>CM046369.1:10424051-10627397 GCA_025413025.1 Ficus hispida | reverse complement strand
ATTGAGGCCATTGGCTTTTTATGCACAATATTGCATGAAGGACGGTAGGCAAATAGAGTGCCCTATACCAACGGAAATCATGGATAGTGACATGCCTATCTTTCTTGGTTACGATGATATTTACGAATTCATCTCCTTCCAAGAAATTAGCGCAAACTGTATTTGGTATACCTCAGGTAAAAGAGCAATCATTAAACTTTACTTGCTTCCATCAAGTAGGTTTTAATTGTTCTGATATTAATTTTATCAATTTTTGTAGCTATTTGTCGGAGTGTTGCCAGCGTGACTGGCCTGATAAACAATTCGCCTTCATTTCTCCCACCGTTACCTCACCAATTACAGAGCATGACGATGGACACCTTAGAGAACGATCCAACTGCCTTGTCACCCTTTTACGGAACACACCGAAAGGACGAGTATATTTAACGCCATACAATATTGGAAGGCATTGGATGTTGGCCATTATTGACCCGTGGGATGACCATGTCCTTTGGTTTGATCCTCTTAGACACCCACCACGTAGTGACTTTAAAGAGCTTATTATAATGTAAGTATAGTTTCTTGTTCTAAAAATTTGATTTTACATTATATTATTTTCCTTAATTATTTTTAATATTCTGAACTAGGGCACTTGATGATTGGAAGATTGAGGTACTAACAGGTGTGACTATGTACCGTAACGGAAGAACAACATTTACAGTTTGCACTTGTCCTACTCAACCTAGCAGCACTGAATGTGGCTTTTTTGTTTTACGTTATATGAGGGACATAATTTTCAATGTTGATGGATTATCTGTACTTCAAAGTAAGGAATTTTATACACATGGTGATATTAATGAGGTTAGATTAGAATGGGCGCAATTTGTAAATAGGTTCATTCAATATGGTATGTAGAACCTGTAATAGTTGTTTGTAATGTGAATTGCGACGTGATGTAAATTGAACCATTTTGTGAAAATTGAGCTTGTAATGGATAACAAAGGTTAACTGCGAGAAAACTGAATGAAATAGCAAATTTTTTTTTTTTTTTTATAAATGGATTTTACACAACTGTTTTAAAGAAAAACCATGTGGAAAAAGAAAATGCTCATAATTTTAAGAATTACAACGATGATTGTAAACCGTCATGGAATCCCTGTGTTCCAAACCAGAGTCTATTATTATAAAATTAAGACAATCTCCAACTCATAACTCTATTATAGCATAGCCTTTACGCCAAAATAGCGTAGTTTTAACACCAAACTTAAAGTTCATATGCAATCCATCTACTTCAAATTTTTCTCTAAGAAGAACATTCCCGGTAGATTCCTTTTTGTTCTATTTACAGAAACAATTTTCTTTCATGAACTAAATGCTTATATAATAATTAATGTATTAGTACTATAAAAAATGTTTAATTAATTATTTATCCAACTCTTGCAAAACTAAATCGACAATTACATTTAATTAGAATATTATAATGTTTTAATAGTCTCAATTTTAATGTTTTAAATTACTCATCTAATTGAAATTGATGATGATCGTTGGAAGAAAATGTGTGAAAAAAGAATGGATCTACTGGAAGAAGCAAAAATATCGATCAACCAAATCCGGAGGAATGTTGACCACGAACTACATGCGAAGCTAGGTCTTGCACCGATGGATGGAGAGAATGTCACACCGACCATTGATCAACACCATAGCTTCAAGGCTAGCTACACCGTTGATGATAAACAACTTGCAGTGTCATCTCATGATGGAGAGTCGAATGAACAACACCAGTGCAAGCTCTTTGTTGAGGATCCATTAATGGTGGACTAATGCTTGCTGCGATTGGAAAGGCGTGGATGGAAAGCGTTCCAACCGATATGGTCCATGGAGTACCTTTAGGGGAGCTGAATTTGCAGGTGTCCATTACTTCGCCAAGAATCAAAACAGCTACACTACCTATTTCGACGAGTGAGGCCAAGATTGTGAATGATGTTGTCGGAGAGTATGTTGGTTGGCCAAAAACCTTAATTGAACTCTGCACAATAAGTAAGACAAGTCGAGATCCAAGTCGTGTTCTCGACAAAGAAGCTGAGGGAACCAAATAACAGAAAGATAAGGGAGAGAAAAAGAAACTAAAGTCGCAGCAGGCAGAGCAACAACCTGCATTTGACTTTGACCGAATTCATGTTGGACTGAGGCCATTGGCTTTTTATGCACAATATTGCATGAAGGACGGTAGGCAAATAGAGTGCCCTATACCAACGGAAATCAGAGATAGTGTAACGCCCCAAATGCTACCTAACAATAATGTTAGAATATTAACATTAGAATTAACATAGATAATGTTATGAGATAACAATTTCTTAATTCTAATATTATATTGAGTTAATATTTTTTTTCACAAGTGACCGCGATGAGAACTCGAGGTGCCATTAAAGGTTCATGCTAAAATTTTTTAAATATTATATGTTATCTGATGATTTGTGTGATAGTTAAAATATATACATATATATTGTTGTGTATTTTGTACTATGTATATAATGCATATAAATACCATATTTTGGTATACAGTTATATATTATATGTTATGAATCTATTTTACTTTAATAGAAATAGATTGTACCTTATATTATGATTATATATATGTGTGTGTGTTTATATGTGGTATGCACGGTGATGAAGATTTAAAAAAAAAAAAAAAAAAAAAAAAAAAAAAAAAAAAAAAGGAAAGTAATTGCAGCCGAAGAAGGGAGAAACGTGTGGGAAAAAAAAAAAAAAAAAAAAAAGGGAAACATTTATCTTGTTAATTTACATCCACTTTTCCATTGACCTATTAACTCCTTTACTAAAAATTAGCCTTTGATGACAGCAAGTGATTTCCAATTTAAATTCCACACAATCTGCCATTGGTTTCTCAAAGCTTACTCTTTGCATCTCTCTCCCTCTCTTTCGCTCTCTCTATTCCTCACACGCGCAAGCCACCAAAAAAAAAAAAAAAACAAAAAAATTTCCCCTAAACCTCCAAATTCATCCAAGCCAAAATCAAAAAGATTTCAAGGTATGTTGTGTAACATCCCGACCTACGTGGGCCGTTACCGTACTTATTTTAACTATATTCGGTTTTAAATATTTAAACTTATTTGAAAATTTTAGAATAATTTTTTTTAACATATAAATAACTTTCCGTGCATACATACTAAAACAAAAAGACATACACACTTCTTATATATATAACTTGAGTCTTTAAGCATCACACTTATTCAAATATATATATATATATATATATGTACACATTCGATTCAAAATAATTTGCGGAATATTTTACGTAGTGGTATCCGACACCGCCTTTCACTTGCTGCATCGTCTGCATGGCCTACCAATTAAGCTATAAGCTTTTTACCTACAGCATGAAATATATTAATAAGTTTTACGCTCAGCAAGTACAAACTTAATCTCACAAATATAACAAATATCGTGCAACTAATGTATGAACCATTTATGATCAATTATATACTTTTATGCTCCATTATGGATTTACTATCTTGATTAAAGTATAGGCCCTTGGTGTTCGTACCAAATGCGTGCAATCCACAGAAAGTTAAGGGTTGCAAGGTTCTTAACAATTCTGAGAATCATGTAAGCATTCACGATCTGGCAGAATGTCTGAAAATTTTCTTGAACATACATAATCCTCCACGATCTGGTGGGAGGTTAGTACGACACTTTACTTGTCTTTGTTTAGTCTTAGTCTTGTTATTGTTTTATTTTCCAAGACTAAGATCATTTACTTATGATCTTATCAGTCATGATGCATGCAATTCATGAATATAGCATGACATAAGAGCAATAGCATAAAACAACTTGTGGCATGTTTTATAAACATGGTACTATCATGAAACATAGTATGTACTTACACTTGAAATAATCATATACATAAACATGGCATATCATAACATACATGTAAACATTTCATACTTGAAAATAAATTTTTTATCTTTCATACTGTAGGTGAGGTTTATACTTACTGATTGTGCTAAGTCATGAGTTCTGTGTTTCGTCGAATCATAGTAACAGGTTACCTTCCTGTTTTCAAAAAAATTCGTAAGAGAAGAATTATCCTATCTAATTGGACCATCTCCTGGTCGGATCGACGACGCACCCGCCGATCATTAATGCGTATGACCCGGCTAGCCGATTGATTGCAGGCGTAGATGGGTTCCCCTACCGGGGTTGAACTCCCCAAGCTCTTGGATTCGTCTCGGCTAGAGGTGCTGGCCTGACTGGCTGACCTCTCAGATGCAGCACCCCCCTCAGCAGTGAGATTGACCACCGGAGCTGGCTGTGTGGTGGCTGCTCCGTCCAGCTCCCGGATGAATCGGTTTCCTGGACGAGTGCTTGGACCCACTTGCAAGATCTCTTCCAACCGAGCCGCCCCCTCTTTTCCTTGGCTGGTCGGTGTTATCAGTTCACTCGGAGAAGGGATGTCCGAAATACCTGACAAGTTGTCAGGTGTCCATTCTGCCGGGGCCATCGCCTCGGATGAACTCGTGCTACTCGTGCTTGTGCCCGAGCTCGAGCTCCCCGTAACGTCCACGCTCTACGACAAGGAATCGTTTTCGGAGTCGGATATACTACTCATAATGAAAAATCGAAAGGAAAAGCTTTACCTTCTCGGATGGTCTCGTCCCGTGTTCTCGAAGAAGCTCATTTGTTGTCCTCGGCAGTCTTCGACAGCTCTCAATAGAAAAATCTTCTTCGCAAACAATGGCAAATGAAACATCCCCCCTATTTTAGGTGAGTGCCCAGGACAGGTGCAAATTCTCGGGCACCGATTCGGTTCCCCGCCAATCCCGCCCTTATTCAAATTTTGAATGTCGAAACTGTCGGTTCGCCTTCCTGCCATACACGGCACGTGGTAACGTGACACGTGGCGAGCGTGCCACGTGGCGACTTCTACACATGGCAACAAACTGCTTGACTACCCCTGGCGATAGCCCAAAATGAAAGAGTAGCCGACTACAAGCCGACGAAAAATCCACCCATGCCAAGCAGAGAATGAGAAGACACGGAGCTTGATCGTACCAATAGTACATGGAGCACCCCTGGCCCAGACCTGACCAGAGATGCCGGGGGGCTTATGTTGATAGCCCGATCCACTCCGACCAGGAAAACACTACTTCTTACCGAGTACCGGCGAGAATGGTAAATCTACCTGACTACCCCTTCCAAGAAGAAGTTGTTGAAGGCCGTTGGTCGGCCGAGATCCTCGCTGGCCGACCACACCCTTGTTCTCGGAGCAGACATCCATCCGAGCAAGTTGAACACCCCTGGCCAGTGCTCCGAGTACTGTGGTAGACTTACCATGTCTTGGGCTAACTTCAGTCCTCCGGGACCACGTTCCGTCTGATATCCAGTATGACACGAGTCATATCAGTACCCCCCAGCTGCAGACGCCGCCTACCTACTACTGACACAAGTCACATCGCCACCTGCTGCCACCCACCCTGACAGGTACAGTCCCATTGCTGGCGACGAGACAGCCACCTTACTGCTCCCTGTGCCGAGTCAGAGACACGTGGCGTCGGCCTATTGGACTCCCCGCGCCTCCAAGCCTAAGGCCTGACCGGTCACTAGGAGTCCTAGGTAGTCGACCCGGCTGGGTCACCCCGAGCGCCCAGACCGTGGGAGGCGCCTATAAATAGAAAGTGAATTCACAAATTCAGGTATGATCATTCTTACCTTGCCAAAGCTCTGCCTCTCCTCTTACTCATCAGTATCCTTGCTGACTTAAGCATTGGAGTGCCCACGGCAGACACCACACCGGTGTCCCCATTATTCCGAGGTGCTTCTATTTTGCAGGTGATCAACGGCGGAGTGACTAGCCGGTCCGGACCCGATTACTGGACTACTTTGGGTGTTGTTGCCGAATACATTTTCGACATCAATAGTGGAAAACCTTAAAAACACATTACCCTACAACGATAATTCCCAATCCTTACCTTAGACAATCCACCTAGGTGTGGTCTTGACTAATGCCCTTTCAAGAACATGGATTCCAATCCGATCGATATATGTCATTTCATTAATCCTACCTAACATCTATTAACTACCATCTTTTGGCTACTAATTCAACCAATGTAGCTCCTGGTGAAAACAATGTTTACATTACATCGATGCATGATTTATTGCATTCACCTAGGGATGATCGACAATTGTTTACATTACATCGATGCATGATTTATTGCATTCACCTAGGGATGGTCGACAATACAGTACGTCGACGAACGTTATCTCAAAGAAGAACCAATCTAATATACTATCCTAATAAATACCCTCTAGTATGATTGCCAAGCCATAATGCTGGGTTGGGGCATCATCTACTTCACATATAGACCTCCTATTCCGCATGTCATGTTATCACCAATATGTAAGAAAATGATCATCCATCACATAATACAGTAAAATAAAATAACCAATTATATAAATAACAGTAATATCATGGTTCAATTTCTAGAGAAATGAAGAATAAATTATTATGAGAAAATAATCGATTGACAATTCGACATCCTCTTATAATTGCTCGTATTCGTTTATTCATCTTCATGTCCTTCAGTTCTCCAAAAAATCCTCTCTAACAAAATCACCAAATTTTATTGAGGATTCCATCCAATTCTAACCACATAGATCAAAATTAAATTTTTATGTACCATAAAATAATTTCCGGAAATTTCTCCCTGTTGAAAAAATTCCAAATTATTTATATTTTTATTTACTGCAAAAATTATCATTCTTGCAATTATTATAATCCACCGAGAATAAATACAAATTCTGAAATTTTCAGTGTTTAATCCAAAACCCTATTATATTAGTTTTTATATATATTAAAAATTATTGTCCGATAATATAAAATATATAAATAATAAATATTGCAGAGAGTAGGAAAAATAAGATTGCAATCATCTTCCTTCAAACTCCATCTTCAATCTTCATGTTCGTCAAAAATTACAAAAAATTCTTTTACTGTTTCCGGCTTACAAAAAATGCCTACCAGGGACGTGCAGGGGGCACAGTGCCACGACACTGGCCAGTAATAGGGCTGCAATGCCCATTAAAAAAAATTATTCTGAAATTTTTATTACCCGAGTGCAAGTAATTATAAATAAAGATTTAGTTTCAGCAATAATGTAACGACATACATAGATGGATCATTACAAGATGTATTTACTAAGCAATCACTTAATATGGTTTTTTCGCATGCTGCAGATACGACGAGTAAGGCTAAAATTTAGAGTTGGACGAGGCTGGGTGTGTAGGCGTGTGTGGCGGCAGAGAGAGTTATCGGAATGGTTCTGTTGAGAAAAAAAACTTGAGTTATTTATTTTTTATTTAGTTTTAAAATTGAATAGACTTATTTTCAAGACTTATAAATTGTAATCTCGGGTGTTAATAGGACGTTTTTTAATGAATTCATTATCTGTTAGGATGCTTTTCGAAAGATTTCATTATTAAATTGAGTTCTGCTATCAAATGACGAAAGAATTCAATCATTTTTTTTTTTTGAAATAAAATGTCTGGTTTATTAAATTGCAATAGACTCTACAGAAACAACTGTAGCTTTGCAACTTGGAGTTTCATTAATCCAAATAGCCAGCTTACGAAAATTAAAAGCAAAACGGGAAAGTAAATGAGTAAAGCAACATTATTAGCAGACCGCTTTATATGTGAGACACTAGGATTGTGCAAAATGGATAGAAGCTCCTTGATATCATCCAGGACTACACCCTCAGCATCAAGAGATGGCTCTACTTCGCGGACTGCCGTTACTACATTGAGAGCGTCACTTTCCACCTCATGGACAAAAAGCCCCAACTCCCTCACCAGACGCAGGCCCTCACGCAGAGCTAGGCATTCAGCCGTATATGGCCCAAAGGAACCCGTAATAGTTGTGGCAAAAGCAGCACAACATTTCCCAGTATGGTCCCGGACCACCCCTCCGATACCAATCACCTCCGCCGACCCAAAGATGTCGGCATCAACATTAAGTTTCAACTGACCTTTTGTAGGAAACCTTCCGATCTCGTCTCAACAGGTGGATTATGGTAAACATGAGACCATTCGCCAAAACTGGCAACACCCTGTTCAAGTTTAATACCTCTGGCGCTAACGCTTCTTTACCATGAACTAAACTATTCCGTTCATTCCAGAGTTTCCACGCCATCCAGCAAAAGAGAGAAAAATCATCCGCAATAAGTTCCGTCCCAAGAATCTGAAAAGGGTTGAGGAGCTTTCCTCGTGACATAAGAATCCAAACGCGAGAGGCTCCAAACCATCAGGGACACGGGACACGGGACACGGGACACGGGACACTCCAATAAAGCATGGCTCGTAGATTCAATCCCATCCTCACAACGAGGGCATGTCTTAATTCTTATCATTTACAATACCCTGAGGAACAATGAGAGCATGGTTGGGAGAATAACATGGAAACAACGCCAAATAAAAATACGAACCTTTGGGGGGGATTGCCAAACTCCAAAGTTTCTTCCAAAATGCCACATCAGGATTTTGTACTGTGGTAGACACCGTCCGTCGAGACTCCATTACAACTCGGTATCCGGAACGCACTTTATAAAGACCTTTCGAATCAAAGTGCCAAAACCGTCCATCGTTTCCCTGTGCATTTCCCAACGGGATACTCAAAACCATACTACTATCTACTGGCCACAAGTCCTGCTCCACTTTCTCTTTGTCCCATTCTCGACGTCCCGAAATCATAAGGTCCGCAACAGTAAAGTCTTTCGTTTCGTCTGACGGAATAGTGATCGGCCGGAAAGAATGAGGGCACGGCAGCCACTGGTTCAAAACCACCCTCGTAGTCGAGCCATCCACAATTCGGCGACGAACTCCCATTTTAATTAGCTCTTTACCCCTAAGAATACTCCTTCATGCATGGGAAATGCCACCACGTGGCTCAACATCTAGGAAATCCCCACTACGAAAGTATTTATCTTTCATCAGCCGAGTCAATAGAGAAAAGGGTGCCTGTAGCATGCGCCATTCTTGCTTGGCCACTAGAGCTTGATTAAAGGCTGACAACTCTCGAAATCGTAAGCCCCCGTTGTCCTTCCTCTTACACATCCGCTCCCAACTCATCCAGTGAATAAAAATAAAAACACACGCGCGCGCGCGCGTTAAAGTACCACTGCAAACCACATCTTAATTAACTAGAATTAGCGAAAATCTAGGAAGTCGGTGGATCTTGATCGTCAAACATTTGATCACATGGGAGTCACTTCATTGGAAACAACATTTGGTGCTGCAGATAATTCAGTTTCCATTTCCATTTTCATGTGGGTTGGAGGCGTTTTTCTCCTCAAGCATTTGACGAGCACACTTAGCCCAGCGCCGACGAGCTTCATGATGATGACAACGTTGGAGCCCTCTAGTCATGAATGCTCCACACATGGCTCCCAACACAAAGGTCACACCAGTTCTCAAAACTGGCATTTTGGTTTCGAGTCCCACAATGTTCGACATGAGTACCAACAATTGGGATCTTAGCACGCAAGTGGTTTGAAGTTTAGGTCGAGAAATGGGATTTTTAAGAGCTGATTTGGAGGAAGATAAGAGCTTTGATGGGAGGTTTTATATGGGCTTGTGGTTTGTTTTTATTGGTTCAATAGCTTGCCCCTTCTTCAAGGGTCAAATATTTTGTGTAGTCAACTATGTGGGCCCCTATTACCCTTGTTGATCAATAAACTTTTTTCTTCCCCTCCAATTTCTCTCTCTCTCTGTCTATCTCTGTAATTTTTTTTTTTTTTTGGAGATCTTGTCGTTTCACTTACCGTTTGAATCATAAATTATATATGAAGTTTTATTTAATTTTTTTTTAGGAAACTTTTTATTCAAATTGAATGTTTGTATTTAAATATAGAATTTGAATTATGTATTTAAATTAAAAGCTCTTTCGGTTCAACGATTGAAATTAAATATTTTCAACTAATTTTTTGTTTTTTTGGAAAGTTAAAAAAAAATTTAACTATGATAAGGGTCAAGGATCCGGTTCTAGTAGTTCATGTTGGTCCAGTTATAAGAGCGCGGGCAAATAGGTTCAAGGAGGCTTTAAATACTTTACCACAACACATTGTGATAGAGTATGACAAGTCTTCATGTGTGGAATCAATAAATAGAGCTCAAATAGTCAATTTAATTCAAGTTCAACCATGTAATTGAAGAAGCCACGTCAGCCATGCAATCCATGCAAATGGTTCTACTTTTTGGAGGATTTGTTTAGTTTGAACCAAGTTGTTTGATTCCCTTTTTAGTTGTCCATGTTTTTGGGTTAATTGGTCAAGATATTTAGTTGACCACGTTTTTGGGTTAATTGGTCAAGAATTAATTAGTTTCCTTTTCATTATAATGGGTGTAAATGACTGAAAAATAAAGCCAAACAATTAAGTCAGTTTCCTTTTTTATTTTTAGGCTAAAATTATTAGGATAGTTTCCTTTTCTTTAGCTTAGCATATTCTAGGAATATTATTGTAATTCTCAGACTATAAATAGGCCTTATTTTCAGATCAATAAAGAACTTTTTGGTATTCTATTCACTCTTGTGATTTATCTCTCAGTTCTTGTTGAACTAATTGAACTTATCAAGACTTTGTCTTGTGACGTTCAAATCTGACTTATCAAACGGTTCTCCACCACCGTTTGTGGTGTCTACGACAATACCAAGGTTCTTGTTTGCGGGTTGGCATTGGGTCGCGGTCTTCTACACCAAGGTTCGTGTCACGATTCAAGCGGTTTCCATCCCAATCAAACCTGTGCTAGAGACGATCTTGGAGACTTCTTAGATTACGGGTTCATCACAAGTTGGCGTGGTTCGTATCAAACTATTTTTTAAAAAGACAAATAACTTCAAATTTTTTGTTTTTTTGAAAAGAAAAAAATTTAATTACTTTTTAAAAAGACAAATAACTTCAATCCAAAAACTTTAGTTCCAATCGGTGAACTAAACGCAAGTTAAATGTATGTTTGAAAAGTTTCAATTAAAAGTAACTTTTGAGTAGTGTAAAGGTACAAAAATGAAGATAGTACATATTTATATAATTGAAATACAAAAATGAAGATAGTACATATTTATATAACTGAAATTTTAAATTTGAATTTAAGTTGAATTATTATGAAATAGTAAAATATTCAAATAATTTGACTTTTTTTTAAGTATAACAATTTACTTTTTCTTTTTTCTGAAGGAAATAATTTTACTTCAGGAGTGGCCAAAACAAACATTTATTACATTTGAATACCTGGTGGTAATTTTTATAGCTATCAAAACGGACCATATGACTTTTGAAAGATGTTAACAACCGATGCAACCTTGAGATTAAGAGAATATGAATATATTTTTTTGTCATTCTTGTAAAAGAAAAATAGGATTATAAAATTATCACGATATTGCCACTTTATCACTCTTTAGAGGTTCTCATTTGCAGATAGAGATAATCTAATTTTTCTAAGGATATGGTTAGCTGAACTTTGGAGGGATTTGACGAGGGAGGGAAATTGATGAAGGGAAATTTTATTTATTTATTCATTTTTTTAAGGGACAGAGGAATTGGGAGAAAGGGAAGACACTTTTTCAATGTTTAGTTGAGGGAGTTGAGAAGGAAATGGAAGATGGTAAGGTAAAAGATTGCCAATCTGAATTATTGAAAAAAAAAATCATTGGGTGCTATCTTTCATTATTCCTCATAAGAAAGGACTAAAATTTGGAAGGAAGATGCTTGTTTCATGCAATAATTTCTATTTTCCATGCATTCATCTCATAAATTTAGTTGTGGTTTTTTTTTTTTTTTTTTTTGAATGACTTTAGAATTAGGGGATTCGAAATGTATACATCATGATAGAATTAGATGTGAAATTATTGTTAGATTGGATCTTTTTTCTTTTTTTTTTTTTTTTTTTTTTTACTTGAGCTGGAGAATTCAAACTCTGCACGTTTAGCTGGAGTCAGATATGGTATTACCACTAGGCTATGCTTGCAACCACTGCTAGTTATATCTGCAACTTAGTACGTTTGGTTTGCCGGTTGGAGATGAAATTTTTAAGTTGAAGTTGGTTAGTTTTTCAAAAATTAATTATAATTTTTTGTTGACGTTTTAGAAAAAGATAAAAACTGAGATTAAAAAGTAAAATTTAATTAGAGTTGAACTGAAATGCTAAACTAAGTGTTAATTTAATTGTTTTTACTTTTTAATTTTATTTTTTTTAGTAAAAACCTATAAAATGGATTTTTTAAAATTCCTTTTGCGGTGTTTTTTCTTTCGATGCTTTGTGTGCCTATTAATTAAATTTTTTGGGTGAAAGAGGGAAATAACATAATTCGAGATGATAATGAAAAATTATAGCATAGTTTTCTGAGGCCAGAAGAAAATAAGATATCGTGAATTCAGATTTCAAAAGTCCCAAAATGTTCCCCAAATCCTCCTTCATCTTCTATCTCTTCCTTCTCTCTCCTCTCTCCGCCTCCCCTTTCTCTCTCATCTGAGTCTTCACCCAGATCTCCACTTGGCCTTGCAGCAGTAACAGTCCGTCGCCAAGAGCAACTCCGACGTCATCGCAGGCGAGTAGATCGCGAACTCCGACGCGGCAAAATCGCGTCGGAGAAAACCACGAACCAACATAGGCTCTCCATCCTCATTGCCGTCGGCGCTGTCGGACCTGCCTCCGACTTCGTCCCCCACCATTGTTGTCGATGGAACGCTGGCAGTCCTCCACCATTGTCGTTGATGGAACACTAACATACCTCCGTAGATTCCACTAGATCTGGAGAAATCATCGTCGTCGGCACCCATGCTCGTCGTCTTCTCAGGCGATGGCCTCCTTTTCGGTGGGTTTGGGTTAGGGATTTGGGTAGATTTCCACCCTAGATCTCGCCAGATTCGTCTCACCTAAGCCGCCGCCGTACCTCCGCAGCCTTCACGACGTCCACTAGCGAGGTCGGAAGCTGATCGGCACGGCGAAAGCTGCCGGTGCTACGTCCACCGGCGGCCATCCTTGGTATGCGAGAGATGCAGAGGGAGAGAAAAAAATTAGGAGAGCGAGGGTACTGTGGACTATAGAAAGAGAAACTCGAACAAAATTAAAAAAAGGGGTAAAATTGAAAATAGATATCTTATTTAATGAGAAATTTTAAAATATATTATAATTTATCCTGTTTTAAAAAACCTGTTATATATTTCCTTGCTATGTATAATGTATGTTATATATTATTCTCTTCATCTTTTTAAATTTGAATTTCATGGATTATTCTTGTGCATACTTTATTTCTAGATTCATTCGAGTAAAATTCCCAATTATTATTATTTTTTGATTATCTATTTGGGATTAATCTGGATGCATGGGACTATACCAACATATCCCGAAAAGGCAGCCTGTGCCTACAGGCTTGAAGGAGAAAATCATGAAATTAAAATAAATTCAAAATTTCAATTAGTGGTTCTAGGATTTCGTTCTTCAAGCTTGATCTGAAGATGATAAGATTGAAATTTGGCGGAATGCATATAGTCACATACTCGTATGTAGGATTTAATTGTTTAAGTGATCTCCATTGCAGAATCAATTGTTTTAGTAGAGATTTAAAGTGAAATAAAAGCAAGAGTGTTTTCAAGGTTTAATTTCCATAGCTCTCAACCAGTTTTCATCGTGCATTTAAGATCTTGAGTATGCCTGAGGAGCAACTGAAGGCGGATTGAGCTCATAGTAAGTTAGTTTGACCGAAAGCGAGCACTAAAGCTTGGTGTAGGACGGGACCGAAGGTGTGCATTGAAGCTTCGAGTAAGACTGGAGGTCCGAAGACGAGCTGTAGACTTGGAGAAGGACATGAGGTCTGAAGCCGAATCATTATAGACACAGACGACATTGATTTTACATTGATGTAGGTTTATAGTAAACTTATAATGCCAATCAAGTGTCACCATTTTTAAAGTTAATGAACTCCTTTCATTTGCATTGATGTGCTCAACACCAGTGATTTTTTTCCCTTAGAGGTTTGGGACCACATTAAATAATCATATTATTGTGTTTATATTTAATTTTGTAGCTATTTATATTTCTGTCTTATTTATCAGTACATTTTGTATAAAATTTGTCTTGTTTTTATTGTGTATATAGTCTGATTGTGTTTTTATGAGGGCTGCTGTAGCGACAAGATTAATTGTCACAAAATTTTCGTTTTTAATTTATAATTAAATATCAAAAGTTCACCTTTGCATGTTTTAAAGTATAGTAATGATGATTAAAAAGCAAAAATAGCAATAAAAATAATACTATATATGGGAGTATAAAATAAAACAATATTATTATTAACATTCTTATGCAATGAATATAGTATTGATGTAGACAAATTCATTGGAGATAGACTTAGAGTTTGTCTTATTAATGTTTTTTTTTTATAGTTTATTGATAGTGTGTCAAACTTGATTAGGGATGACAATATTCACTACGGGAATGAGGTCCCATGGGGATATGTCCCAAAGAAGGTGGGGATGGAAGGACAATATTCGGGATTGAGATAAAGTTTTATCTCCGAAAGTTGATGGGGTGGGGACGAAGAAAGCATTTCCAACCTCACCTCTACCAGACATATATGTGATCCATATATTTACGTATACATATATATATATCAATATCATAAATAATTATCTTGAACGATTGTTAGTTTTTTATTGAAAAAAATAGCACTCTCTACTCAATACTCAAGGAGGTTATTAATATGCAATTTTTTTTAATTAAAAGGAGGACTAACTTTTTTTTTTTTTTTTTTGGTTGTAACATTTGAGAAATGGGATGGGTATGGAGAAAGCCCCACCAGCGGGAATCTTCGTCCCCTACCATGCTTCTATTTATAGGCGGAGACAGGGAGAAGGATGGGACTGAGAATGATTTTGGGGTGCGGGATGGGAATGGAAAATATGCATTTCCCGTCCCCACCCCGTTATCATCCCTTAATGTGACGTACTATCAATGAGCTCTCTTATAAGAGTTTTACTTATTTATTCGAAATCCGAAAGACTTTTCAAGAAAAACAAATCAATTTTTTTATTGTATATCAGAGAAACTTCTCTCTCCTTGGAGAGAGGGAAAAGAAAGAAAAAAAGAAAGATAGAAAGGCGGTAGCAGTGTATACCATTTAACTTTCATAGTTTTTTACATGTGGGATTATTTATTATTTTACATCTTATATTTTATTTTTATTGAGAAAGTATACACTGCGTTTTGAAATTTTACACGAACCTCGAGTCGTGCAAGCATCATCTTTAAGTTATAGAAAAAAGAATGCTTATTGTTGTTACGCGCAAAAAAGAATGCTTATTGTTTTAATTCGAATTGTAATTAAAACAATCAAGAAAACGTTAGCAGAATAAGAATGTTAGAGAAGTAAATAATTAGAGAATAGTATAAGAGATATTTTTTATATTTGTGTTTGCGAAAATGAAAAGACAAAATTCTATTAAGAGACTTCAACGAGAGAAAAAGGGTAAGTCATCAAGAATCCTTCATGTATTTTGTACTCTAATTGCAAAATTGATTAATAGATAACTCAATTGCATATTTCACATCCCAAATACACAATCGGAAAATATTGATTTAAGCTCTAAAAATTTCACAGAAAGTATTTTAATCAAACTAATCTTTACTTTGATTTCAAAAATATTATTATTACAAGTTATCCTAAATCGACAAAATACTTTTCATAACAATTTGTAGTAAAAGACAACTTATAATATAATTCAAACAGAATAATTATGTGACTAAATTTCATAACTAAAGCAAGATTATTATTATATAAAATAAGACACATAATATTTTGGAATAAAAGAAATAAGAATAAAAAGACTTAATTAATTTAAAATATAAAATATTACAAAATAAGATAATCAATTTCACAAATAAAACATTCAACACATAATTTCATCTCTAGTCTCCCTAATGGAAGAATCAGCCTAGCTTGTTTATCATTTTCATAAATTCTAGAAAGAAAGTACGAAAATAAATTGCAAGATCTAACTATATTATGTTCATTTTTCGTCGTAAAAAATGCACCGTTTAGGTGCTTTTTAACTTTTTCTCTCCGTACTTCTCTATGTGAAAAAGCAGCTTCCTTTTTACTTCTCCTTCCTATTGTTCTTCAGTTCTTGTCTCTGTCTTTCATCTCTCTTCCTCCGACCCTTCTGTCTTTTGCTCCTCCCAGCACTCTCTCCTCCATTAGCCCCCTCTCTCTCTCTTTCTCTATCTCTCTCTCCCCTCTCTCTTTTTCCGCCCCTTTGTTTCCCACCGCTCCACTCTTTCTCCTCCCTCAGATATCTGATCGCCACCATCTCTCTCTCACTCTGCCCTCCTTCGTTGTCTCTCTCTCTCCATCTAGCTATTGCGCTGTCAACATCGATCCAAACCTAACGACCGCAATCTCATGATCTCAGCCTCTCAATCGCAGTCGGCAGCGCCGAGATCGTGAGATGCACCGCAGCCTCCGCGTTCTACCCCTAGATCGTTATCTCGCGATCTCTCTTCTCGGTGAGTGTGGGCTTGCCGTGGGTTTTCGGCGACTTAGCGACAGTTTTTTTTTCTCTAAGTTATGAGATGTGTTCATATGCATGGCCCTTTTTTTTTTATGTTTTCTTTTTTCGTTTCCTCTGTTTGGTTGGTGGAAAATTGGAAGAAAACAAACAGATTTACTAAATCGTTTTTTTTATACGTTTCTTTTTTTTTTTTTTTTTTTTTGCTCGGGGACATCAATAAGTAAAAGAGAAATTTTTGAAGAAATACACTAATTTTCTTCCTTTTTTTTAGAATTTTCTTTTAATTTTCCCTTTAATTGATCGCAACGATTCCACGAGACTCACATATTGGAATTTAAAAGGGACAATGTTGTCTAATCTAAAGTTTTTGTTTTGTTCTTTTATGAAAAAACGAGAATGAAAACTTTGAAAGAAAATGTCATAACTTTTCACAAAAAATGGATAGAAGTGTGATTTCCTGCAAGTTGCAGATCAACAAAATATCATAGGAAGTGGATCAAATACTTCCGAAGCACATGATGAGAATGAATATGAGGTGACTAATAAAAAGGTAAGTAGTTATTAATTCTAGCAGAACAATTTTTCCATTTAACTTACTATTTTTTGTTGTTCTTTAATTGCTATTGTAAAGTTTTAGTACGGTTTAATGATCAAAATAATGAATTAGAATTCTTAAGTAGTGATCTAAAACTTACAGGGACAACCATTTTAGAGACAAATTTGACAAAATGTGACCCACGCAGTACAACATTCGACTTGGAAAATATATCAATAGATGCTTATATTTTACCATTGCCAACAATATGTACTTAGTGTGGAGCAAAGAAATTTTCAAATGAAACTAAAACCTTTTGTTGTGCAAATGGGGAAATAGATTAAAAATAAATGAGCCACCTGAGGAAATGTATGAGCTATTTACGTCAAAATCAGATGAATCATTAGAATTCAAAACATACATTCGAACTTACAATTCGAATTTTGCTTTTACATCTTTTGGTGTCAAATATGACAAGGATTTATGCAAAAGAAACAAAGGTGTATACACCTTTAGGATTCAAGGACAAGTTTATCATTACATAAATGAGTTGCTTCTATTAGATAGTTGTCCTTCTTACTTGCAATTGTATTTTTATGATACTGAACATGAATTAGAGAATCGTTTAAATCTTTCAAACAAATTAGCTCCATCAATCCTCCGAAAGATCATTGATATACTCAGAATTAATCCTTATTCTAAGTTTTTTCGAGGTTTAAGTAATGTTGCTAACTTAACCAACCATAATATTCAAATAAAATGTGACCCTAGACTTGATCAAAGAGTTTATAATGCACATTCATCATCTCAGATTGCTGCAATTTGGGTAGATGACGACCCTTCTGCAATCGATAGGGCTCATGATATAACTGCATCTTGTCATTCTGGTGATGCGCATCGAGTCTAATATTATTTTGGGTGCTATGATCCTCTTGAATACCCATTACTATTTTCACATGGTTATCTAAAAGCGGTAAAAAGGATTGAGCGGAACACCTACAACTATAAATATACTATTATTTCAGTCTTGAATTAAACCCTTCACACTGAAGAGAGTACTTCAATCAACAGCCTTCAGTTGATTCTTCCTCAAACAAGTACTCAAGTAGAAGAACAATTTCAAACCAAAGCAAAAAGAGCTATTTCTGCCAACTCACTCAGATGACCAACCAAATCAACTACCACTCAAAGGAGTTTGCATCAAAGATGATTTGCCAAAGGAGAATTAAAGTTAGCAACTAACTAAAGCAATCTTATTGAGAAATGAAGAGATTGCTTTATTTTTTGGTTAATTATTATCTAAGACATCTATCAACAATGGTCTCTTCTTATTATGAGCCAATAATAGGATTAAATCCTCTTTTGAGATACAAAATACAACTCTATATGTTTTGTGTAAAAAAAAAAAACAAACAAACAAACAAATGAGTTGTATATTATTATCTTCTTTATTAGAATGTTTAATTTTGTTATTATTGTATATATTATGATTGTATCATAAAGTTGAATTTTTTAATTTTATTTATTAATCTATATTTTATTTATAATCTCTAAAAAATATTTTTTTCATATTAAACGTAATGAAAATTTTCATCACAACTCAACATGTGCAACGCACGTACTCGAACCAGTAAATTAGAAAATGAAGAAAAAAATGTGTCTCCAAACATACTGATTTCCCTATTTACAGAGTTTTGGGATGTCAAGGTTTAGCTAAAAGCAATGAAATTCGTAGGAAAAGCTGCTCTGCTAGGTGGGAGAAGTACTGAAAAACTAATGCAAAGTAGGGAGCTTTCGACACGTGGTATCTTCTGATTCGCCTTAAAGAGAAAATGTGATCAGATGTTGAGATCCACACGCCACACGTCGCGCATGGAGTGGATAGAATGGTGAAGGTTGACGTCATCCGTCAGAAAGTGGGACCCATGCGGAGAGGGGAAGGCGCGCTAGTAGATGTGCGCTGGCGAAGAACTCGTACCGTGGTTAGTGCGTGTGGCTGACACGCTAGGAAGGACAAGCTGGAGAGGAAAACGTGGCGGGGCCACTCTGACGCGGCTGCTGGCATCATGAGGTCATGACGCGGCTGCTGTATTGGAGAAGGACATGAGGTCTGAAGCCGAATCATTATAGACGCAGACGACATTGAATTTACATTGATGTAGGTTTATAGTAAACTTATAATGCCAATCAATTGTCACCATTTTTAAAGTTAATGAACTCCTTTCATCTGCATTGATGTGTTCAACACCAGTGATTTTTTTCCCTTAGAGGTTTGGGACCACATTAAATAATCATATTATTGTGTTTATATTTAATTTTGTAGCTATTTATATTTCTGTCTTATTTATCAGTACATTTTGTATACAATTTGTCTAGTTTTTATTGTGTATATAGTCTGATTGTGTTTTTATGAGGGCTCCTGTAGCAACAAGATTAATTGTCACAAAATTTTCGTTTTTAATTTGTAAATAAATATCAAAAGTTCACCTTTGCATGTTTTAAAGTATAGTAATGATGATAAAAAGTAAAAATAGCAACAAAAATACTACTACACGACGGATTATAAAATAAAACAATATTATTATTAACATTCTTATGTGTGAATATAGTATTGATGTAGATAAATTCATTGGAGATGGACTTAGAGTTTGTCTTCTTAACAATTTTTTGTATAGTTTATTGATAGTGTGTCAAACTTGATTAGGGATGGCAATATTTACAAAGAAGATAGGGTCCCACGGGATCTATCCCAAAAAAGGTGGGAATGGAAGGACAAAATTTGGAGATAGAGATGGAGATAAAGTTTTATCAATGAGATAAAGTTAGTTTTATCTCTAAAAGTTGATGCGATGAGGACAAGGAAAGCACTTTCAGTCTTGCCTCTGCTCAGATATATATATATATATATATATATGTGATCCATATATATATATGTGATCCATATATTTACGTATACATGTATATAGATAACCAATATCATAAATAATTGTCTTTCAACATTGTTAGTTTTTTATTGAAAAAAATAACACTCTCTACCCAATACCTAAGGAGGTTATTAATATGCAATATGTATTTATCAATCATATTTACTTTTTTATTTTTTAAACTAAAAGGAGGACTTTTTTTTTTTAATCCAAATGTGTGGTTATAACATATGAGAAATGGGGTGGGTATGAGAAAAGCCCCACCAACGGGAATCCCCGTCCCCTACTACGCTCTTATTTAGGCAGAGATGGAGACAAGGATGGGATGGGGATGTGGATGGTTTTGGAGTGCGGAATGAGAATAGGAAATGCACATTTCTGTCCCTATCCCATTGCCATCCCTAAACGTCACGTACTATCAATAAGAGTTTTACTTATTTATTCAAAGTCCGAAAGACTTTTCAAGAAAAAACAAATCATTTTTAATCATATATCAAAGAAACTTCTCTCTCCTTGGAGAGAGAGAGTGAGACAGTAGTAGTGTATATCATTTGTTGATGATGCAATTTATCCGACAATAGAAACCCACCTTTCCACGGTGAACGGGTTGTGCGATTATGAGTAGGCCCATTTTCAAGGTCGATGGAAAAGAGCTGGTGGCCGTGTACATCCGACCAGACCCGGTTAATCAGTGGAAGATTCTCCCCCGGGAACCAGGTTGAATGACTACCATCTCCATTGTATTGCTACCCTCTATTGTGGACCATGAGCGGATCGCTGTCAGGGCCTGTTGCATTGGCTCAGGTAGCGTTTTCCTGACCACGATTGAACTCTACGTGTGCTATTGGCCCCGCACTGCCCACGTCATGTCATCCTGTACCGACTGACAACAGTACCCTGACACAGCACACTGTACCCGCTGCCTGACACCTGACACTATGCCTGTCCTCGTCCCTGTCATGTCGCTGGCTCCTGCCCTCTGGCCAAACTGACATAATACTCACCACCAGTCCCGGTACTAGTTTGCCTTTGTGTCCCCTATCACCAGACCAGAGGGACACGTGCATCAACCCATTGGATGTACGGCGCCTGTACGCCTGAAGCATGTCTATCCAAGGGGAACACTCGGAGTTCAACCCGTCGGGTCACCCGAGTGTCTGGCCTACGTGGAACGCCTATAAATAGAGGGTTAGTCCACCTATTCAGGAATGGATAATTTTTCTTTGTCAAAGCTTTGCCTCTTTGCTTACTCATCACTGCCATTACTGACTTAAGCATCGGAATGCTCTTAGTAGACACCCCACTGGTATCCCCATTACTTCGAGATGCTTTCTTTTTGTAAGCAACCCAGCATAGAGTGACTGTGCAAGACTGACCACGTGAAGTGATCGCATCAGGTGTTGAGTCAAAGGTTTTTGGCATAAACACCATTTAACTTTCAAATTTTTTCACATGTGAGATTATTTATTATTTTATACCTTATATTTTATTTTTATTGAGAAAATATACGTTACGTCTTAAATTTTACACGAACCTAGAGTCGTCCAAGCATCATCTTTAAATTGTAGAAAAAAGAATGCTTAGTGTTGTTACGCCCAAGCTACCTTTCTAAAACGGTCAATTGTAGTTAGATCGAGCGGTTGTATCTACTAGGAGGTAATAAAAAAACCAAGAAAATATAAGTAGAATAAGAACTTTAGAGAAGTAAATAATTAAAGAATAGTAAAAGAGAAATATTTTTTTAAAGATTTTTGTTTGCGAAAATTAAAATAGAAAATGCAATTTAGAGACTTCAACAAGAGAAAAACGGTAAGGCATCAAGAATCCTTTATGTATTTTGTATTCTAATTGCAAAATTTATTCATAGATAATTCAATTGTATATTTCACATCCCAAATATACAATCGGAAAATATGGACTTTAAGCTTTCAAAAATTCATAAAAAGTATTTTAAACAAACTAAGTCTTCACTTTGATTTCCAAATATTATTATTACAAGTTATCCTAAATCGACAAAATATTTTTCCTAACAATTTGCAGTAAAAGACAACTTATTAAATAATTCAAACAAAATAATTATGTGACTAAATTACATAACTATAGCAAGCCTAATACTTATATAAAATAAGATACATAATATTTTGGAATAAAAGAAATGAAAATAAGAAAACTTCATTAATTCAAAATGTAAAACATTTCAAAACAAGAGAATCAATTTCACAAGTAGAACACTCAACACATAATTTCATCTCTAACCTCACTAGAAAGAATTAGCCTAGCTTGCTTATCATTTTTCACAAATTCTAGAAAGAAAGTATGAAAATAAATTGCAAGACAAACTAGAAAATGAAGAAAAAATGTGTCTCCAAAAATACACTAAATGACAACAACCACCAACAGCCTTAGCTGATTACCCTATTTATAGAGTTTTGGGATGTTAAGGTTTAGCTAAAAGCAATAAAATTCATGGGAAAAGTTGCTCCGTTAAGTGGGAGAAATACGGAAAAACTGATGCAAAGTAAGGAGGCTTTTGACGTGTAGCATCTTTCAACTCGCCTTAAAGAGAAAATGTGATCAGATGTTGAGTTAGTGGGAACAAAGGAGGATCCACAAGCCAATTGCTGCACAGAGTGAAGAGAATGGGTGAAGGCTGACGTCATTCGTTAGGAAATGGACCCACGCGGAGAAGGGAAGGCACGCGAGTAGACGTGCTCTAGTGAAAAACTCGTGCCTTGATTGGCACGTGTGCCTGACGTGCTCGGAAGAACGAGCTGGAGAGGAAAATGTGACGAGGCCCACGCTGACGTAGCTGTTGGTACGGCTTGACAGCTTCATCGGCTTGGCTGGGTAGCTCCTCAGACAGCTAAAATTAGTGGTTGGGGTTTGAGCCGAAATTTTGCTTTTTTTTCCTTTGTTTAATGGCCCATTTGGATGCTTCTTCCAAACATACCTGAAAAACAAAATAAATTAAATTAAAACTAAATATTTTCAATCTTAAACTTTGCTTTAAAATCATGAAAATATTTAATTAAAACTTAATTTATTAATCAATTAAAAACATCAAAAAATGTATTTTTGTGCACTTATCACTTAGCAAGTAGGGTGAGCTGAGGCAAGATAGGAAAGAGGTGAGTTGTGTCAAGGATAGGAAGAGGTTGGGTCGCAATAATGGTCGAGGTGAGAACTCTAAATATTTTATTGAGAAAATTAGTAGCTTTCTCATTTTTTATTTTTCTTTTTTAAATGTATTTTGGACATTTTAAGGTCAAAATGAAGTGTTGGCCAAGAGAACATAGAGATTTGTAATTAAATGTTATATCTGGTATACAAACTCAAAACTTTAAAATGCATAGTATAGTTTCTGAATAAAAATAAAAAAATAGGACATAAAAAATGTAAATAAGTAATCAAAATACTTTTTCTTTTAAAAGGTATTTTGAGCAGGAAAATTAGGCTGGGTCATCATTTTTAGTCGTTTAATCTAATAGATGGCTCAATTTTTTTTATTTAGAAAAATGATTATTTGTTATTTTTCAGATTTGATCAATCAGTGATTGACTATAAAATTTAGAAATTTATGTTATAGTTAATCAGTGATTGACCGTAAGTCAATCACTGTTGACTATCATGCGGTTATTCATTGATTGACCATGTAAGACAATTGATTAACTATTTTAGAAAAAAAAAAAAAAAAAAGCCTTTTAGCTAATTTTTAAAAACTTTGGCCATTTATTAAAAAACTTTTTAAAAAAGGCTATTTAGCTATAAATCGCTTTTGAGTATTTGTATGTCAAAATAAAGTGTTGAGAACAAAAAATGTAGATTTGTATGTAAAATGTAATATGGCAGTATAAAAATCTAAAACTTCCAAATGCACAGTATAGGGGTAAATTTGTCATTTCATGTCATGAATTTACTTTCTATATTCCATAATTTGACACGTGACAATTTCGTTCATAAATCTAACGCAAAGGAAAAGTTTGTTATAATTCTTAACTTTAGGAAGAGTGGATATTACATTTTGAAAAGGTAAGAACTCTGAGTTTTTTGTTGACAAAATTAGAGGCTTTCTCTATCTCTTTTTTTTTTTTTTTTTCTTTTTCTTTTTTTCCTTCTTCTTCTTTCTTTTTCTTTTTAGGGTTATTTTGGTGTGGACTAAGAAAATATTAGATTTGTAATTAAATGTTATTTATGGTATAATAATTTAAAATATATAGTATACTTTTTAAATAAAAATAAAATATAGGACATAAAAAAGGTAAATAAGTAATCGAACTTTTAGTTTTTCTCACAAAAATATAGATTTATAAGTAAAATATTTATAATAGTATAAAATGTTAAACTTCCAAATGCACAATATAGGAGTAAATTTGTCATTTCATGTCAAGATTTTTGTTTCCATATTCCATATTCCATATTTTGACACGTGACAACTCTCTTCATAAAACTAACACAAGGGAAAAGTTTGTTATAAGTCTTAAGTTCAAGAAGAGCGGATGTTACGTTTTGGAGAGGTGAAAACTCTGAATATATTGTTGAGAAAATTAGAGGGTTTCTCATTTTTTTTTTCTTTTTTAAGACTATTTTAGACATTTTAAGATCAAAATAAAGTGTTGACCAAAAAAAAATATAGATTTATAATTAAATGTTATTTTTGATATAAAAGTTAAAATGCACAGTATACTTTCAGAATTAAAAAAAAAAACAGGACATAAAAAAGGTAAATAAGTAAAATTTTGGTTTTTCTTTTAAAAGATATTTTGAGTATTTTTAAGTCAAAGTAGAGGGTTGAGTAGAAAAATATAGATTTGTATGTAAAATGTTATGATCGTATAAAATGTTAAACTTCCAAATGCACAATATAGGGGTGAATTTGTCATTTCATGTCAGTGATTTTTGTTTCTATATTCCATCTTTTGACATATGACCATTCTCTTCATCAAACTAAGCAAGGGAAAAGTTTTTTTTTTTTTTTTTTAATTCTTAAGTTTAGGAAGTCGAGAGTTATATTTTTAAATTCAGGGGGCAACATGTAACAAAGATTATAATTTAGGAGAATTTTTGTAATTTCTAAATAAATATGTAAAATCATAACTGCACACTAACTCAATTCATCTCCTCACATAACAAAAAGAAAAATTCTTTGTAATTATAGACATAGCCTAATGATAATTATACACTTACTTAATTATAAAGTGTAGACTTCGAATCCTATTATCTCCAAGTTTAAAAAAGAAAAAAGAAAAACCTTTTTTTTTCCATCATTTTTATTTTCTCACTAGTAAAAATTGTGGATTACATGACGGTTATTTACCGTCGTGTAAAGTTTACACGATGGTTGTGTAACCGTCGTGAAATCCAATGTCGTGGAAGATACCACGATGGTTATATATGGTATCTTCCACGATGCTGGATTACACGACAGTTATATAACCGTCGTGGTATCTCAATGTTACACGACAGTTAAAACCGTCATCGAAACAACTAATACAGTTACAGAGAGCGACAAATTGGCTACATTACACGACAGTTTTGAATCAAAACCGTCGTGTAATGTTGAATATTATATGACGGTTTTGTCTAACCGTCGTGTAATGTAGTAATTACATGACAGTTCTGACTCCAAACCGTCGTGGAATGTAAACAATCAACGAGAAAAACAAAAACAAAATTTGAAAGAACATTACATGACAGTTCTCACATTACATGACGGTTCTCCCGAGAACTGTCGTGTAATGTACTCCAATACACGACGGCTCTCCCTGAGAACCGTCATGTAATTTTCTTCATTACATGACGGTTCCCATCCGATACTGTCGTGTATTTTTTTGTAAAAAAAGAAAAAAATTAGGGTTTTTTGGTGATTTCCCATGGGTGGCCTAACCTGTATGTTATCCAATACACGATCCAATATATTAATTACATTGATCAAAGTAAAAATACATACCAATTATTACATAACAAGTTTACATATCATAATTAATTAATTGCATTACATGACTAGTCCATTCTCCTCTAATCAAATCCAAATCCTGAGAAGCAAAAATATTCTTTACTTTCAAGTACGTCAATTCCATTCAACACTATGTCTCTCATAAAACCTAAAATTAAATAACCATATTCAACACTTCCCTCTTGAAGAGGACAAGGACGGTTCGAGATTTTTGTTTTATAGTCTCGTCTCCTTCTAATCTCTTCTCCGGCCATAATATTCCAATCCGTTAGGACCCTAGCAAATTGGTAAAATTCAAACTAATTAAGATGCCTATAATTAAGATTAAAAAAAAATTAACACATTAAAATTGACTTACATGTTCATTAGCTCAGTAAAATCGTCTCGTTTCTTCTCTCGAAGAGGATCAAAATAAAGGACGAGGTCCTCCCATGGGTCAATGACTCCCAAACCCAATGTCTACCTCTGTTATATGACACAAGATAAAGCCATCCTGTTGGTGCGTTACGCAAAAAGCTGACAAGAATGTCGGCTCGCTCTCTCATGCCAGCATCTTCAGTATCTATTCTTACCGGTGAGATCAAGGTTGGAGACACAAACACAAACTTATCAGCTTGCCCATTAATCCTACATAGTTCCTCCAAATATCTACATAAACATATCGAAATTGTTACTCTACTTGACATATAGAAGAATTTCTGTATAAAAAAAAAATTCAGAGATAGAATGTCGTACCTCATGTAGACTAATATACAATTCGCACTGATTTCTTATAAATTAATGAACTTATAAATATCGTCAAAGCTCAGAAAAACAGGCATTTCAAAACCCATGATCATGTATGGTATTGGGACCTCTATCTGATTACCTTGATGCATGGAACTATGTGCATAATAAGTCAAAGGCCTCATCTCCATGTTCATTTTATTAAAGTCGAACAAAGGTTATTATTGTTGCGCATCCTATTGTACCTCAGTTCGAGAGTCGATCATTTTATTCCCAAGCTTTTTTGGCATTTTTTTCTGCTAGCTGCTGGGTCAGGAACGTGACTAGGCCCTCGACTCACCTTGTTCATACTCATGTCGAGCTCAACTAATGTTTTAGGCCAAGCAACAAACCCATTAACAGCATCCTCTACAGTGGTTGCCTCGTACGTCAGTAAAGGTAATGGTGCTTTTTTTAATTTTAGCACATTGATTGACACTCGCACGTTCCCTTCCCCCAGTGGAATCTCATGCATTGCATCGATGGGAAGGCTCTCTAGCCATACTCTTCCAAACGCAACAAGCAACTGTCCACCATGCACTTCATCGAAAATATAGAGCTTACACTCCAGGCTGTCAACCGGCACAGTAGGCAGATCAGAAACTCCATGTTGTTTTTCTTCGACAGAGCAACTAGCCTTAAAGCTGTTGTGTTGGTCCACGGTTGGCACATTGTTGGGATCAAACGACGGCTCTACATCTTTGTTCGCACATAGACCATGCACCAACGCCTTTAATTCTTCTATTTCATGTCTCATTGATAGTACTTCATTATCTTTATTCGAACTTCGATTTAGGTTGAAATACTGAGACGGCCTTACGAACTTTGATTGCCCATGGATACGTCCTTTGTGTTTGGGTGTCTAGATAACGCCTGCGACAATACATCACTAGTGCCAACTGATGCGAAAATGCCTTGGCTCTCCTTTATGTCGTGCTCCATCTACAAGATAATTAACAGAACTCATTTAAGGTTAAGGGTTGTAAGTATGTATAGTAATGATGAAGAATTCATTGTTAGTTAGTAAACTTACTATCAACTCATTAATTTTTTGACATGCTGAATCTTTCAACTCTCCATCTGTGCCTGTCTGTTGATCTAGCTACAAACAATCTCTTTTCTCCCATTTTCCAATCTTCTTAAACTGTAATTTAATATCGTTAGTATACATGAGGACATAATGTTCTATAATTGCCTTACGATTTAGTATAAACAAAATTTATTAACATACCTTTTCCTGCTTGAGCTTTCTATATCCGTCTCGGCCTCCTCTCGATGAGTATTCGTTGTTCATCCTTATTTTGCTTTCACGATCCGAAAGTTATTGGAATTGTGAGGATGTTCTATACGGAACGAATTTCACCCAATCCTCTTCTTCTATATTGGGGTAGTTATCAATAACTTTTTTAGGTCGTGTCCACACACTATCTTCTGTTACAAATTCCTCGACAAACATCTTGTAAAGATCATGTCGAAAATTCCTTGCTGCTTCACCACATGATTTTAAACAAGTACTCCGAAAGCTTTCATCTGCGGTGAAAGAAGTAACAGTTTCTTTCCAAATTATTTCTTTCAATCCGTCTAAATCACAGGATCTCCAATCTTGTATCCATATTGGAACGTGCTCTCGAGCGAGCACACCAATCCAGCTCATCAATTCATCATCGTGCTTCCCTTCCAGTTGTCCTTTCTCGTCAAATATGACTTGAAGTCGTTCACCTTTTTTCCTTGCCATATGGACGCGTTTCATTATAGTTGACCTTCGCTTGCCATAGACAATGGGATCCAATGAGTTTTTCCTTCGTGCTCGTCCCTTTTTGGAATGTTCCATTGTATTTGTCCACCTATATTTATTACAACACATAAAAAAAATCAATGATGCCGAACCAATATAATCAAATCAAATTAACTTTCACTACCAAGCACACATTACATGAATTTTTTAAAATGACGAAAAATTGCACAAACATATCGAGTACTAATTTCATCATTAAAAAACATAAAATCGTGAGCTTTAATTCAGGCTAAGTCAGAGTGAGAGGCGCGCTTGCGTGCCCACGGGCTTCAAGCACTACCAACCGGGGCCAGGCGCCCCCAACGTGCGCCAGGCGTCCCCCCACGGGCACCAGGAGGCCCCCCCGGGTGCCAAGCGCCCCCAACGGGTGCCAGGAGACCCCCAGGGACGCCAGGCGCCCCCCACGGGCTATGAGGCACTCGACCTTCTCTCTATTGTGGATTCTTCATGTATTTTCATGCTAGGGGACTTGATGTAATCTTGCTATCGTTATGGTATGAATATTTACCAAACTCTATATGATTGTCCAAAAGAAAAATTCATTTTGGCATTTCATCAAGCATGTTGCGGGCGGAAAAAATTCATGTTTATAAATGTGTGTAAAGTGCCAAAACCATTCACAAAACATTAATCTCTAAAGAGCAACATCAAAAAAAAAAAAAAAAAACATTCATGTTCAAAAATGTATGTTAAGTGGCAAACAACAATACAAAAGAGCATTGTGTATTAGTTGTTTATCTTTGAAGTCACCTTGCTTTTCTTTGAAGAAGAATAGGCACGGCCACACCGAGAGAGTGAGGTGGTAGGCAGCGGCCGCAACAACGGCTTGACCGGATTTTAAGAGAGAGGTGGCGGCGGGTGGGCGAAGTATGTGGGTACTTGGAGAAATCTAGAGAGGGTGAAGAAAAATGAAGAGGATTTCACGCGGATATGAAGAGAAATGAAGAGGAAATTGTATCTAAGTAATGGATTTTCACAAGGATTTCGAAGCATAAAATTTGAAATTTTTCAAAATTTTTAGAGGATTACATGATGGTTCGTGAACTGTATAATCATAGATTATATGACGGTTTTATCCAAAAACCGTCGTGTAATCGAACCGTCAGTCCGATGGATCAAATCCAATAAAAAATACATCAATTCATCGTAATCTCCGATTACACGACAGTTTTATCCGAAAACTGTCATGTAATCTCCGATTATACGACAGTTTTGTCAGAAAACCATCATGTTATTATAGTCCTGTTTTGTCATCACAATCCCACGGCCCCGTGTGTTATTTACAAAAATGACCCATTCTGTAGTATTGATTGTTATTCAAAATTAATGTTCAATATATATATAGAGCAACTAACATAACAAAATAAATATAATACATCTTGAATTAAAATAAAAAAGTAATGTTGTACAAAATAAATGACATAATGTTCAAGTTTTTTTCTTTTTTCTCTTTGCGTCCTCAACACGTGTCCATTCAATATCTGATCGAAGCAAGTGAGAAACATCATAATCGAATTCGTCAATCTCCTCAACCAATGGCAATCCTTGTGTGAAAGATGGAATGTCGGAGCAATCTTCCTCATCTTCTTGACCATCACGGATCAATTTTGGCTTCATCGGCACAATTAAGGACAACTCTACATTGTTGGGATCCGTTGTGTAAAATACTTGGATTGCTTGTGATGCCATAATGAATGGATCATTTTTGTATCTCAATCGTCTAAAGTCCACTACTGTGATGCCATCACTATCAATCCTTACATAATTATTGTCGGCCCACTTGTACTTGAAGAGTGCTATATGAAAACCACAGTAATCGAGTTCCCAAATATCTTCAATAAAACCGAAGTAGTTTATGGTTCCATAGACTGGATTCTTGTCCTTTGTAGATGAAATATGCATGGCCTTAGCACGGATACTAACACCACTATTTTGAACAGGATGCTTTTCATCTCTTTCGCGAGTGTAGAATGTATAGCCATTGACGAAGTATGATGTATACCGTGTAACAATCGTCGACGGTCCTCTAGCAAGGTTCATTAAGTCTTGCGAAAAGCCGTCCTTCTGAAAGATATATCTTTGTATCCACTGACGAAACGTCTGATTGTGTTCATCTTGTAACAACTTTTCATTTATTCCTCTTCTTGGATTTCTATCTCTTAATTCCTGTAGGTAAACCTCAATAAAAGGCTCCACTTCAACCATATTATGTAAAGTATAGAGACAAGCTTTCTCCCATTCATATCGATTTACCGGCGATTGAATTGCCGACGGATAGTCCTTTAGAGTCAATGTTTGTAGTCTTTGGCAACCCAATCATTTCTGCGGTGGACAAATACTCGAAGCAAAATTTGACCAATTCCTCCACAATGTAGCTTTCGACTATACATCCTTCCGTCCTATTTCGGTTCTTGACATAACCCTTCAAAACCTTCATGTACCTTTCAAAAGGATACATCCATCTCAAGTATACCGGTCCACATAGCTTCATTTCCCGCACCGTTAGATGAATCATTATGTCAAAACATGAGTGTAGAAAGTACTTCTCAAGCAAGCACAATGTCTTAACTAACTCTGATTGTAGCAAATCTAGTGTAAATGAATCAATTACCTTGGAGCATATCGAATTGAAAAATGAGCATAACTTGGTAATTGCGAATCTCACATCCTTCGTTAAAACTCATCGCAAGGCAAGTGGTAATAACTGTAGCATCAAGATATAACAATCATGTGTTTTCATTTCAATCAGCCTCAAATCCTTCATAGACACCAACCTTTTGAAGTTGGAAGAATACCCGTCGGACATTTTTACAGAAGCGAGCCACTCACAAAGCTTTTTTTTTTTTTTTTTTTTTTCTTGTCTTGATAATGTGTACTTTGCCAGAGGTAAGTAAGTAGCATTCCCTCTTTTTATAGGGATCAAGTTAAGTCTAATCTTCAAATCCTTAAGATCCAACCGTGCCTTTTCACCATCTTTGCTCTTATTAGAAATGTCAAGTAACGTGCCCACTATTGATTCACAAACGTTTTTCTCAATATGCATCACATCCAAGCAATGACGAATGAAAAGTGTCCTCCAATATGGAAGTTCATAGAAGATTGACCGCTTTTTCCAAGGTCCATCAACCACCGGATCCTTCTGACTCCGTTTTCTTTTCCCAAGCACCACTTTCAAATCTTTAACCATCTCAAAAACGTCTTCGCCCGTCAAAACCCAGGCAGGGATTTTTTCTTCTGTATTACCATCGAAAGCCTTTTTTTATTTGCGGTATCGATATTTTTTTGTAAGAATCTCCTATGACCAAGGTAAACGGTTTTCTTACCATTTTTCAACCGAATGGAAGATGTTTCTTTCATACAAACGGGACAGATGATAGAACTCTTGACTGAATATCCATATAGGTTTTCATAAGTGGGAAAGTCATTAATTGTCCACATCAACATTACACGGAGTATGAATGTTTCTTGACGGTAAGCATCTCTAACTTCGATCCTTTTTTCCCATAAGCTCTTTAGATCATCGATTAGTAGAGCTAAGTACACATCAATGTCATTCCCTGGTTGTTGAGGATCATATATCAATAAAGTCAATATCAAGTACTTTCGCTTCATACTCAACTTCAGAGGGAGATTGTAGTTGACAAGTATGACATGCCAAGTACTATGTCTACTACTCCTATTACCATGTGGGTTCATTCCGTCCGCTGATCAACTAAGACGTAGATTCTGTGGTTCCACACTAAATTCAGGATGATCAGCATCAAAGGTCTTCCATTGTGGTGCATCGGCTGGATGTCTAAGCATGCCATCTTCAACACGTTTATCATGGTGCCAAGTCAAATTCTTGGCATGATCGGCATTACGGAATAAAAGCCAATAACGCGGCGCCGGAGGAATGTACCATAACACCTTTGCCGGCACTCCTTTGTTATCATTCGTTGGCTTCTTTCCCTTCTTCCATCTTGACTCCTTACAAACCGGGCATTCATCCAAGTCCTCATACCTATTTTGGTAAAGGGCGCAATCATTTGGACATGCATGAATTTTTCATATTCCATTCCCAAAGTACTCAACGTCTTCTTAGTTTTGTTCATACTAGCCGGTATTTTATTATCAACCGGTAGAACCTCTCTTAGAAATTCTAAAAGAGCTGTGAAACTAGAATTTGTCCACCCTCCCGAAGTCTTCATGTTCCATAATTTGACCAATGCGGACAATTTCGTATATTTACTACACCCGTCATACAAGGGCATCTCGATATCATTCATCATTGCATCAAATAACTCCGAATGATGCACAAACTATTCTTCCAAATCATTAACCATATCAAATAAATTATCTCCTACATCTTCCTCAACAATAGGTTTTTTCCCTTTGTTTTTCGATGTTGAATTCAAATACATTTCACCGTGTAAATACCATGTTTGGTACGAACAAATAATCCCACGGGCAAGCAAATGTCTTCTAACTTCATCAACTGAATGAGATCTATGATTTCCACAATCCACACAATGACATCGAATCTTATCATTCTTCATGTGAGTTTTGGCAAATGATAAAAATTCTTCAACACTATCTCGATATTTTCTAGTAAATCTATTAGCCCACATCCATTTTCGATCCGTTCCAAAGAACCCGACCTAAATCGAAATTAAAGATCATACAATTCATTCAATAATCAAGTTTTTACATTTAAAATACTACATATTAAGCTTTCGAAATAATTTAACAAATCATACTTTACAAAAAAAAAAAAAAGAGAGAGAATTTACTATTTTAGATATCTATAATAATTCGTCAATAAAAATTAAATAACTCAAAAGAAGAGTAAGTAATAATCACTACTTACAAATAATTACTATACGAGAGTGTTGGTTTAGTGGACCGTGGCAGTGGAGGAGATGTGATTTCACAGGTCTCTATAATATTTTTCACGGCTGCTCAACAGTTCTATAAGATAAAAAGAGGGCCGCTAAAAGGGGTAATAAAAATCCGTAGATTACACGACGGTTACTTAAACCGTCGTGTAATCCTCTGATTATAAGATGGTTTTGGTTTAACCGTCATGTAAACCTCCGTTTACATGACGGTTTTACATAACAGTCGTGTAATCCAACTTTTATAATAGTGTCTGTCGTTATTCTTTTCCTCTCCATCGTATTTTTTTTTTCCTCCTGCCAAAACAATGTAACTCCCACCAAACACAGCCTAAGGATCGGCTTGGTTCTTTGGCTTGATCTGATTCTTATACAACAATAGTTTATTCTTGACGCAAACAACAACTATAGTTTATTAATACCGCTATCACAGAAACTCCCCTAAATGCTTATTTATTCGAAGTCTCCGAAGACTTTTCATTCAGAAAAAAAAAAAAAAAAAGAAAAGGAAAGAAAACTCCCTTTAATACTTGTTTACTCGAAGTTTCCGAACACTTTTCATCTTTAAAAAAAAAAAAAGAAAAAAGAAAAGAAAACTCCCTTAAATACTTGTTTATTCAAAGTATCCGGAGACTTCTCATTTCTTTAGGGGAAAAAAAAAAAGAAAGACTTAGTTTAATCGCATTAAAGAAACTTCTCTCTCAAAGGGAGGGGAAAAAAATAAAATGAACAAGAGGAAGAAGTCTTTGCTCCATTTCTTAGCAATTATTGCAGGCTTGTGCGTAAGATAATATTCAACTTTCATATATATATGTTCACCGAAACTGCCCTTTGTTTCATTTCTGGGTGTCGGTATTGACTTGTAACAAAGACCTGATGTGTGAGATTGGTTGTTTGGTTCTTTGTTCATTTCTGATCATATGAAGAACATGCAGGCTTTTGCTAGTGCGTAATAGTCAGGTATGTGTATCCACACCATTCTTGATGATGTTTGAGGTTGAGGGCTGTTGGTATTTTTGGTTTTATAATTGTTAATTTGTACTATCTTTCATGACAGGAAACTCTTGCTAATGCTGGTCACTGCTGCTATGGCTTCTTCTTCTACTAGTCGTGCTTTCGAGTACGATGTTTTTATTAGTTTCCGAGGCGAAGATACCCGTAACGGTTTTATTAGCCATCTTCATAATGCTTTACGAGAGAAAAAGATTAAAACCTTCAAAGATGATAAGGAACTAAAGAGAGGGGATGAAATTTCAAAAGCACTTAAGAAAGCTATAGAGATGTCAAAGCTATATGTAATTGTTTTCTCAAAGACATATGCATCTTCCTCTTGGTGCTTGGAGGAGCTTGTCCACATACTCGAATGCCGATCAAAATACGACCAAACGGTTCTACCAATTTTCTATGGTACAGATCCATCGGTTGTCAGACAACAAAAGGGGAGTTACAAATCTCCATTTGCTATACACGAAGAACGCTTTAAAAAGAACAGAGGCAAGGTGCAGAAGTGGAGGGATGCCTTGAAAGAAGCCGCCGATCTTGGCGGATGGGATTCGACGGTCATTAGGTACGTTTGACTTTGATTTGTGTTCTCTATTTCTACTGATTGTTTATACTTCATATCTACAACGAAAACATTCTATTACTGTACTGTAATTTAAACTGCAATCTCTGTTTTTTGTTTCATGCCTCTTTAAGAAATGAGTTATTAAACTCATCCCAATTTGATGTTAGAAGAAGAAAAGCGGGGCATGTATCTTAAGAGTATTCAAGGAAGGCCATAATTTACTACGCAAAACTTTTTTCTAGTATATTAATGTTTGTCTCAAAATTTGATACAAAGCTTAATATGAATCTAAAAATTGGAGAAATTAATCTCAATCTCTCTATGAATCTCAGGTGTTTTCAAATGCGTACAAATTTTGTATCCCACCTATTTAAAGTTTTTCTCGACGAAAGGTTATAATAATCTTTGAGTTTTCATTTTTTTTACTCTACTTAACATGTGTTGCTTACCTTTTCTTACCTTTTCTTCCGGGTTCTGTTTTGTTCTTAAGCCATTTCAGTTCTGCTTATGTTGAGTCTTCTTCAGATTGTGTAGTTTCATCAACTTCCTTTTTAACGACTTAAACACGACGATGTTTTCTAGATTATCTAAAATTTGTCCCCACTATTAGTTCTCTGACTATTTTATTTGTTTTTCTTCACAAATTTTTTAATTTATTCTGTACCAACTCTTTTCCTTCATACATGCTAGGGATGAGTCCGTTTTGGTAAAGAAAATTGTCAAAGCTGTTTTAAGAAAAATGAATCATGCTTCATCAAGTGATGATTTCAAGGGTTTAGTTGGAATTACAAAACGTATCTCACAAATTGAATGCTTAATGCGCACTGCCAGCTCCTTAGATGAAGTTTTGAAAGTAGGCATTTGGGGAAGTGGTGGTATAGGGAAAACAACCCTTGCGCGAGTTGTATTTGACCGACTTGCTTATAAATTTGAAAGTAGTTGTTTTCTCACTGATATTAGAGAAGGATGGGAAAAAGGCCAAAAACATGACCTAAAGGTAAAATTATTTTCTCAAGTTTTGAAAGAGAAAAATCCAGATATGGGTACCTTATCTGTTGGAGCAACCAATGATAAGGAACGATTGCATAGGAAAAAGGTGTTCATTGTTCTTGATGACGTGGATAAGTCAGAGCAGTTAGAGTTTTTAACTGAAGACTATATTTGGTTTGGCCCCGGAAGTATGGTGATCGTTACAACTAGAGATATGCAAGTGATACGGGGAGAAGTTGACAAAATATACAAAGTTGAGAGATTGAATAACGAGGAAGCTCTCCAACTCTTTCAGTCAAATGCTTTTAAAAGAACCCTTCCCACAAAAGAACTTTTGCATCTTTCAGAAAGAGTCGTAAACTATAGTGAAGGTGTTCCGTTAGTTCTTAAAGTTTTAGGCTCTAGCCTTCGTGGGAAGGAACCTGAAAACTGGGAAGAAGTGTTGGACCAATTGAAAGAATGCCCTGACCCGAATATTCTAAAGCTCTTGAGAGTAAGTTATGATGGATTGAACAGAGCACAAAAGTGTATATTTTTAGATATCGCTTGCTTTTACAAAGGTATGCGTAGAGATTATACAGAGAGGATATTGGATGCTTGTGGTTTGTTTCCAAAATCAGGAATTGATGATCTCATTGACAAGTCTCTCATCACTGTCAAAGATGATAACATACTCTGGATGCATGATTTGGTACAAGAAATGGGATGGGAGATTGAAAAGTCTATCGAAGAGCTTCCAAGGCGGACTAGATTGTGGAATCCAGAAGATGTCTACAATGTCTTGGCAACTGATATAGTAAGTTTTTAATGCATCAAATTTTAATTCTTGAAAAATGGGAGTAAAAATGATTTGTTTGGCGGTAGAAATTTTTTTTTTCCAATGATCAATTTTCATTTCTGTTTGTTTTGTATTATTTTTTACTACCACATGCTCACTTACATACTTTGTCCTTAATTGCTAGGGCACAGCAACAATTGAGGGAATAGTTCTAGATATGTCAAGTATCAGTGAAATACACTTCAATCTGGCTGCCTTTCAAAATATGCATAAGCTAAAAGTGCTCAACGTATTTTGTTCGAACAAAAACAAGAAGTGCAAAGTGAGCATTTCTCCTGGAGATTGTGATCTGCAGTTTCTTCCTAATTCACTTAGATTTCTCCATTGGGAAGGGTACCCATGGAAATCTTTTCCGTCAAGTTTTAGGCCACGGTATCTTGTTGAAATTAGCATGCCTTGTAGCAAAGTCAACAAACTTTGGGAAGGAAGCCTTGTAAGTTTTATATTACTTATATATATATATATATATATATATATATATATCAATAGAATGTCTTTAACGTAAACTCTTGAGTTATTTCAACTATTTCTGAACTTTATTTCCTTTTTCCGCAGCATCTGCCGAGCTTAAAAAAGATTGATCTTAGCAACTCCAAGAACTTGACTAGACTTCCAGATCTCTCTCAAGCTTCAAAGTTGGAGCATGTATATCTTGAATACTGCACTAGTTTGCAAGAAGTTCCTTCCTATTTTCAACATCTCAATGAGCTTAGAACTCTCTTTCTTGAGGGTTGTTCGTCGATACGTGAGTTTCCAATGGTCTCCAAGAGTATTGTATGTTTGGTGTTGAGTGGAACAGAAATAGAGCGAGTTCCCTCCTCAATCGATCATCTCTCTTGTCTGGAGACATTAAGCCTTAATTACTGCAGAAAGCTCAACGGTCTTCCAAATATCTCAAAGTTGATAAAAACCTTGAAGGCGGTTACACTTGAAGGAACGTTTTGGATGCCTTATCATCATATCTTACCCTGGTGGACCCGAACTATAAAATTGCATTCCCCACTGAGCCCTTGTCAGCTTGATTGGACTAATAGCTTTAAGACTTGTGCTAGAAAACAATATAGGCTTATTCCTTCTTTAAAAGATGTTATACCTTTTATAGAGCTCCCACGGTCTGCCTTTTATAAAGGCTCCCATATGTATGTGGAGATCGTATCAGTTTCAACAGCAGATTTAGGCCTACAAAAAGTAGGTTTTAACCACAATCAAAATTATCTTGCTCCTGAGTATCTATTTTATAACTGCTCTCGGTTTTGTAGACGCGATTACAGGGAAGTAAAGTCTGTCAGAAAGCTTCAATTGCTTTCGAGAAAAATTGAATTGCAAGAATTTAACAGGGTATGTCTCTTTCTCTATACATCTTCTTTGATTCCTGTGCAAATTTTTTGGTTATAGATGTAAAAGTTTTTAATGCAAGTAATCAGGCTTGCAGCCTTTGGGTTTTAATAATTTTAAAGATTAATAATGGTCAGTTTTTTTTTTTAAATTATTATTTGAATTATTAATGGTGCAGGTATATTATTTGCCAGGCAGTATCGGTACTTCTTACGTGGGGATGAAAATCCCAAAATGGTTCCACTATCAAAGTTCTCAGAATAGAGTTGTGATCGAGCTTCCTCCAAATTCACTTAATTCCAACTTTCTGGGTTTCGCTGTATGTGTTTCTTATAAAGTTTTCAATCCTTACTACAGTTCTCCAGAAGTTAAACTTTTTTGCAAGATACAATTCATATTGAACAATGGCGGTACATTCTTCTGGGATTGTTGTTCTGATAAGGAGGATTGGATGACTGTACGGGAAATGATTACCCAAGTTGCATTTGAGTTCTCATTCAATGCGCATAGTGAAACTTTCAATCCTTCATCTGATGGGTATATTATGAAGTGTGGAATCCACCGTCTGTACGAGGAAGATGGAAGAAGATTTGGTCTAGTTAATCAAGGGGATTGGGAGAAGGAACTACACCGTGCATATGAGGTAGATGCAAAAGCATGTGATGCAATTGAATTATGCCGTCTAATTCGAATTAATGATGAGAGTTGGAAGAAAATATATGAAACACCATTTCAACGATTAGGGGAGGTGGACGAGGGTGGGGAGGAGGATGATGTTGATGATAATGATAAAGCAAAAATATTTATCAATCCAATGAGGAGGAACGTTGAGCGCAATCTACACGCAAAGGTAGGTCTTGCACCTAAGGATGAGGAGAATGTCACACTAACTGTTGATCAACACCATAGTTGCAAGGCTAGCTACACTGTTGATGATAGACAACTTGCAGTGCCGTCTCATGATGGAGAGTCGAATAAACAACACATGTGCAAGCTCTATGTTGAGGATCCAATTAATGGTGGACTAATGCTTGCTGCGATTGGAAAGGTGTGGATGGAGAGCGTTCCAACCGATATGGTCCATGGAGTACCTTTGGGGGAGGGGAATTTGCTGGTGTTCATTACTTCGCCTAGAATCCGCAATGCTAAACTACCTGTTTCGACAAGTGAGGCCGAGACTGTGAGTGATGCTTTCGGAGAGTATATTGGTTGGCCAAAAACCTTAATTGAAGTCTGCATAGTAAGTAAGACAAGTCGAGATCCAAGTTGTGTTCTCCACAAAGAAGCTAAGGGAATCGAACACCTGAAAGAGAAGGGAGAGAAAAAGAAACTGAAGTCGCAGCTCGAGGTAGAGCAACGACTTGCATTTGACTTTGGCCGAATTCATGTTGGATTGAGGCCATTGGCTTTTTATGCGGAATTTTTCATGGCGAAAGGTAGGCAAATAGAGTGCCCTATACCGACGGAAAACAGGGATAGTGATATGCCTATCTTTCTTGGTTATGATGATATTTACGAGTTCATCTCCTTTCAAGAAATTAGCGTAAACTGTATATTGGTATACCTCAGGTAAAAAAGCAATCATTAAACTTTACTTGCTTCCATCAAGTAGGTTTTTATTGTTCTGATATTAGTTTTCACAATTTTGCAGCTATTTGTCGGAGTGTTGCCTGCGTGATGGGCTTGATAAACAATTCGGCTTCATTTCTCCCACCGTTACCTCACCAATTACAGAGCATGAAAATGGACACCTTAGCGAACGATCCAACTGCCTAGTTAGCCTTTTACGGAACTCACCGAAAGGGCGAGTGTATTTAATGCCATACAATATTGGAAGGCATTGGATGTTAGCCATTATTGACCCGTGGGAGGACCATGTCCTTTGGTTCGATCCTCTTAGACACCCACCACGTAGTGACTTTATAGAACTTATTATAATGTAAGTATAGTTTCTTGTTCTAAAAATGTGATTTTTTGTTACATTATTTTTCCTTAATTATTTTTATATTTTGATACATAAACTAGGGCACTCGATGATTGGAAGATTGAGGTACAAGCAGGTGTGACTATGTGTCATAACGGAAGAACAACATTTACAGTATGCACTTGTCCTACTCAACCAGGCAACACTGAATATGGCTTTTTTGTTTTACGTTTTATGAGAGACATTATTTTCAATGTTGATGGATTATCCGTACTTCAAAGTAAGGAATTTTATACATGTAATGATATTGATGAGGTTAGATTAGAATGGGCACAATTTGTAAATAGGTTCATTGATTCATGGCTACGAAAAATGTCATCTAGTATAGGGGAAGCACGCTATGGTTACATGTCATAGTGTTTTTCTGATTCTATTAAATCGTTATAATTAATTGTTTAATAGCATTTGTTTAGTGCTATTCTAGATTTTTAAAAAGCATTTTAGTTGTGTAAGGAAAAGGCCTTTATTTGTTTTATATTAATATAATAGCATTTTTAAAACATGACATATTTATTTTTATCTGATTCAAAATTTGCAGTCAAACTATTAGTATTTTTCCTTTTCTTATTGGAATATGTTTGACAGTTAATTAATACTTATACTAGAATTTCGATCCACTTGAAGTTTTTGGAATTATTAGAATAAGTAATATAGTGGATTCGAGTAATAATTTCACAATTCATAGTACTTCAAAAGTATTTAACATGATATTTTCTTATGAGTTCAAAGGTACTAGAATAAGTACCTAGTCTCATGTATTGTTTCCTGATCACCAGTCTTTGAACCAACATATATCAAAACATAAAACCAGGGAGGTTTCCAAAACACATGCATTCTTTACAATAGAGTTAAACTAGTCTCAAAAGAATCCAATACATTTTAGCTCAATTGTTCAACAGAATAGTCCTTCCAAGACATTTCTTTTAAGCACCTGAAAAACAACCCCATAGAGTAGATATTAATATTCAGACATAAAAACATAGAAAGAAGTTGCAAAGTATGTCATTTATGATCTACTCACCCTACATAACAACTTTGTCAACAGCCCATGCAACTATACTTCCAACAACATCTTCAATGTAAACCATCTCAGAATTAGGCCTCCACAAAAAAGCATTAGGCTTTATTGGTACATGTATCCAAACTTTAATGGCATTAGGTCCAAGAGGAACATGATGAACTAAGTCTTTGGGATCACTTTAGGACCAATGCCCTTTAGCAACAACTTCTCCCAATCCAAACCAATCTAATATTTCGTAGTTCTTGTTTTCAGACACTACTAGAAAATATGGATACCACGACGGAAATTCGATGACGGTTTTTAAAAAAACCATCGTCGTAAATTTGGAAAAACACGGTGCCGAAAAGCAACAAAAAAACCATCGTGGAAGGATGAGCTTCCATGACCGTTATTTTCAATTTAATTTGCTCTAAGGTAATCGATCCACTAATGCTAGATTCGCTACAATTTGAATTGGTGATGACTTTGTTCATGCTTAAAAAGTTTTTCCCACCAGCCTTTTTTGATATAATGATCCACCTAACAGTGTACTTAGTTCGTGAAGTTAAGCTATGTGGACCGGTCCATTTGAGGTGGATGTATCCTTTCAAAAGGTACATGAAGGTTTTGAAGGGTTATGTGAAGAACCGAAATAGGCCGGAGGGATGTATAGTGGAAAACTATATAGCCGAGGAATAAGTTGAATTTTGTTCTGAGTATTTGTCCAATTTGGACCCAATAGGGGTGCCAACGAGTGGGCTATTTACGCCAAAAGGACTATCCGTGACCGTTCATTCACTAGTAAAGTAAGATGAATGGGAAAAAGCTTGTTTATATGTTTTGCATAATGCTAAGGAAGTGGAGCCGTTTGTTGAGATTCACATGACAGAATTAAGAGTCGCGAAACCACGGAAAACAAGATGTGAGAAGTGGATTCAAGATGAACACAATCGGACATTCAGGATGTGGACAAGCCAACATTTGCATATGAAGCCTAGCGTTTCCGAAGAATTAATGAAGCTAGCAAGAGGACCGTCATCGATAGTCACAAAATATACATCGTACTTTATCAATGGCTACACATTTTATACTCGCGAAAGAGATGAGAAGTATCAAGTCCAAAATAGTGGTGTGAGCCTTCGAGCCGAGTCTATGCATATTTCATCCGCAAAGGACAAGAACTCGGTATACGGTTCCATGAACTACTTTAGGGTCACTGAAGATATTTGGGAACTTGATTATTGTGGCTTGCGGATAGCACTCTTTAAATACAAATGGGCTGACAATAATTTTGTTAAGCTTGATAAGGACGGCGTGAAAGTGGTGGACTTTAGGCGTATGGGATACAAAAATGATCCTTTCATTATGACATCGCAAGCAGTCTAAGTCTTTTACACAACGGATCCCGACAATTTAGAGTTATCATTAGTTGTGCCAATGAAGCCAAAATTTACCTGGGATGGCCAAGAAGATGTTGATTAAGATTGCACGGACATTCCATCTATCACGAAATGTTTGCCACCAGTGGAGGAGATTGATGATTTGGATGATGATTCCTCACACTTGCTTCGTTTAGATGTTTAGTGGACATGTGTTGAGAAGTCTAAAAAGAAAAAAAGAAAAAAAACTTGAAGGCAATGTTTTAACTTTCTGTTAACTATATACATTTTATAAGTTGTATTACCTTATATGTTAATTGCAAGTGCATACCCATAATATATATTATATGTGATGGTGTAAATGAATATATTATCAAAAAGAGTCTTGCATATATATATGGGTACGTTGCTGGTTTATTCATAACGAACAGGTATGGCCGTCTATGGTATTATATAGTTAATTGAACAAAAATTATTATAGAGCTTTTACTGACAAAATACCACGACGGGTTAAATAAAAAACCGTCGTTGTATATTAATAGCACGACGGTTTTTTTAAGTTAACCGTTGTGATTTTTAACTGCCATACCACGACTGTCAAAAGACCGTCGTGGAAGCCGATCAAATGACCGGCTTCCTGCCTGAGCCAGGTGTGCGCTCGCGCACTTGAGGACCAACCATGACGGTCAAAAGACCGTCGTGGTTGACCCAGCGCTTCCTGCCCGAATAGGGGACCAACCACAACGATCTTTGACTGTCATGGTAGATGGTCTTTTGTAGGCGGTCTTTTGACCGTCTTAGCACGACGGTCTTGGACCGTCGTGGTAGGCCCTCCCCGAGGACCTACCATGACGATCTTTGACCATCGTGGTAGGCGATCAACCATGACGGTCAAAAACCGTCGTGGTAGGTCCTCGGGGAGTACCTACCATGACGGTTTTTTTAAACTGTCATGGTAAGTTTTTATGCCACGATGGTTTTTAAAAAAACCGTCGTCGTATTCGTTTTGTGAAATTTTAAAAAAACCCGGGAAGCGTGGGCGCTTGCATGTTGGCCAAATTTTCCGTTACATTTATAAAATCAAATGAAAGACCTTACTCCATCCACTTGCTCTCTCTAATTTTCGGTACCTCTCTACCTCTTTGCTTAACTTGCATCCTCCATTTACAACGGAATTTTCGGACTTGAATTCTCCATTCTCTCTCAAATTTTCGGTAACTCACTCAACTTTCTCTCTCAAAATTTCGGTAACTCCACTTTCTCCCTCTTTGTTTGCCTTGCATCCTCCATTATCTCTCTTGGCTCCTATCTCCATTATCTCTTTTCCTTGCCCTCTCTTTGTAATTTTCGGCCTCCGCATCCGGTGTTTTTGGATTTTCCCCGTCACCAATGCCTACGCCTTCGCCAAGGCCCACTTCAACGGTTTGTCGCCGTCGCCCCCGCCTATACACATACTAAACGGTAAATTTATGTTTGCTATTTCACCAAACGGTTGGTGGAAGTGAGCTAAAATAATTGTAAACTTTATTAGCGGTGATTATTGATTGTGTTTGTAATTTTTGGTTATTTTTTAAACAAAACAAAGTGTTGCTCTTGCATGTTTAATATATGCACACTACATGTTCGACCAAATTCCTCTTTGAGTGAGACTTAGTTTCGATCATTGATTGTGTTTGTGATTTTGGGTTATTTTTTAAATGGAAAAAAGTGTTGCTTTTGCATATTTAATTTATGCACACTACATGTTCGACCAAATTCCTCTTTGAGCGAGACTTAGTTTCGGTTTTGTTGTACAATGGTTGGGTGAGGCGACGGTTTACCAAAATCCGTTCCTTACATATTCGGTGATTGTTGATTGTGCCGGTGATAGTTGTAGCTTGAATTAAATTGCTTGGGTAAGGCACGCATGGATTCAACAATTTTCCGGGGAAAGTGTTGATTTTGTTACTTATATTATAGCATTTGACATGTTCGATAATATGCTTATTTGAGTTCGACAATTTTCCTTAACCGTCGTTGATGTTGTGACTTAGATGTTAGCACATGACATCTTTGATTAAGTTATGTGTCATTTCCGTAATTAATTAAGTAGAAACTTATGTTTATTTACATGGATATACAATGATTTAATGACAACCATTTTTTGTTTTGTAATGTTTTCGATGCCGAGTTGCTTTAGATTAATTTAAAATGTCGCAATAGCACGAGGAGGAAGAACTCTCAACTCAAACTCAAATTGGAAAACCACGATGAACCAACTCATCTAGATTCAATCCCAATGAAGATGGTAAATGAAGAGTAACTCTTATGAGAAGAGTCCACCAAGTTAGGACAAAGGGAGAACGAGTTGAAGTTTCATTTAACGTGAAAGGCCAATCAATAGGGAAGGGAGGAGATGTATTATAGAGTTGGATCGGAGTGCTTGTTCGAGAGCACATACCCATTTGGATATTGGACTTTAGAATGCCGATTTAGCCCAAAAGAAAGAAAGAGTGTGGATGGAAATCGTAACTTCTTTCACTGTGGGTGAATCGTTTAAAAAACAAGCCTTAAAGTCATGTGCAGAGTCGGCTAAAAAATCTCAGATATGATCTTTACCAAGTTTTTGTAAGGGATCATATTGACAAAGAAGCTGTGTGACAACGACCATCAAAAGTGGTTCATAATTACCCAACCATCAGCCAGGATGATTGGGAAACTTTCATTACGTATCGTAAGAGCGCAGAATTCAAAAGACTTTCCGAACAAGGAAGTGAGATAAGAAAGAAACTCAAATACGGATCAACGGAAGGTCGTGACAGATATAGGAAACGTGACCAAGCACATGTACATGAATAACTTAAACAAAATTTGTAAAGGGTATGTTTTACTTCTAATTCCTACTTATATCTTTAGAAATGGAATTATTGAAATGTAGTTCAAGAAGATGGGAAAATACACAGAGCGGTATGAAAATTGATTGAACATGCACATGAAGCCCGATAGATCTTTCAAGAATGAAGAATGTCAAAATATTGCCGATACAATAATAAGTTTTCGAATACGATTAAAATTAATTAATCTCGTATACTCATTTATGTTTACGAAGTCATAAAATACTGTGCAATTGTTACAGGATGACTTCAGTGAACAACAAACACAAGGAATTTTTGAATCTGTGGGACAGAGGACATATTGACTAAGGCATTAGACAATACCGAGCATTCGGGTCGGCTTCGAGGTCAATCTAAGTTTGTCAAGCAGTCGCAATACTTTAACTTTGCACAAAGTTCAACGGAAAATGCTGAAGTCTTGGATATGAAATGGCAGCTAGCCGTATTAGAAAAAACCGTACAAGAATTATGTGTGAAGCACGGTATCAATCGAGAAAATATGGCGGAGGAGCCAACCGCACCGACAGTTGATCAACACAACAGATTCAAGGCTAGTTGCACTCTGAATGAAAAAGGAGCTGAGGCGTTAGATCTGAAGCCCGATCCGAACGCAAGTAAGGAATGCCATCTATTTCTTCCTGATGTAATTAACAGAGGAGATGTGCTTGCTATAAATGGCAGGGCATACATGGAATGTGTTCCAACAAACACAGTTCATGGGATTCCTTTAGGTGAGGAGAATGTACGAGTGACAATTACAATGCCAAAACTAAAAGCTGCACTCCTACCTATTCCGACCCACGAAGCCACATGTATTGAAGAAGCTATCGGTGGGTTTGTTGCTTGGCCTAAAAGATTAGTAGTCATTCAAACAAGTTTGAGCCAGGCGAGCAAAGGTCCCAGTCATGCTCCTGACCGACAACCCGAGGGGAGCAAACGAACCAAAAAGAGAACAGGGAGGAAGAAAATACGGTCACAACCTGAGGTACAACAACAATCGGCGCAAGAAAAATTGCCTTTGTTTGACTTTACTGACATTCCCTTTGATTTAAAACCGTTGGCATATTATACAAAATTTCATGCGTAACGGTACCCAAACAATCTGTTATCAACAACAGTTCATCATTGGCAATGACATGCCCATATATATTAGGTTTAAAGATGTCTACCATTTCATAATATTTAAAGAAATCAGTGCAAATAGTATAATGGTTTACATTAGATAATACATTTTTCATTACATTGTTTAATTATTTATCCTTCTTAATCTTATATGCAAAGTGTAACAAGTCAGCCCAATTATTTTATAGATACTTAGCGGATTGTTGTGCAAGAGCAGGTATGGATCAACGGTTCGAGTTTATTTCTCCAGTCCTCGCCTCATCAGTTCAACGCGTTGCCGATTGCGCCACCTACGTTCGAGATAGGGCCGATTACATTCTACAGATCTTAAGAAATGCTCCACAAGGAAAGCTATTTCTCATGCCATATAACAACAACCAACATTGAATCTTGGCAGTTATTGATCCGTGGGATGACTCGGTCCTATATTTTAATCCTCTCGGAAACGCACCGGGTGATGATTTTAAAGACCTAATTATGACATAAGTAGGTTTTGATGTTTATATATCTGATTCTATGCATACAATTATAATTGTTGTAATATATTGTTTTGAAATTTGTAAAATTGTTAGGGCACTTAATGATTGGAAGATGTTGGTGGCAAGAGGAATAAGACAACGATGGAACTTACAAACTTTGATTGATACTGTTCGATGTCTAATACAAGAAGGTTATGTGGAGTGCGGTTATTTTGTGTTAGCTTTCATGCAAAAAATAACCCCCTTACTGTTGATGGACTAGCCGCTCTTCAAACGAAGGATTTTTATACTGATGCTGACATGAGTTTGGTTAGGCAAGAATGGGTTAGGTTTGTTATGCAGTTTATTCAATAATAAAAAACAATATATCAATTTTGTACTATATATGCATATTAATTGTACAAATCTAGGTCATTATTAGCTATTATTTAATTAGCATTTTATAATTGGATAATTTGCCACCCATGAATTCGTAAAATTTTTTATTTGGTCTGCATCACGACGGTTGCAAAAACCGTCCTGGTAGCCGAGCTACCACGATGGTATCGTGGCCGTCGTGGTAGCCGGGCTACCAAAACGGTTCTAAAACTATTATGGTAGCCCGACTACCACGACGGTTCCAAAACCGTTGTGGAAGTATTACCACGATAGTTTTTAACTTTCGTGGAATCTGTATTCTGTAGTAGTGAGATAACTTAATATTCACTTTCTTTAAAAGAAAGCAATAATATATAACAAATAAAAAATAATAATAAAATAAGAAAAAATAGTAAGTGAACGAAAAAATATTTTGAAATGTTAAATTCAATTAGAACGTAATATTGTTACATTTGGAACAGGTGCATGCGCCTTAGCTTCACTACCACTTTTATCACTTGAACTCTACAAAGCACCAGCCAAATATTATTAAATTTATATGGTATATACAAGACCCTTACATTTCAAGAATTGCTTACCTGATTTTTCATGAGAAGTTCAACTAAGCCATTCATATGTATCAGCTACTAAAGAACCTTTCCATATTTTTCTTCTAAAGAGTTCAGATGATCATCCCTCTCTAACATGAAAGACAGTTTTGAGAGACTAACTCCTTTTCCAAGGCCTCTCAATCGCCTGTGCTTTTCAGGACCAAGAACTCTAGTAAGGACATCTTCTTTTACATTGGTAGAAGGTAATGGTGTAGCATGTTCAACTTCTTCCAACTTTTCCTAAAAGATTCAAATTTCATAGTACCATGACAGAAAACTATCAAAACTGAATAACATATAGCTAGTTAGAAATAAGAAAGATAAAGAATTTATTGGAATTGTCTTACAATAACTTCAGCAGCTAATGCATTTACAGGTTCACCATTCTTTTTCTTGTGAGCCCTACTCCAAGCATCAACTCTAGATATGACTGCCTTGCCTGCATTTTATTTGCTCTGCAAAAGAAATAGAATATAATTATATATATATATATATATATATATATATAAACAGATATGATTGAAATAAGCAAAACTATTGTAAGCATCAATGTACCAAATCATCAATAAGTCGAGCATATCCCTTGCGGCTGCTAGTGTGTGCTATTTGTTTCTTTCTTAATCTTTTAAATACATCACCCTTAGCCTGCATTAAAGTTTATATACTTTAGATATTTTGAACAGTAAACCAATCAATTTAGCTAACAAGCCATCGATGTTACCGTGAATTCAACACTTGTTTTCTCACGTACAAAAGCTTTCCACTCAGCAGTGGATTTAATATTACCTGGCTTCAGCTTGAGTCTTTCTTCATTATTTGGTGCACCTCGTAGTTTTGTAACTAATATTGATTTTTAAGCTCTCCAAAGTTCACCCATCTGCTTAAATATGTAATTTTGTTACCATGGTTTGTCTACTTTGAATCTTACCTGCAAGTAAAATGGAAGAAAAGGGATTTCTTAGTATCCCTATACCTAATCAGTAATAACATAAAGACTTGTATAAATGAAGTTATATCTGGACAGATTTCCACAAAACTTCTTTCATCCCTTTAGTTACCCTCCTCCAATCAACAATTGTTACAGGTACAATTTCTCTAACGAGTGGCCCTAAAAATGAAGACAAACTAACAGATCCAGCAGTGATGGGTTGACCTTTCGAATTGAACCTGATCTCAACGCGACCATTAGCATCCATGCAAAGGCTTTTCATTTTCGTTGGACCTCGCTTTTGTTTAAATTCTTTAGGATCTTCCATAGAGACATTAGCACTTCGATCAATAACCGGGGTGCTTTCATCCAAGTTATTCCATGGTGGTTGGTTAGTCTGAGTTGGTGGAAGGTTAGATTCAGGACTTTCCTCTGTTGTTGAATTCTTATGGAGAGCTTTCTTGGTAGGGGTGGCAGGGAAATCTCGGAGTGGATGTGTTTCTTGTGTCTTTTTTGAAACTTGTGCTAGTGTTGGAAAAGCTTCGACTTCAAGAGATTCCTCTCTCACAATCATCTTACCAATGGGCTTTTTAGTTTTTTTAGCAGGTGAATCTGGATCTTTTTGAACAGGTGCTGCTAGCTTATGAAGTGAAATTCTTTTAAAAAGGTGCAGAGTGACCTTCAAATGAAAAAGAATCACATTTCGGTCCAAGCATCAACAGAAGTTCTTGCCTCTTTTTCTCAAGCATTCATTGTAGTTGTAATGGAGCTGTAAACGTTTGGGCATTTACAGGGTCTGCTTCGTGTGATTTTGCTTGTCCTCCTAATTAGCAAAGCTTTCTTTTCTTTTGATCGGTCCTCTTAATCGAACCTGCATATTAAAAAAGTAATAAAAGCTTCATAATTTTACCATTCGAATGGTTATTACTCGTTATTAATTGTTTTATAAATATAATACTGATAGATTAAAACATTGTTAATATTCACGAAAAGAGAAAGAAATACAAAAACACCCACTAAAAAATGAATTTTTCTAGTTACTTTTACTCTTTTTTTTTTTTTTTTTGGCAATGTAAGATTTCCCAATTTCAGTAACAAAGAAACAAACAAAGATGTAAAATATTACCTATAACAACAGAGTTACAGAAAGAGAAAATAAACAATATTGTAGTAGTCAATATATTTGACTTGTATAGAATTGTTTTTTCGTTTTCATTCCACTTAAGGATAAACCATAAAATATTCATTATCATTTATAAACTATGAAATATACTCTATATATATAAACTATTAAATATTTTTCTGAAGTCAAAAGAAAAAGACAAACGACAAGATTAAAAAGAAATCTAATCTAAGTAACATATCATAAAGTATTTGTCCTGATACAAATCTCGTCATTATCCTTTTTCACTATTTCTCTTTCTATTCATAAACTCTTAAATACTAACAATAAGAAAGGTCTCTCAGAGGCTTCACAATTAACAAAATTTTGTCAAATATTTTATTCTGTTGGCAAAAACTTTTTGAGATTATATATAGACTTCCTACGATCTTTATTCAAGTTTGAGTTTTCCATTTTCCATTTTATTTCTTACATTTATATTTAAGTAAAAACATTAATAAAATAAGATAAAAAATGGTTGACAAATTAGAAGATCCACAAAAATGATAATACATCAACGAAATCCATTTCTTACAGTTGACCTGCAAATTGAGTAGGTAAAAAAAGGAGAGCTTACCTCAAACGCCAAAATTCTTTAATTTCTAAGTAGAAATGAAACAACAGAGAATCCAAACATTACAAAGTTGCACAAAACTCCAACAAAATTTACTTCATTTTCTAAGAAACCAATAATGACCTTACCTAGAAGCAATACATGCAATGCAGAACGAAAGCTAGTGGTGTTTTGTGTTAGGCAGAGTATTTCTATTGTTATGGTGTATGGGTTTTGAGAAACTCTTTCTAACTAGCTTTTTGTCTCTTTGGGATTTGTTTTGGAAGCGAATATAAATGAAATAAGATGTTAAGAATAATATATTAAAGGGAAAGTTGAAAAGGTTTAGTGGGAAATTTTGGCTGGTTCTTAAAATTTTACAAAGCTTTTTGCGTCCTTTTTTTAGCGGGTACTGCACTTTAAAAAAGAAAAACAAAAAACAAAAAATAAAATAAAATAAAATAAAATCTGGTGTTAATATTTAGAAAGTTGAAACGGCAGTGTTGCTTTTTATAAACACTAATATTTTATTTTGTTTAGTCTAATCAACTTCTCAATTCACAAACAATGAGCTCATATATGTACCTCTATTTCCACACTTTTTTAAAACCGCTATGGCTAACTGCAATTAAAGAGCCACTTTGCTGTAGTGAATATGGCATGTAGAACCTGTAATAGCTGTTTGTAATGTGAATTGTAATGAGATATGAAATAGCAAAAAAAAAATTTTTTTTAAATAAATGGATTTTACACAACTGTTTTAAAGAAAAACCATGTGGAAAAAGAAAATGCTCATAACTTCATGGAATCCCAGTATTCCAAACTAGAGTCTATTCTTATAAAATTAAGATCATCTCCATCTCATAATTTTATTTTAGTACAGCTTTTGCATCAAAATAGCAAAGTTTTTGCACTAAACTTAAACTTGATATCCAATTCATCTAGTTCAAATTTTACTCTAAAAGAATATTCCCTGTATATTCCTTTTTGTTCTATTTACAAAAACAATTTTCTTTCATCAACTAAATCCTTATATAATTATTAACGTATTAGTACTATAAATAAATGTTTAATTAATTATTCATCCAACTCTTGCAAAACCAAATCGACAATTACGTTTAATTAGAATATTATAATGTTTTAATAGTCTCAATTTTAATGTTTTATTTTTTTTATGACATAATTAACAATAAATTTATTTGTGTAACATTTACACTGATATTGATTAAAATAATGAAATACAATAAATTTAAAAACAATTATGTAAAAAAAGATATAAAAAAAGAATGTCCTTTTGTGAAAAAAAAATATATACAATTGGGGTAAAACATAAATGTCTAAATATGTTTTAAGAATTTTAAACCAGAACATTTCAGTTCATTTTTGTTATTTTTTGAAAATTCAACACGTTTTTTAACTAATTTTTAAAAAGTCAAACAACTCAAATTCAAATATTTCAACTCAAACCTACAAACCAGACGTATGTTTAATGTTAACCAAAAAATTCTCAGATCCCTCAATAAGAAAACTAGCTTTAAGTTTTATCAATATTTTAATGTCCTATATTTTGTTTTTATTCAGAAAGGAGCTTTAAGTTTTATCTACATTTTAATGCCCTATATTTTGTTTTTATTCCTATATTTTATTTTTATTCAGAAAATATGTACCATTCGTATTGATATTTTGCAGTTCTGTACCACAAGATTATATTTAATACGTAAATATACATCTTTTCTTGACCAAATACTTAATTTTTATCTAACTAAAATATAATTAAAGAAATTCTAATTTAATAAAAAATTTAAATCTTAATCACTTTTTTTTTGGATAAAAGCCCCTAATCACTTACCTCAACCTTACCTTTACACTGCTTTATTCATATAATTTATTAGATAATTAAATTTTAATTAAGTATTTCCAAAATAGTAATTCTTAATATTTTAGTTTAGAAATATTTAATATTCTATTTATTTTGGTTTATTTCATTTTGTTTTCCTCCCCTTTTCTTTTTCCCTTTTTTTTCTTTCTTTTCTTTTCTGTCCTTTTCTCCGGCAGGTCTATTTCTCCCACGTGCTTGAAACCAGTCAGCCAATTCATGATTTTGGGCCTCCAGCCCGCGTAATCTGAGGCCCAAATCTTCAGCTCCAGCAGGCCCATGATCCGGGCTCCAACACCTAATTTGCAACCCTGATTTCCAACCTTCCAAACGTGTGTATCGAGCTGATTTACCAGTTGTGACGATGATTTTGTGGGCAAAAATGTCTCAAACTTGTTCAACCTCATGTCTATATTAACCCAGATCTTCAGCAACTTTAAAAATTTTTTTCCCTCAGCATTTTTTGGCTGAGTTTGGAGTGTTTCTTTTTATAATTTTGTGAGATGAATTATAAACTAGGCTAGACACTTTGATGAGATTAGTGATGATCTTATGTGTGAAATGATCCAATTTCAGTTTGATTTGGTTTTGGTTTGTAAAGATTATATGTTTTAGTAGATTGAATTTCTTTATCTTATTTTTCAGTTCAAAATATTTTGTGCTAATATTTTATATAAATTCAGTTATACTTTATTTATGTGATATTGTCACATTCTGTTTTTATAAAGATTTATCTTATGAGTTTGCTTTTACTGCAATTTGTTAAAAACAATACTTTGTCGATTTTGGATACTAGTTGACGTGGCATATACCTGGTTTTGCTTTGTTATGCAGTCATTTCGGTTCTACTTGTACTGAGTTTTCCTTAGACGGTGCCATTCCAGTTTCGTCTACTTCCTTTTAAGGACTTAAATACAACATTGTATTTTTTTTTTTTTTTTTGGTTGGCTAAAAAAATAGGGTCAGGCTAGTACCATCACGCCCCAATAATCTCCCTAAAGTACAGAATAAGGGTTCGAACCTCAAAAACACAGGATTGTTATTTGGATTATCTAAAATTTATCCGGACAATTGGTTCTCTCACTATTTATTTGTTTTTCTCTATAATTTTTTAACTTTATTATGTACTGACTACTTTTTCTTCATACATGCTAGGGATGAGTCCATTTTGGTAAAGAAAATTGTCCAGGCTGTTTTAAGCAAAATGAATCATACTCCATCAAGTGATGATTTGAAGGGTTTAGTTGGAATTACAAATTGAATCCTTAATGTGCACTAGCTCCTTAGACGAAGTTTAGAAAGTAGGCATTTGGGGCAGTGGGGATATAGGAAAAACAACCATTGCACGAATCGTATTTAACCGACTTGCTTCTAGATTTGAAAGTAGTTATTTTCTCACTGATATTAGAGAATGATGGAAAAAATGGAAAAGACATTACTTAAAGGGAAAATTATTTTCTCAAATATTAAAGAGAAAAATCCAGATATAGGCACCTTATCTGTTGGAGCAACCTATGATAAAAATGGACTGCATAGGAACAAAGTGTTCATTGTCCTTGAAGATGTGGATAAGTAACAGCAGTTAGAGTCATTAACCAAAGACTATATTTGGTTTGGCCCGGCCCCGGAAGTACAATATATAGTCATTACAACACGAGGTATGCATGTGCTACAGGGAGAGGTTGACATGATATACAAAGTTGAGAGATTGAATAATGAGGAAGCTCTTCAACTATTTCACTCAAATGCTTTTAAAAGAATCCTTCCCACAAAAGAACTTTTGCATATCTCAGAAAGAGTCATAAACTATAGTGAAGGTGTTCCGTTAGCTCTTAAAGTTTTAGGTTCTTGCCTTCGTGGGAACAAACCTGAAAACTGGGAAGAAGTGTTGGACCAATTGAAAGAATGCCCTGAGCCAAAAATTATAAAGCTCTTGAGGGTAAGTTATGATGGATTGAACAAAACACAGAAGTGTATATTTTTGGATATCACGTGCTTTTCTAAAGGTATGCGTAGAGATTATACAGAAAGGATTTGGATACTTGTGGTTTGTTTCCAAAATCGGGAATTGATGATCTCATTGACAAGTCTCTCATTACTCTGGATGCATGATTTGGTACAAGAAATGGGTTAGGAGATTGAAAAGTCTATCGAAGAGCTTCCAAGGCTTACTAGATTGGTACAACTTTTTGGGTTTCGCTGTATGTGTTTCTTATAAAATTTTCAATCCTTACTACAATACTCCAGAAGTCAAACTTTTCTGCAAAATACAATTCATATATTGAACAATGGCGGTATGTTGTTATGGGATTGTTGTTCTAATAAGGACGATTGGATGACTGTACGGGAAATGATTACCCAAGTTGCATTTGAGTTCTCATTCGATTCGTATAACGAATCACGCAATTCCTCATCTAACTGGTATATTATGAAGTGTGGTATCCACTGTCTATACGAGGAAGATGGAAAAAGATTTGGTCTCCTTAATCAAGGGGATTGGGAGTAGGGACTACACTGTGCATATGATGTAGATGTAAAACAAGATCATGTTCAGATGAATCATGAGGGATGGGAGAAAAATATGAAAAAATATTTGATCGACCAGGATGAGGGGGACGAGGATGAAGATGGTTACGATGATGCAAAGCTACGTAGTCTTTGTTATCGACTAAAAGACAAGGTGGAAGAGGAAGAGGAGGATAATGATGCAAAACTATTTGATCAAATTAATTAGGAGGAGCTATTTGGTCAAATAATCATGAGAGTTGGGAGAAAAAAAATATGAAGAAAGATTTGATTGGCAGGGTGGGGGAGGAGGAGGGCGAGGAGCTATGCGAGCAGGTATTTTTCCAATAATCATGGTTTAGTATCAATTACTAGTTGTTAGTTGGCAATTTAATCTATGTCTTTTGAACGATCATCGTTTAATGTACTAATTACTTAGTAATTAGGATGTTTTCTTTTTCTTTTTCTTTTTTTAAATTTAAAACTTTTGTTTTAAGTTTAACTAGAAGAGGAGGAGGAGGAAAAAAACAACGAACTATGCAGGTATGTTTGAAAGTTTGTCTTCCAAATAATCATGGTTTAGTACTGATCTGATTACTATTTAGTAGTTAGCAATTTTGCCTTTATCTTTTTAATTTAACGCTATGTGAAAAACATAATAGGTGCAAAACATACAATTAACCACATACGGTGAAAGTTACTTAATTTGGAATGGTGTACATCATGATACTCAAACATCAAACCAATAAAGCGATAATTGTTATTGTTTTATTTTTGTTGTCGGAGCAAAGTACGTAGGGGTGTATATTCCAAACTAAAACAAAAATCATAACAAACTAATTAGTAATTGATTTGTCCCTCCAGTTCCAGTCCCTAAAGACGGAACTCTGAGTTCCATGGTGAAAGATCTAGAGGTGGATGTGATCTTGTGTTCAAAGGGATTGGATTTTAGCGAGGTGGATTTTGATCTGAGTGCATTGTATTTTTTATGGATTTGTCTCTTGGAATCCGATCCCCTCGTCAAGGCAGAGTTGTGAATGGGTGGCATTAATGAGTAAGTGCTCAATGAGTAAGTGCTCAGCATTAATGGTGGTTTTGCTGTGTTTTCACCATGCACAAGATGCATGGGGCCTTCTCAAGGGTTGCTACTTGGGGGATTTTGGTCCCTGCAATTTGGTGTCTCTTTAGTTTTTTGCTTTTTTTTTTTCGGGCGGGGTGGGGTGGTGTTTGTTAGGAAAATAGAGCATAAACAACTAACAAGAAGTTGAAGTATAATATAAATAAAATTGTTATACCGAAATTTAATCTTAACTAGAAGGAAATAACACACAAAGAAGATCGTCGAGGCACATGAGACACGCTTTTCTTAAAACAGATTCGTCCCCTCCAGTAAGTGCACGAGGTTTCAACGGACGTCTGTCTCTCAGGATACAACGACGAACAATGGTAGTCTAGCATGATCGAAAACCACTTCCGGCGAACTTGAAACCAAATCCTACCCTCTATCACCAAAACCTCAAAAAACTGACCACCACTAGAGAAAACGACCAAAAAGAAAACAAGAGAAAGAGAATCTGTGATGTGTGTTCAAGTGTGTATTTTCAAGCTTGTAGAGGCTTCCTTTTATGGGCTTCAAAATAAGGTGTTATAAAATCATAATTCATTGAGTTTTAATCCGGATTAATACAATGAATTAGTGCTACCCCATTAAACTCCATTCTTAACCCTTGGGATATGAAAAATCATCATTGGAATATGAACAGATGACTATTGATATTTAGAGGGGAAAATCCGAAATTTATGTTGGAAAAGTGAGGAAAAAAAAAATCTGGAATTTATGTTGGAAAGGAAAAAAAATTTCAAAACAAAGCCTGCGCATGGGCAAGCTCAACGAACCGATATTCGTGTCATGTGGGCGCACACATTGGGTCCCTAAGCAATGTAAGACTCCACATATATAAGCAACTTTCTAACAAAATTCTATTCCATTGGACACATTTTGAGCATCAATTTCTCATTCACTCGAATACTATTTTGAGCGTATGAATATATGATTTTGATCTCCTCGCAACGGAGAATATAAATCCACCAAGACCCGTCAGTTTTACTAAGTGGGTCTCTCTCAAATTTGGACCTCAAAATGACTCCTCAAAATGGTTTAAAAACCATTTTTCCAGCAGTGTTGTTTGTGCCGCTTGCACATAGACTCATGCATAATTTCGACCGTTCGTGACTCCGCATTTCCCGAACTTTTTGGTGGCGAATGGATCAACTTTTTTTTGGAGGTTTTTCTTACATTGCTACGGTTTTGTTTTCGTTTTTTTTTATAGATGGTTGTGTTAGCTAATGTCGATATTGTTTTTGCCATGTAGCTTTTGTGTTTTATGGTTTTGTTTTGTTTTCAATATGAAATATCAAAGGTGATCTTCCCACCTTTTGAGTTTGCCTATGGTTCGTCAAATTTGTGTCACGACTATTTTTATTTTACTTGACTTGTAATTATGTAGAGTTGATAGTGACTTACTGCTACATGTTACTAGCCCTCAAGAGGTCTTTTCAAAATAAGTTTTATGCAACTCGAATATTGGTGTTAATCCTTGTCATATTGATGTGACATTTTTTTTAATGAATCAGGAACTGGCGAGAAAAGAGTCCCACGGAAGTGGTGGTGGTGGATTTTCTGTGTTATTTGTGGCGGTTTTTGGTCTGCTGGGTGTCTTGATTGGCTAGTTCATCAAAAAAAACATCGGAGCTCCTCTTTGCTCGAGCACCGACATCAAATTTGTACTTTGATTCAAAAATTTTCACTTGTTGATGCTCCTGATTTAAATGAACAATGTAGTGGTCTCCTTGTATGTTATACAACGTTTTCATTGGGTAATTCTGACCAAAGGAGTGCCAGGTTGTCTTTTGTACCATGAAATGTTGACACTTCAATTATTTGGGTAGTTTAGGGTCAGATTTTTTAACTAGACTATTACTATTAATGGACGACTAGTTTCTATGTTCGGTTCTTTCAAACTATGTGTTAGCATTTGTACTTTGTCATAGTCAAAACTTTAAATGTAAGATCATCTTTAATGTATTTGTTAATGTCAATATTAAATTTGTTATAAAAGAATAAAAAATTATATTTTTGAAATTTGTGCTCATGTTTATCATGCTAATCTGAGAATATCTATTTTTACTATCATCATTAAAGCTTTAAAATTCCTATAAATAAATTTTTAGCATTTGAAAATATATAAATTATAAAACTATAAAAAGGTCATTCCAATGTTTGATTGGCGAAATTATATTCCGATAATATTCACTCCCTTCATATTCTCACTCTATTATAAATATTATGTTTTTGTTTGTTTTTATTCCAATTCCAATTAAATTCATTCAACCAAACGCCACTAGATTATAAGCTGAAATAATTAGGTATATATCTTGACACTGGCCACATTCCCATTTATCCTCAATATTTCATCGATAAAAGCTATGTCTTCAAGGATTTTCTCTCTTCCAACTTATTTAACTAATTTACAGAAATAAAAGTTAAAATCAGAAAAATGACTATAAAAGATAAATTTGTTTCCTGTCATGTGATAAATGCACAAAAATGTACTTTTGTTATATATAATTGTCAAATAAATTAAGTTTTAATTAAATATTTCTCATGAATTTAATTTAAAATATTTTTATGTGAACATTTTTAGTTTTAATTTAATTAAATTTGTTTTATAAGGAAACAAGACATTTGCGTCAAAATTGTAAGCAAAATCAAATGAAGGCCCAAAAGAAAAGCCCATCAGCAAGCCCGAGCCATTCAAGCCAGCCATGCAGCCAAGCCCCGCGCCCACCAGACAGCCACGTGCAAGTCTAGTTGTCCCCACATGCATCAGCCAACAGCTTTCCACTTCCACGTGGGCCCCGCCGTGCAGATGCTTTCCTTTCAACGTGCGCCAGCTGTCCCAATGGGCCCCAGATGTGACCCCTTCTTCCTTTCAGCCAATCCGCGTGCGACACTTCTCCCATTTCTATGGGATTCTCTTTGCCGAAGACCACCGTTTCTTGCTGTTGCTCTTCCTCTCTTTATTATCAATTTATATGCTCCACTTTAAGCCTTGTAAATTCCATTTCATTGGAATTCGTTTTCTTTTATTTTTGATTATAAATGCACGTTTTTAGCTTTCCTTGACAGTATAAACTCATAAATAGAGTTTGGCCGAGTCTGTTATGGTCAAGTTTAGATACTTTTTCTCTTATTTTTTTTCTTGTTTTTATTGTCATATTTCTCTTTAGAATTTTATGAAAATGCTCTCAAGCTAGGCTAGAGTTTTTGATGAGGCTAGAGATGATCCCATATGTGTACAATTTATTTTGATTTTGATTCTCTAATGGTTTGTAAGTTTTATACATTTGAGTAATTAATTTTCTTTCATCACATTTCTATCTCATATCAATTTATTTTATTGTTAACTTTTATATAAATTTAGTCCAACTCTTTTTATTTGATTATTGCATGATAAACTTTATTGGGAGGCATTATTTTATGAGTAATCTTTTACTGCAATATCGCCTGAGGTATGTTGTCGCTTTTAGATTTCTCATAAGATAATTTTTGCTAGTTTCCAACAGAAGAATTTAATTTACTCAAATACATTTTTATTCACCAGTTCTTTTTAACTTACAAATGGAGGGAAGCTTCCTGTTCAAACCTTATTGACCTCAGAGTTGGACGTCCATAATCGTTCAAGATGGAGTAAATCTCTGTAACTTCAGGGTGGGAGTTGTCTTGCACCAAAAACTCATGAACAACTCCCTCGAGTTCGATTCTACTGCAACCAGGAAGTTTATTAACGTTTCTTTCCCTCATCATTGTCCTAACTTTGCGAACATCATCCCACATACCGAGGCCAGCATACATATTGGACAAAAGCACATAGAAACTTGAATTGCAAGAATCCAGCTGAATCAAGTTCTTCGCTATTGGCTCTCCAATATCGAACTTCTTATGACTCTTGCACGCGCTAAGCAAAGTCCTCCAAACAACATCATTCGGCTCAATAGGCATTTCCTCAATGAACCTTCTGGCTTCCTCAACGTGTCCCGCCCGGCCAAGGATATCAACAATGCATCCATAGTGTTGCATTTTGGGCTCCACTTTGTGAACTCTTCGCATGAGCTCAAAACACATTACGCCTTCCTTGACCAAGCCTGCATGGCCGCAAGCATTAAGCACTCCAATGAATGTGATATTGTCTGGCTTTACAGAAAGCCTTTCCATCTCCATAAGCAAATAAAAAGCCAATTCACCTAGACCGTGGACCGCAAAGCCACCAATCATAGCTTTGCAGTGATCAACGCTTATTTCTTCCATATCTTCAAATACCTTCATAGCTTTCTCTATGCTCCCACATTTAGCGTACATGTCGATGAGGGCAACACCAAGCTTTCCACACAAAGAAAACCCATTTTCCTGTATATACAAATGCAGAGCCACGCCTTTTTCAATATGTCCTAATTGGGCTATTGCTGAAAGAACAATCAACAATGTTGTAACATCAGGTGACATATCTCCATTTTGCATATGCCGAAAAATTTCTAACGCTTCCATGAAATAACCATTAGTAACGTAGCCATCCATAATGGCATTACAAGCAACAACGTCTCTTTCCGTCATTTCATCAAACAAACTTCTAGCAACATTAATCCTTCCTAATTTAGAGTATCCATCTATCAAATTAGCCCAACTCACCATATCTCGTTTAGGAATCCTGTTAAACAATCTGTGAGCACCTTCAAGTTTCCCAAGCTTTACGCACCCATTAATCATCGTGTTCCACGAAACCAAGTCTCTTTCGGGCATTGTCTCAAACAGATCCCAAGCAAGCTCAAGCCCCTCCTTGTCAGTTTGCGCATACCCACTAATCATTGTATTCCAAGTAACCAAATTCCTCTCCTCCACCGGCATACAATCAAACAACTTACGCGCAAAACCAACCATCCCGCACTTAACATACCCATCAATCATCGAGTTATACGAAACCAAGTCCCTTTTCGGCATTCGATCAAACATCTGGCGTGCGAACTCAACAGACCCACAACGCCAATACCAGGAAACCAAACCATTCTGCAAATATAAATCCGACCCAATTCCCATTTTCCTCAACAACCCATGAATCTGCAACCCCTCCTTCACCAAACCCAACCGACCACACGCTTTCAAAACCAAAGAGAACGAGAACTCATCAACACAAACTACATTCTCAAGCATCAAACAGAACACAACCAAAGCTTGTTTCGGGTCACGCCCGTGAGAGTACGACTTGATAACGGAGTTCCAAAGAAACGGATCCTTCCGTGGCGACGAGTTCGGAAAGCATGGCGAGAAAAGAAGAGGTGTCGAGCGAAGTCGGCGAGAGGCAAATGAGGTGAAGAGACGAAGGCGAGGACGAGTTTGGTGGAGAGAGCAGAGTTGTTTATGGAGCCGGTTGTGATCATTCGGGCATGGATTTGGTTGACGTCGTTGAGGGTCTTGCATTTCTGGAGAAGAACAAGAGTTGTTGGGAGATGGTTTGTGTTCCATGGCCGGTTTGTGTTTGCGCAAAGAAGCATCAAAATTTCAAAAGGCTTCGAGGCTATATCCTTCCGTTTTTGTGATACAGAATATGGAGAGATATTTTGCAATGGATATTTGTCTATGTGTCTTTATATATGTATGTCAGTATGTGCCAGGTTCGGTAGATATTTGTGTGTTTTAGAATATGGAAAAAGGCAGTTTGGATCGTATACTCATTTTGAGAATGAGATAACTTTACTCGTGTAAAATTTTTATTTTTATTTATTATTTTTTATTTTTACAATGGGTTGTAATTTTGGCAAATCAGCCATTACAAAGGAGCCAAGAAATTTTTGCAAGTACTCCACCCAAATGCAATCTTTACTACTAGACAAAGCATAACTAGTAAGGATTTTAAAAGAGTAAGATATTAAATAGGTTTAAAAATGAGATGTCCATTCTTTTTTAAAATGACAATAATGATGGAGACAATAATGATCGAAAAAATTGAGGGGGAAAAAAAACTTTTATACTATTTTTCTACTTATTTTGGAAATGGACATGCAAAACAAGGGAACTTATTGTAGAACAATATTGAGTATTTTCTTTTTTTGTTACAAAAAATTATAGTAATAAGTTTAAAAAATAAATAAGGTAAATTGTTGTAATAATCCATGAACTTTTTAAGAAAGTGCCGATTGGTCACTATTTTTTTTTTTAATTAAAAGGTCCCCTAACTCATAAAAAAGGTGCAAAATAGAGACAATTTCTAGCAGACGTTTAAATTTGGATGTTTTTTGTCACTTATCCATCATGTGGTAATTTGGGTCATGACACGACAACATGACATGAAACCCGTACGAAATTAGAGGGTTTGGGGTTTCCTTAAATGAGTTTAGATAAAAATAGGTTGAACCCGCTAAACACGATTAAATAAAAGGGTCAAATGGATTAAACCCGCTAACTTGCAATTAATACACACACTTACTTACTATCAATATAAATTTACTCACTACATACACACACACACTCACTATCCATATAAATTTACTCACTACACATACACACTCCCATCCATATAAATTTACTCACTATACACACACACACACTTACTCACTATCCATATAAATTTACTCGCTATCTATATAAACAACACACACACACTCATTATCCATATAAATTTACTCACTACACAGACACAGACACACACACACACATTTACTCACTATCCATATAAATTTACTCACTATCCATAACACACACACTTACTCACTTATGGAAAATCTGCGTAGTGGTATTCCACACCGCCTCTACTTCGTCTCCGTTTGCAATGCCCCATAATTATTATACTGTGAGCTTTTTGTCTTCAGTATGAATATATTTGATGAGCTTTTGCTCAATAAGTACAAACACAATCTTACAGAAATAACAACATAGAGAACATTACACAAATGGATGAATATTCCGATTATTGTTCATTATGGAAAATAAGCATAATATGATTATTCTTGATTATTCAAGTCTTATTCTCCGTTATGAACTTCTTATCTTGACTTATGTTTGGACCTCTATGTGTATGTATTGGATGCGCGTATTCCATGGAAAATTAGGGTTTGTAAGGTCCGAACAATTCTGGAATTAATCAGAAAATTACCTCACATGTGGGGAGGTTAGGAAAAGCACCTCCAAATGACCTCACATGAAAGGAGGTTGGTATAACACTTTACTATTCTTTGAATTAGTCTTAGTTTTTACTTAACTGGATTTGGGTATGTCTATCATCATACTCCTATTAAGAAGTCTTATACAAAGACTTGGTCTAAGACTAACGTTTATAAGTTGTAATCTTATTAGTCATAGTTCATATACAATGACATGATATTTGATTAATAACATAAACTAATCCATGGCGCAAATGTGAATATGACACTTATGTAAAGTGACATAAGTGTACAAGTATGGCATATTTGTAATTCATGATAAAAGTGCTATAAAATGTGACATACTTATAAAACTGACAAATCTATATATAGCATGGCACCATGTGAGCATGAAATAATCGCAACATGGCATACATATAACATATCATCATGGAATATTCGTAAATCATCATCATAGCATATCATGACATACTTATAAATCATTTCATAACATGGCATGCATACTTATAACTTATCACGATCTAACATATAATGGCATACTTATAACATGGCACAATCATGGATTCAAGTCACATAATCCTAACATAGCATGTGCCTAATCCAAACATTAAGGAAAATAATTACTAGTTTCATGCTGTAGGCGAGGTTCGTACTTACCTTATGTATAGCGTTTCCGCGTCTTAAAATTAGACTGCGGTCAAGTATTATTCTGAAAGACATACACAGTCCGAGTATTAATTTAATACTCTTAAAACATAATTTTATCTAAATCCCTTTTATGAAAAGGAAATTAAGGAATTAATCCAAAATCAATCTCTTATTAATGTTGGTTATATGGTTATGGTTAATGTGAGGTTGGAGGTGCTCGGCACGGATGTGTGTGTGGTGGCGGAAACGAAATATTAAAGCGACGTATCTTGACTTTATTTTTACGAATTTTGATGAAGTTATTTATAATTCTGCAGATTTAAAGTTTATGGTTTATATATGAAATTTTGAAAGCAAAATATTTTTAGTTAAGATTAAGGTTTTTAGTACTATTGCATTTATTGATTTATTTTATGAAGTTTAAAATTATTATATTCATTTATAAGTCTTGTTTAAAAAAAAAAAACTCAGGCTACTTTTGTACATTTTTCTTATTTATATTCCGCAGTCTCTTATTTGATTATAAATAATGGATGTTATGAGATAGTAACTGTGATGTCCCATGAGGGGGCGTTACAAATATTCATATAGGAATTTGATGAGATGTCTACTTCTGAGTTTGGTACCTTTACCCAAAAAACACAATTAGAGCTTTATTTGGATGAGCCACTAATGCATAGGAATATGAAGTTAGATGTTCTGCACTTTTAGAAGTCGAATTAGTTTCGATATCTAGAACTCATTACTATGGCTTATGATGTGTTGGTTGTCCTATCCTCTGTTGCTTCAGAAGCTTGTTTTAGTGTGGGCTAGAGTTCTAGATACATTTTGCAGCTCACTTAAATCCAACACGGCTGAGGCGCTTGTTTGTACCAAAGATTGGCTATTTGGTGAAAAATATAATATAAAATTATTAATTGCATTAACTTTGTATTGTACATTCTTTTAACTTGATTTTAATTAATATTGACTTTTTAATGTAGGTTTCGAAGAGGAGGTGGATGACCTCATGTAAGACATTTTCAAATTTAGCTTGAAGGATGAGAAACCTTTCTCATAAGGTTCTATTTCTGCTATAGCTGATGAAGTTGGACCTTCTATCCATGTCGCTGCTACTACCACCGCCAAGACAACCAAATAGATCATTTAGAATAAGGAAATTGCTGGACTTTATATTTGTTTTTTAGTTTTTGTATTTTGATTATGTTCTGTAGTATGATTTAGTTCTAGACTTATTTGCTGGACTTGTTTTAGCTTGATTGTGGACTTAATTTGGTTGTGGTGTTAATGTTTGTGAACTGGTATGTTTCTTAAGTACTAAAAATGATTTTTTTAAAAAGTAAGGTTGGTAAATGGGTCCATAATAGGTTAAATGACTTATTTAGTAAGCGGGTTTGCAGGTTGACATAAACAATTAAGACTCGTTTAATAAAGGGGTTAAAGGGTCGTGTCGTGTCAACCCTTTTATTAAAGGGTCGTGTTTGGGTTTTTTTTAACACGATTATTAAATAACCGTGTTCATGTTAAGGGTTATCGTGTCAACCGAGGGATCAAACAAGACACAACACAACCACTAACATAAATTACCAGCCTACTTCTACGGTAGTGACATACTTTTTCCCCACCAATGGAGTAAAAAAATTTAACCATTCGATTGAAAATCAACGGTATGGAATCATCTTTCACATGAAAACAAAAAAAGAAACTATTACACTTGATTACACCACTTTTAATTTCAAATTACAAAATAATTATTTTAAAAACAGTTTTTTTGAAAAAAAAAAAAAATCAGCTTCTCCCACATCATCGACCACCATAGCCCCTACCTTCGCTACTGTCGCCGATGCAACCTTAGAGATCATCTGATTTTCCTAGGAAACCGCTGATGAGAGAGGCTAATTACTTTCTTGGACTCCACTGCAACCACCCTATATGGTCGTCTCTGCTGCTCCTCCGTCTTCTTTGGGTCACTTCTCCTCATGGGCCATCAAGCCCCCTCTACTACACGATCATCTAGCTCCCTTAGCTGTCAAGACCCCTCTGTCATTGAGACCCCTTGCGAGCCGTCAAGCCTCTAGAGTCGTCAAGTTATCTTGTCGGTGATTTAAAGCCCGAAGGAGATCTTGCCCTATTCGTCGCACTAGTGGCTTGTCCAGATTCGGTCCCGTATAACCTCCATCGTGGATCTAACGTCACCGGCGAGATCGCGATTAGCGTGGGGGCTAGTATGCGATTGAGTGAGCTCGACTGCTCGCACAGTGGAGGGGCTCGCAAAGCACTGAGCCCATGAAAAATAAAATTCCTTTAAGTTTTGGTAAGAGAGAAAAAGAAAATGAATTTATCTTCACTTGTTTAATATTAGAAGTTAAAGAGTGAAAAGATAAATTTTACAAATAAATTACATCCTTATCCATTAATAATGTATAGGAATTATAGAATATAAAAAGATTAAGAAAAAAGTTAACGGGTCAAAATTGTACTTTACAGTCAAGTAAATGAACAATAAATTATTCTTACAAATCATCATTGTTGTAATGACTCGTATCTCTCTTGGTATGTTGTTGTTCACTTTGGACCTCGTGCTCAAACAATTTTGCTCTTGAGTTAAATCCTAAAAGTCTTATATCATTAGGATGTGATTTCTTTACTTAATGAACTATCACATATATCCATTCTCAAGCGATTTGGGACTGTACAACTTACTCTTTTTCTTGTAAAAATTGATGATTGTTGCAATCACCCCTATTTTTAGGGCCCAACATCCTTGTAGGTCACACTTCTGGTTATATATAGCCTCTGATACCATTTGTAATGACTTATGCCTCCCTTTAATATGCTATTTTTCATTTTGAACCGTATGCTCTCATGGTTTTGCTCTTAGGCTTAACGTTCTCGTTGGCCACACTTCCAGTTAGGCATAGGCTATGATACCATTTATAACAACTCATGCCTCTCTCAGTATGATATTGTCCACTTTGAGCCTTATACTTGCATGATTTTGCTCTTAAGCTCAAGGTTTTTTTTTTTTTTTTTTTCTTAAGCTTAACCCCAAAAGCCTCATACCATAAGGAGATGATCTCTTTACTTAATAAACTATCACATATATTCATTCTTAAGCGATATGAGACTACACAACTTATCATTTTCCTTGTAGAGATGATGACCGTCACATCGTCCACATTGAAAAAATAAAATAAGGTGGGTCCTATGACTTAAAATCCCTTATATATATGTGTGTGTATATATATATATATATTAGTTTTCTTTCCTCTTTAACAAACAAGCACCGAAAGAGTTTTCCATTTTTTGTTTTCTTTACCTTTTTCTTTCCCTCCAATAATCCATCATATCAAATAAAGCATACGTGCCAAAGTACATAAAACTTTTACCTAATCAAATTGAATTTATCATGGGTCATTTGATGGGACAGTAAGGTTTCGAGTTATTGTTGGGGTTAATGTCCAGAAGCATATGATGTTCAAGATATTATTACTAGTTAAATAAATTAGATTTATTTTTTATTAGAATCTTATGTGTTTATCATACTTGATAAATATCATAAAATTTTGTGATTATTTATGTAACCTTAAATAAGTATATAAGTGTTACATACAAAAGTATATTATTTAAGTATAAAAATTTAACACTTAAACTATCTGTAATAATTAATCAAAGTTGGGATTTTTAATTAATTATTACTAACACCACTCATCTTTATTACGAATTAGACAATCCTATCGGGATTATTTTTGAAGTATTTGGCGATGAAAGCGCTTTATATAATGTGATGATATAGGACTAGAACACGATAAATTTGAATTTCTAATCTCTATTAGTATACATAGTATGTGAATTTAATCAATGATGATTATAAATGGAACAATCTTAACTCTAAATCATTAACCGACTACCATTTATAGCGTTATGTCTTTTGAACTATTTGATACATATTCACAAGATGTTGAATCACATTCATGATATCTTGGAGACTTAACATTGTAAATAGCTGGAAATTTTAGTTTAACAAGATGAAGGCCATTTCTTCATTAAGAAGTAGATGGACATGTAATTTTTTTAAGTGTTGATTATGGGTTTGAATAATAAAAGTGTTCAATTTATGATAAGATCATAAATATGTCATTCATTAAGAATTAGTGGTATTTAAGAAGAAAAATACAATTAGAGAGGTTAATATATAAATAAAGCTTAACTCTAATTGTGAACTCTTATAGATGATTGATTTATATGTATTGAATATTTCAAATGACAATATAAATTCGTTGAATAAATTATATTTATGATTTCCAGAGTGCAATTCCACATTTTTTGTGGAATAATTTTAGAACTAATAAAATTGATATATTAATAAAGATTTAATTAATTATCAAGCTTATTGGAGCTTGAAATTGGAAGTCCAAAGTTCTCTATGCCATCTCCACAATACTGCTTGAACAGTATGTATTTAGTTGGATTAATTGATCTCGAGTTTAATACAAACTCACCCTATATATCAATTAATTTGAAATTAATTACATAATAAAATAGTGTGATTAATCAAATAAACATTAATTGGATGATCTAATATGGTCACGCACATTATAATAGGTTCCTACACCACAAAGATCCCTGTGGTTTGCAAATTTTTATCAGAAAAGGTTTGCTAATTTGAATTAAAGTATCCTTGTTTGAAAATCCGTTTTCTTTTTAATCTAGATATTTAAATTCAAACAGAAAACAATTTCTAAAAGTCGAAAATTGAAAAAATCAGAGCTTTTCCAAGTGATCTGCGCCACCTAGCACTGGCTGGGTGACAGGTGGTGCACACCAGAGGAGATGGCCAATTTATTTTATTTAAATTAATTAGATTAATTCTCAATGTAATACAAATAGATGATTTATTTCGGGAGATCCTCTTTTCTCATTTCTGTTTTCTGAAATAGAATAACCTAAAGAAAAAATTCTCCATAGCACTTTTTGCTTCTCCCATATGTTGAGAATTAAAAGCAAATAACACAAAAGGTTAAATAGTGGTCATAATAATTAAGACAAGCACCCACATGTCCGTTTGAATTGTACCGAAATTAGGCTTCTTGGATAGTCTAAGGTATCACTGGATTTGAATCTTTTGTGAAATTATTAACCTAATCAGATGACAGTAATATTCTTATCTTATGCATAATTTATATATAAATTTAACATATCTCTATAGAATACTGGTAAGAGTTTGATGAAAATTTATTGTTGTACATGACCCAATTGTCAACTGCTAAATTTCTGCTTATATGGTTTTTGAAACCAACACTTAATTCCACCGTAGCTAGAGAAGTATGTGAACAAATTACTCGAGTGAGATAGATTATCTTGTATTCTGATGAATAATAATAATAAATAAATAAAAAACTGGCCAAAATCCTATATTTATTGTTACACTAGAAAAAAAACCCCAAATAAAAAAAAACCAACTCGAAATCAATTGGCTAATAATTTTATTTAATTTTTTTTTCACCATTAGTGTAAAAAAGAAAACCTAAAATAAAAATCTTATATAATCCAAAAACCTAGTGACTCAGAATCCTAAAACAAACAATCAATACCATATTAATCCGTAGTTGCAGATATAATTTAACGATAATATCATACTAATTCATTAAAAGATGTAGAGTTTGAATCCTTCAACTCCAATTCAAATAATAAAATAATAATAATAACATATTGATCCGACACATAAAATTTCTGAATAAAAAAATTACTTACAAAAAAAAACCTAAAAAATAATCATATATGATATCCAGTTGATAAAAAAAAAGGAGACTAAAAAAAAAACAATATATGGACTCAAAAATTTGAAACCCTAAAAACACAATTAAAAAGATAATGACTCAATTAATATGAACTTCTTGAGCCACTTCAAAATTAGTTGGTGATAGATTATATGATGGGTCATTAACGCCTAATGAGATTTGCGAGGAACGCCGTGGTGATGGAGAAGCCGGCACCCCTTTAGATGTGCTTAGGATTTTTTCCGGCGTCTTCCTTGCATTTTTTTTCTTCCCCATTGTCGCTAATGGAGGTCCCTCTTCCGGTCGTAGTAAACAAGTTGAAGAAAAGGGAAAAATAGAAAATAGAGGCGTTGTGGACGAAATCAGGGGAGAGAAATGGAGAATAGTTACTAATTTTCTTATCTAATTTCTGATTTTGTTTTATGGGAGATTAAAGGGTTTCAAAACCGTTTTCTTTATTTCGAAAAACAAGGACCTGTTGTTTTAGAAGGGAATAAAATATATTTTCTTTCCTAAAATAAAATCTGTGGGTATTTTGGTCAAATATGAAATGGGTAGTTATCATTATTATTATTTTTGGTTTATGTTTACAAATAAATTTGTTGTTGGACAATTCTTAGAACTAGGACTCTAATTTGGCTATATGCGTAATAGTCTTTATAAAAATTACTTTTCGTTTTTTTAAGTCCAAAAGTTATTTTTCAAAAGTTTGAATAATTAGTCTGTTTCACACTTTGTTTTCATCTATTGTTCAATCAATTTTTTTTTTAAACACTTTTTTCTCCAGTAAAAATTTAAATTATGAGTTTGAACTTCTATAATCTAAATGGTGTTTAGTCTTTCAAAAGCATTACAGTCGAAGTCACAAAATTTTTTTTTCACCTTTTGATAATGACAAGTGTTCGTAAAATATGTAAATTTATGTGGTTGCAAATATAATGTAGTTTTACTTTATCTAACTTTATATAAAAGTGCAGAATTTGAATATCCTGAGATCAAGTTTTGTCATTTGGGATAAATAAACGACATCTCTGCCACCAAGTTCTTTTTTCCGACTTGTTCTTCTAAAGGCCAAAGAAGTACATGCTTTCTTGGTCCAAATCCAATCTAGAAAACGACATGTACTTGTCGAGGTAAATACTTACTATTTTAAACATTTGGAGTAAGGGTAAAAACGACAGGAGACGGCATCTCATTTGAATAAACAACTTGTCGTTTTATATAAAACTTCAACGACATTATTTTCCATACAAACGACACGATTTTTTTATAATAGATAATTACATGTCGTATGTATCAATGATGTCTTGTCGTTTTGTATCTTTTTTCAGTGTGAAGACCGATTTTTACTTTTATGTCAAGAAGTGTAAAAATAAGATTTGGGGTCCGCTTATTTCGCATGTTTGTCCATCTTATTTTAATTTTAGAAATAAAATGAAAATGATATTTGTTTGAACTTAAAAGCTAATCTTATTTTCCTTAAAAAAAAAAAAAAAAAGAGCTCATCTTATTTAGAAATAAGTTGCAAAACAAAAAAAAAAAAAAAATCATTTTTTAGAATCAACCCCATTACACTCATTTGCATTGCAGTAACATTTTTAGATTAAAAGATTTCTTCTCTACTTTAAGTTTTAAAATTTCATAATTTTTTCAGTTTATCTCTGAGTAAAACGATTCTTTTTTCAACGATCATAATTAATAAAAGAACAAATCTATATACATAACCTATTAAAAAATGAACAAATCTATATACGTAACCTATTAAAAAATGATATGATTTTATTAGGTTTGTTAAAGAATAATTTTCAAATGATTGTTTCTAATATGCATCCAAACGTTATTTCAGAAATTTAAGCTTTTCAGAATTATATATAAAAAAATTACACATCGAATACTATTTCAGAATTAAAAAAAAAAGTGATTCTCATTTCAAAATGAGTATAATGTCCCCACATACTCAAGAATGATGTAGCATGAATAGAAATGAAAATGAGAATGTATGTTGCATGTAGGGTTCAAGAAAACCCTAGTTTGGTGAAGACCACCATATGGGTTTACATGAAGTATTGTATGAATGAGAAATGAATGCATGGCAATGAAAACATTAGTAACACGCTGCATGTTTGATGTAGGCTCACGGTTTTAATCGTTTGAGGTAGTGTACATGTAATTTTACGTAAGAACCAACTTAAACAAAAACTGCAGTCTCGGGTCAAGACTGGACAGTAATCTAGAAACGTGATTTTGAGGCCTTAGAGGCCAATTTAAAGAAAGTTAAAACTACAAAGTTGTAGAAAATGGAAAACCCTAGGGGGCAATGTGGATGGTTTTTAAAAATAAGGCCCCAAAAGCCTTTGTTTTTACCAAAATCCGAGCTTACAATCAAAATATAAAATTTATCCAAGAAACCATAAAATTAATGACCAAATCCGGAATTCAAACATTCATCACATGAATCATAAACATCTTAATAAAATAGAACATACATCATATGCATAGTGCCTACCCATATTAGTTTACAAAAAGGTGAGATCATGATTATCATATAATCATTATATTAAATTAATATAAGCTATAACCTTAGCTTAATACCAATTGTTGGTTTGGAAAACCGAAATTGTGAAAACTAGCCGAAGCGTGGAACCGTGAAGAACAAAAATTTCTCAAACTTTGTGTTATTCTATAGCTATATTAATTTAATATATAAAAAGATAACTGATGAGAATTATATAGTCGTTTGATTAGGTCGACTCCATCAAAATAAACTTTCGAACTCACGAACAATCTTATTCTTAAGACCACGTTCTTTCACACGTTACCTTCATCGCTTGATTGAACGAATGGGTGAGCATTCCTATTGAAGGATTGATTCACTCACTCACTTTTAGTGTCTTTGTTTCAGCTCTCAACGCATGAGAAAAAACAAATTGTGCAGAGGAAAACTCTTAATTCTCTCTTTGGGTTTCTTATTGACTAAAAGTCTACCAATCAAAAATCTTAAACCAAAAGTTCACATCTACCCTGATATAAATCATATTTATAGAGCAAGATAGATTACCCAAAAATTACTTCATCAAGGAATAGGATTTGATAGTCAAATCTATATCAAGTAAATCAAAATACATGATTCCATAAATAGGAGTCTACTAATAACTTAGAATTAAAATAATTCTATATATGATCATCAGTTGACGTGATTAGCATCCGCTATAATTAACTGAAATTATCAGTAATGTATATCATGTCATGTCCCATGTCCTACATAATCACATTATGCATAGTGCACTCATTAAATATCTTATTATATTAACGATTCGGATTGGACCATTCCATTCTTAATGGTAATGACATGCATTAGTGATATTCAATTAAAGATTCCATACTTTAATTGATTAATCAATTAATTAATTGATTATTTATCACGGACCGTTTCAATTATCATCCTTAAATATTATCCTCTAGTATATAATTCTTATATATACTATTTAAGGTCGCATAGATAATTATGAAAGTTTAATAATATTTATTAAGTATCAAACATACATATATATATTGAAATATATATATATATATATAATATATTATATATAATATATATATATAGCACGAACAGTTTGTGTGCTTCCAACTCCAAATGCAGACCAATTTGTTTCGGGTTGCACCAGAATTTTGATTGTGAAATATAAACAGGCTGAAATATATTAAGGCACTTACCAACAAAACCCATCTTTCCCAGCCGCGAGAGTTGTCCAAAATGCCCACAGTTTCCATCAATTGGGCTCATAAATCATTCAACCCCATAATGACCAATTTTTCACATCCTCACCAGTTTTGGGTAATGTTTGTACCTACGGTGTTCTCACTAATAGTCACTTTCTTTCATATCTGATTTATTTGCTTCAAAAGTAAGTTTCATTCAACCATTCAGTAACCCATACTCATCAAAAACCTTACATTAAACATATTCCAAGCTCCAACACAAGGAAAAATAAATACAGAAAACAATAAAAACACCAGAAACAACAGGATATGCATACATATCCTTTTTATTCTCTACAGTTGGGGCTGCCAATCACACGAAACCACTTTATCGCAACAGATGCGTAAATAAGTTTCTTCTCCCACACTCATATCACCACCATATATATAGAAATCTATTTTGGCCATATATATATATATGCATATGTATGTATGTAATTAAGGATAAACCTCAATGACATACCTCTCTCCTAGAATTAGAGTACTTTTATAGTGACTAAACCCAGCATCCTTGAAGAGTTTCTCCCATTCTTTGAAAGTGCGGTGCTTAGCAAGCTCGGTCATCACCTTATGTCCGTGGCGAGCTGTAAATCACTTATCTCTTTATCCATATTGATAGGACTACCAACCACCATCTCAACGATTATGACTTTTCCTCCCTTACCCCTGCTCAAAAGTGCTTCTCTACATTTCTTCAGTATCACCAAGCACTTTTCGTCACTCCAGGAAATTAGATTCCACTGTTTGATAATTTACATATATATACATCGGAAATAATTAGTTTGCAATTATTTATGAACAAAATCAAATAATATCCTAGCTAGACAAAAAAAAAAAAAAAAAAAAAATCAATTAATATATACCTTGAAAGAATTGCATCTGCAGGAGGTATTGGGTCGGAAAACATGTCTCCTCCAACAAAGTTCAATTTTTCGGATCCGTGAAGATCAGCAACAACATGTGGAAGATCAAACACGGTGCAATGAATGTGGGGGAAACTGTTAGTTATGCCCTTGGCCAAGGATCCGGTGCCACCACCTACATCCACCAAGGACTTTAAGCCTTGAAAGACCTCTTTGCAATCTTTGAGAGCGGAATGGGCGATGAGCTTGCAATCATTCGACATTGCCTCGTTATACAGATGGAGAATCTCTGGATTATGCTCAAGAAAATCATAGAAATCACGTCCCCCACCATCCCGAACAAAGTGGCATCGCTGTTGCGGAACCAAGCGCTCATGGAACCCAACGCGGCAATGATTTGGGAGAGAGCATGAAGAAACAATGGTTTCATGCTTATAATGAAGGGCGATTCGTCTAAGAGAAGCCGAGAAACGACATTGAGTGAGTATTCTTCTTCTTCTTCTTCTTCTTCTTCTTCTTGTTGGTGATGATGTTTTTTGGTGGTTCCAAAGAATCCATAGTGAACAAGGATGCGCATAAGGCGAGGAACACAATGAGCTTTGGAGGGGTGGATGGGGAGGGCCGCAATGAGCTTGGAAAGCGGAATAGATTTGCCGCCATGGTTGTGGATGATGTCTGGTATGCCTAAGTCAATCGCGCATTTTAGTGCCATGGCCTTGACGTGATCCTCTGCAAAATGCCATAGAAAGTTGCGGGCTTGAAGCAGCTCAACAGAACTAACTTCCTCACTCGAACTACTACTACTCATGTTTGGTTAGTATGTTTGTATCTCAAAGGTCGTGTTAGTTTCCAGTAATCTTTTTAAGTGAAGATCTCCCTTTATATAGAAATGGAATATGTTATATTTCCGTGTATCCATAATAATTTAATCAAGTAGCCAGTAAACTTTAACGCCTCTTTCCCATATTTCTAATACATTTTGCTTGCGTTTGATCCGCCGGCTGGATATGCAAATTTTAAGTTGCAGTTGATTGATTTTTCAAAAGCTAGTTATAATTTTTGTTGACTTTTCAGAAAAAAACAAAACTGATATAAAACGTATAATTTAATTGGAGTTAAGTTAAAATGTCAAATGAATAATTTATTTTACTCTAAAAAAGTATTATATATTTCCTAATTAGAGATAATTTTCATAAAAATGATGGGCCAATTTAAACTTTTTAAAATATTGTAAAATAAGTAACATATTAAGACTTCTTCATTGATCATGCCTACATATTTACATATTATATTTACATCTCAAAAAGCTACAATACTTATTACAAACAAAATATTTCTCTACCCATATACACACATATATATGTATAATACTAACAGGTACTAAAAACTCAAAACGTAATTCACATGTCAATCTCATCTTATATGCATCGAATCATGGGCAATTAAAGCACCAGCCAACCTCTGAACATCTACCCTAAGATTCATTATATGTGTAATAAGAACACTAGCGAGCTAACACTTAATAAGTAAAAACAATGCAAGATGATATTCTTGTAAAATACTTTGAATTATGTACACTTATTATTCATTTTATATACAACAAAACATTTAATTGGTTCCACATTATACTATACTCATCTCTAAATTGAATTGGAAACCTCTTTTAAAAATGTTTGGGTTGAATTGGCTAGTTTTTATTCAGGGAATATCTCCCTTTATCCTGGGACTTCATTCCCCATTGTCTTTAGACAACCCCCTTTGCCTTGGAGCTTTATGATAAAAAAATAGCCCCCCTTTAGCCAACATGCTAACATATTGGTTGGTAGAGCACTCATGCTCCTCACATACGCCTTAGTTTCGAGTTGCTTTTACCGATTGATCGAAGTATATGACAAAAAAATTATAGCATATACTACGGGAGCCGAGGCTCCAGGGTTATCTAAGAGCTTTAATCTCTTCTCCTATAACCTTTTTAACTTTAGAGACGGAAAAAAAAGAATGGTCTCATTTTCCTGGGGCCTCATTTTTTTTAAGGTAGTCCCCTTTGCCTCGGAACCTCTTTTTTTTTTTTTTTTTTTGAGGACTGATTTTGTCGTGCCGTTGTTGGATTTTGAATGGCATTTGATGCATTACAGTGCAATATTATTTGGTCGTTTGTGTTAAAACGTTTATTGTTTTCAATAATATGCATCGTTTGAAATTTAATTAAATTCTATTTTTCCTTTACTTTTAGTTGCAGTGGAATTGAAACTGTTTGTAGTGTCCCAAATCGAACAAAGCAAAGAAAGATTGAAACCTTTACAAAAGTATGATATGGGCTCTATTAGTTTTTAACCAAAAATAAGATTATCAGCAAATTTTGGTTCGTCGGTTGGAAATGTACTTTTTAACCAAAAGTATGATGTTAAGCTTACGTTTGGTTCGCCGGTTGGAAATGAAATTTTTAAGTTGAAGTTCGTTGATTTTTCAAAAACTAGTTATAAATTTTGTTAATTTTTTAGTAAATGATAAAAACTGAGATGAAAATAATACAGTCTAACTGAAGTTAAATTTAAATGTTGGCCATGAAAATATAAATTGCATCCAGCTAGCAACTTTCTCCTTGTGGCGTTAACTTTTTTAGAAAAAATAGTAAGAAATAAATTATTGATGTTGTGTTCACTGGCTTTTTCTTCAAGTGCTGTGTTTGGTAAGAAGAAATAGGATGAGTGGAAAGAAAGATAGACAAGGAAAATCACAAATCCATTATTTGGTACGACGATTGCTTAAAGAAGAAGGGAAAAAAAAAAAAGGACAAAAGAAAGAAAAAAAAAGTCATCCACATTGAAATGGGGACGGGAAGGAGTAGGAATGCATCAATATGTTGGTAACAATTTTGTTTCGTAATCAAGTTCAACTTCAAAAGTCAACGAACTTCAACCGGTGATCAAACAAAGCTACAATTCTACCCTATTGCCTCTTTTCTGCTCTCAACTTTAAGCTTGTGTTTGATATACAGATTTAGAATGAAATTTTTAGGTTAAAGTTTATTGACTTTTTAAAAACTAGTTATAAATTATATTGATTTTTCAAAAAAAAAAAAAAAACTAAATTAAAAACTTTGGATTCAAATCTAAAAGCTAAATGAACCCTCAAAGTTTCTCAAGCTTTTCTATTATATAAATGTGATTGTATTTTTCTTCTAATTATGCTTATCATTTTATTCATGACTTTTGTATAAAAATACATTTTTTATATTTAAATTATTTTAATTGACATTTGAGATTAATAATTTAATATTTGTTGTAGTTCGCCCCACTCACAAAAATTCATGACTTCTTATTAGATTGCTTTTAGTTAACCGCTTGAAACTAAACTTTTTGGGTCTATGTACTAAAACTTCTTAAAAACCATTGTATGCTCGGTGACCACTCCAATTCTTAGTTTGTACTAAAAAAAATATTATAAGAAAGAGTGATTGATTTAAATAGTCCCTGAACTATTCCCAAAGTGATGGTATGGTCCCAGTTTTTTAAATTTTAACCGAAATGACCCTAAACTCTCTAAATGTTGACAATCTTAGTCCTTTCCATCCAATTCCGTTAAGTTTGTAATGGAAGAGGCCATGTACAATGCATATGATCCAATTTAAAAATGGTTTTTTAGTAATATAATAATAAATTTAATTTTAACAAAAGTAAAAAACAAAAATTAAAAAACCCTACATTTCTACACTCTCTTCTATTTATTTTATCTCTCTTCATTTCCTTTGCCTGAGTCTCTTTCCTCCCTCTCTCTTTCGAATTTCTACTCTGAGTGGTCACTATGAGTGGTCTCGGTAAGGGTGTCGCCACCACCAGCATCTGTGTCTCCTCAAGGCCTGTGGAGATGGAGCTTGTGGGTCTGATGGCTGATCTTGACTTCTTTTATGGGGTGGTTCAGAACTTGAGTTCATTTGGGTGGAGGGGGGGTGACGATCGGCGAGAAAGAAGAAATTGGGGCTGGATTTTTAGGGGTACATTCGGCGAACGGAGAAAAAGGGGCTGGGCAAGAGTTTGGTGATAGGGGTGGGGGGCTGTGTTTGACAACCGACGAGGGGTTGGAGTTCGTTTGTTGGGGGGGGGGGGGCTGCTTGGGTTTCTCAGCTCTCTCTCTCCGTTGCCTGAGATCAGCGATGGAGAAGGTGCCTAAGATTGCTGGGGGGCTCTTCTTAATTTAGGGGAGGGAGGGGGTTTCTCAACTCTCTCTCTCTATTTTTAATGTTATTAGTGTGAGATATTATTTTAATAAGAGCATTTTGTCTTTTGATTGTTAATTGAGATCACGTGAGGGGTCATGTGACCTCTTCTTTTAGAAACTTAACGTTTTTAGATGGAAATAACTGAAATTACCAACATTTAGAGAGTTTTGGGTAATCTCGGCCAAAATTAAAAAACAAGGACCAAACCGTCATCTTCTGAAGAGTTCAGGGACTATTTAGGCCAATAACTCTATAAGAAATGGAGAGAGACAGATAGGGGTGGATTTTAAGGGGGTGCAAAAATTATAAAAGTTTTGGGCTAAAACTAGAATAAAAAATTTTTGAGCGGGGCCTAGACCCCCACAGAAACTAAAAATTCTCATACATTTCCTACTTTACCACCGCTAAAAATAAAAAATTTTCACATAATACTTACTAAAATTAATCCTATAAAAAAATTTTTTGTAATGTTACAGCTTTGCCTACACAAAAATTAAAAATTCTCACATAAACCCATTAAAATTAAATATTCTCACATAATCCACTAAAACTGTAACACCCTACCTACGTAGGGCTGTTACCATGCTTACTTTACTTAAATACTTATCCTTGTAGAAGTACATAATTTTTTTTTTCAATCCTTATACTTCTGTATATACGTACAAGTTTGTACTATAGTTCAAACCTTTGTAACATATCCTGCAACTCATACTAATTATTAGATATTAATACCCTCAAACCAACATCACATAACACAATAAAATTTCAAAATGCGTGGTGGTGTCCAACCCGAATTTCACAGTCTGCAGTACCATCTCCACAATCTTGTATCATACATTGCTGACAGGCTGCTTACCTACAGCATAAACGTAAATCATGAGCTTTCGCTCAACAAATACAACTTATCATCTACAAAACAATTTTGATATATAAAGAAATGCATGAACCATTTATACTTTCTTATCACATCAGTTATGCTTCCTTATGTTAGCATCTTTTTGGGCCCCTTACATAACATGAGTGTACGTACCGTAGCGTGCAGCCATGGAGTGGTTGGGGCGGCCAGTCCAATCCAACTCAAACCATGGACCAAATCCGACCTGGAGCGGGTCGGTACGACACAAGGCAACTTGCTTACCATCATACATGAAAACTTTTTCTTAACTTGTTCTTGAAAACAATTTCTTAAAACATAGTTTTCTTCTTGAACACAATTCCTTGAAAATAGTTTTCTTCTCGAAAACAATCTTTTAAAACAATTTCTTATTTGAAACTGGGTTATCATTCTTACCAAATTTATCATTAGTGAGCATACTTCATGATGCCATAACAATAAAGCATAAATCATATGCACCTCATTATGTATGCATGAGCTTGAAAACATACAAGAAGTAAAAACATTTTCCGTCTATGCTGTAGACGGAGTTGTACTTACAGGTTACGTCCTGAATTTTGTTACTCCAATCAGGTTGCAACAATATATTTCTTCCCTGTTTTCAAAAAAGGACGTAAGATAAGGATCATCTTATCTTACTATAAACCATTGCATTCAATGTTGGTGTCCTTGACCAGCATTCACTAGTAACCCTAGTTATATGTCCACCACATACTATAATGATATCTTATTCGGTTATTAAATGTAACCCTAGGGCACATGACCCAGTTACAATCAAACAGTATCTTGTTTGATTACTTAATGCAACCTTAGGTACAAAGTCCAATTATGCTTAAATAGTATCTTATTAGGTTACTATTAGTAACCCTAGGTATAAGCCCAATCATCATTTTTTTTAAAGATTAGTACCCTATTAGATTACTAAGGCCCAATTACTTTTAAAGTAATACCCCATTAGGTTACTATTAGTAAACATGGGTTTTAGGCCCAACCCAATAGCTTAATATCCTATCCGGTAACTATAAGTAATCTTAAAATTGTTTACCATATAACTTGGCCAAACTTATTTATTTATTTCTTTTCTTTACAAAATCTTGCTTGATAAAATTTTAACCCTGTAATTAATTTAATTTTTTTAAAAACAATATAGTAAAACTGTAAAATTCTAAAAACTGTTTTTAATAATAATCCCATAAATTTGTTTATCAGTGCATGTGTAGGAATTGCCTGTTCTTGCACTGTTTTGAAAATCATGTACAGGAATTTCCTGTTTCCTACTCAGTTTTTAAGATCAAGTTTTATCTGAAAATGTATTTTGATTTTGAAAAAGTTTTCTTTACAAAAGTTGTAGATCTCGAAACACTCTACAACGTTTGTTCGTTTCTCAAAACCCAATTCTACCTTTGACTTATCCTTTTTCCTCTTTGAAACTTCCTGGCCGTGCAGACTGACCTGATCAGACCAGCCTCGGATTTTGATATAAACGGAAGCCTTTAGAGTCTTATTTTTAAAAACCGTCTATCCTATCCCCTAGGATTTTTTATTTTCTACAACTTTGTAGTTTTGAATTTTCTCAAATTCGGCTTCTAAAGGCCTCAAAATTGACATTCCAGATCACTACCCAGTTTTACCCGAAAACTGGTAGTTTTGCATTTAGTTGATTTTTTACGTAAAATTACGCACACACTACCTCGAACGGTTAAAACCGTGAGCCTTCAACAAGCATGCAGCACGTTACGTAATGTTTTCATTGCCATGTATTCATTTTCATTCCTAGAATCCTTCATGCAAACCCATATGGTGAATCTTCACCAAACTAGGGTTTTTAGGATTTTCTTAAACCCTACATGCAATTTACATTACCAATTCAATTTTCAACCATGCAACATCATTCTTGAGTATGTGGGGACATATTACAAGCATCTAATAGGCATTTACATATGCCACATGATATCTAACAAATAAAATCATAACCATGCACCAAAACATAATTAGAGACCATTCAACCCTAATCAAGCACAAATTAAACAAATCTAAGCTATTGCATGAAAATAAAAGTGAGCTTATACTCTTGCATACCAACATGAAATACACATAAATCTTTGAATCAAAACTTAATTGAGAGGCTTAGGAATTTTAGGAGGATTACCTTAACATCTAAAAGTTGGATCTAGACTTTGGATCCAAGAATTTTCCTCCTTGCTTCCCTCTACAAAATCCAACCCTCACAATTTTTTTTTTCTCTCCATTTGGTTTCTGCTCCTAAGGGGGAAAAGAGGATGAGGTGAAAATGAGCCAGAGTTTTGGGGTGAAATCAAATAAAATGATCCAACATCCCCCCCCCCCCCCCCCCATCATCACCTATTTATAGGTGAAAAATAATTTCTTTTTAGATTTATTTTTATTCCTAAAATTGCATATCTAACCCCAAAAATAATATATTTACCAAGATATCCCTTGAGGTGGCCGGCCAACAAGGTGCCAATTTTCATTCAATTAATGCATAATTATCCACTAGCTTTTTAATTCAAAAATCTCTTATTTATCTTAAATGAGGTGTCACCCACTAAGGCCATGTTTGGCATTTTCCTTAATATACAGTCCATTTTCTTCATAACTCAGATAATACTAATACTGTTTTTAACTAATAATAGTACAGTTACACTGGACTACAGTTCAGAATTTATCTACACTTAACATGACTGCGTGTGGGTTTTTCTTAGGACTTGAAGCCACTTAGTCCTAATTGTCCTAAATATTGTGCTTGATTTTTCTAAAGTGATCTCGTACCTTATTCTTACATTTCCATCTATGATGATGGTTTTTCGCAGTATAATTTCCATACCGCTTGCTATACTGTAGTACCGTCATAATCATGCCTTGAGTCATTATGGTCAAATATTGACCTGAATAAAATCATGAATTCTTATTATGCTTTTTTCTTAAAAAGGCCTACTGCTTAAATAAGCAAATTAGTATTGAGTCTTATGAGGCTATAAGAACTCAAATCTAATCTGATAAAATCAAATCAGACATTTTACATAAATATTCATATTCCTTAACAAGGAAATCATGAATCAGCAAAAAAGGCGACTATTACAAAAATTTATTTTATCTTGAAAAAAAAAATTTGTGTACACCGTTACTAAAATATATTCATGACTCCACCCGTGAAGACGAACACTAGATTACATATATATATATATGTGTGTGTATATATATATATATTATGTGTATGCATGTAGAAAAAGAATTTATATATAATTAAGTCTTTGTTTGGTAAATTAGTTAGAGATTAAAATTTTAAATTAAAGTTTATTGACTTTTAAAAACTAATTATAAATTTTATTAATTTAAAAAAAATAAAAAATAAAAATTGATATAAAAAAATATAATTTAGTTAGAGCTAAATTTAAATATCCAACTTAGGCTAATATCTTAGAAAGGGATATTAGGACAGAATTGACATGGACAACATGCCAAGTAGTGCTTTTAACTTTTGAGCTTAGAAGGAACGTAAAAGCAAGAGCATGGGTGACGCCCATACCACTTGATGATCAGTAATTTTGCTTGTGAAGTTACGTTAATTTCTCAGTTATCAATGCAGCTTTTATGCCCACAAGTATGGCTGGCGTGAAATTTCGTTCAAATTATGTGATTCAATTTTTTATATTATGTTTTTTTTCCCCTCCTTGCTCAAGCATATCCAACACATAAAATTTCTAAACGAGTAACATGTTTGGTTAACAAATACAATTTACAATTGGCGTCATACGTGAAGTACAAGTTTTTTGTTCTTTTCTTTTCTTCTTTTCGCTGGAAACATAACAGTACAAGTTAAAATATACAACAAAGGATATCAATTTAAGCAAAAATAACATTTCTTTTTCTAGCCAGTAAGATTTCTTGGAGAGAATTACCTTAGAGAGCTAGCTAGGATATTTTCTTATTGATCGATATTCTATCAGATGATGAACCAGTTCCGGTATATATATTGCGACCATGTCCAGGTACTAAAAACAACCCAAGCTGATCAACTACTTCATCTCTCTCTCACATATTCAACTTCCTCATTATTTTTTTGTCCATTATATAATAGCACTCCTTTTAAGAAAGTTGGCCAATAAAATATAGGTGACCATGAAAATATGAATTGCATCCTAGGAACTTTCTCCTTGTGGCGTTATTTAAAAAAGAAATAAATAAACAAATTATTGATGTTGTGGTTGTTGGCCTTAATTTCCTTCGAGTATTGTGATAAGAAGACTTTTTATTTTTATTTTTATTTTTTTAACTGTGAACTTGTTAATGGAGACTTAAGTTTATGTTTGGTGTTGAGTTCATTTTGAATTCAACTGTATTTTATTATTAGTGTTTTGTCTTTTTATAAATAAAAAAAAATCAACAAAATTCATTATTTGAAAATACTATATTCCTAGTGCAGTCAAAGCATCGCTAAACTATTAAAATCGTAAGAAGTTTTATTTAGCATAGCAACATCAAAGTAACGTCAGAAAAGGCGCCACTAAATTACCGTTATAAAACTTATTTCCTGATACGGTCAACGCGTCGCTAAGTTTTTGAAACTTAGCGACGTCACTTGATGTTTGGAAATTAAATATCATATATTTGAAAATTTATTTTTTCAAAGAAACTTAGGAACGCCATCTAGCGTCATTAAGTTTATTTTTTATAGACATCTCTAACCAACTGAAAAAATAAAAAATACTGCAAAACTTTAACTATACTTCTGCAACTTATGACTCTGAAAAGTAAAATCATAAAATGTACCTTTTCTTTTCTTTTCTTTTCTTTTTTTTTTTTTTTTTGGGCCTAATGGTATTCATTAAACAACAAACCAACAAGACAAAGCAAAGACCAAGATAAAGGCGAAGTGAACAACACAACAAGTAAGGCCGAAACAAAAAGTAGTGTAAAATAAAGCCGAAATAAAATAACAAACAAAATTCTCGGTGGAAACAGACCATTCTTATTATTGTAGTGATAAAGTGGGGAAGAGAACCAAATGAACTAGTGGGCCATATTCTTTGACAAAACAAGCACTTGCTAGTTGTTGTTAACGTGCCTCTCATTCAATCTTTTTCTCTATATCTAAACAAGTTTATACATTCTAAATATAAACTAAATAAGTTATACATAGCGATGCAATTAGAATATTTTCAATATTTATTAAAAAAAATAGGAAATACTGAAAACTTTATAATATATATATATATATATATATTGGTACTTTTTAAAAATTTTTAACCTGTATATACACTTTTTTATTTAAAGGGATCAAGTCTATGAAATACTGAAAACTTTATAAATATATATATATATATATATATAGACATTGGGTAGGATTGTGGTAGACGGTATAACCTTTTTTTAGGCCGTTGAGATTTAATCGAACGGTTGAAATGTTAATAGTATACTATACTTATCATACACCTTACCTCATATTACCCTTCCCACCCAAAGTCTTCTCCATCGTTGGTGAGGAACGCCGGCAACCCACCCCTGACCTAGCCCTGGCCCCCCCACTACCAGCCCCAGCCCAGGCCGCCCCCCCACCCAGCCCCAGTCCCCCATTCTCTGGCCCCTGGCAACCCCTCCATAGCCCTCCCCCGCCGGCACCCAGACCCCAGCCCCCCCAACCCAGGTCTCTCTCCCCCGACCTCCCTCTACCCCCTCTCCCCGGCGCCTCTTGGCGTCCCCCCCAGCCCCTCTTGGCGTCCCCCCGGCCCCTCTTGGGTCCCCCCTGACGGGGACCCCCCCACCCCCTCTCTCTCTCTTCCCCTTTCTCTCTCTTATCATCTCTCTCTCTTGCCCCCTCTCTTTCCAGGCCCGCAGCCCCCCTACCCCCGACGCGAGAAGAGAGAGAGAGAGAGAGGAGAAGAGAGAGAGAGAGAGGGGGATGGGGGGTGGGTCCTCGTCGGGGGTGGGGGTGGGGGGCCGCAGGCCGGGAAGAGAAAGCGGGGAAGAGAGAGAGAGAGAGCAAGGGGAAGAGAGAGAGAGAGGGGGATGGGGGGTTCCCGTCGGGGGGCACTGAGGGGCGCCGGGGGGGGGGGGGTAGGGGGAGGTCGAGGGAGGGGGACCTGGGGTGGGGTGGTGCCAAGGGGGCTGGCACTGGGGGCAGGTGGGGGAGGGCTGGGGGGGTTGCCGGGGGCCTGGGAGTGAGGGCTCGGGGCTGGGTAGGGCCGCCGGGACTGGGACCGGTGGTGGAAAGGTCGCCGGTGACGGAGAAGACTTAGGTGGGAAGGGTAATATGAGGTAAGGTGTATGATAAATATAGTACACCAACAACATTTCAACCGTTCGATTAAATTTCAACGGCCTAAAAAAAGGCTTTACTGGTAGAGGCCCTATACTTTTTAAAATTTTCTAGGTTGTATATACACATTTTTTTTTTTTTTTTTTGAAAGGGGACAAGTCTGTGATTGTGGTTTAATATTGGTGAAAGGGGACAAGTCTGTGATTGGTTTACACATTTTTTTTTATGACTTAAAATCATATTCTTACCATGTGGTTTAATATTGGTGAACTTGCATCATGATGTCACTATATCATAATATAATATCAACCAATACATATACATACACATGACATATCATGGCATAGTATGGCATATCTTGGCATATCTTAGCATAACATGGCAAATCACAGCATACATGAAAACATGCCATAGTTGAAAATAGTATTTACTATTTTCCATACTGTAGGTAAGGTTTGTACTTACCTGATGTCCTACGCTCTTGGTTTAACATTCCAACAAGACATATCAACAGGTTTAATTCCCATTTTCACAAAAGATGTAAGATAAGGATCATCTTATCTTACCGTAAATCATTACATTCAATGCTAGTATCCTTAACTAGCATTCATCAGTAACCCTAGTTACATATCTCCCACATACTACAATGATATCTGATTCGGTTACTGAATGTAACCCTTGGGCACATGACCTAATTACAATCAAACAATCTCTTGTTTGATTACTTAAAGAAGTCTTGGATTCAAGGCCCAATCCTATTAGGTTACTATTGACAACCTCGGGCTTTAGGCCCAATCAAACTTAAATAATGATTAATATCTGATTAGGTTACTATATGTAACCCTGGACATAAGCCCAAGTTATATATAGATTAAAACCCTATTGAGTTACTAAGGCTCAGTTACTTTTAAAATCATACCCCAATAGATTACTATTGGTAACCATGGGTTATAGGCCCAACTCGATAACTTAGGTTTCCTTATATGGTTACTATTAGTAACCCTAATTTATTAACCCATGTTAAAGTTGGTAACCGTCTTGGTTACTCTTGGTTGTCTTGTTTTATCTATTTCAATCCTTGTTTGGTAAATTTTAATCCCTTTTTATAAACTGCTTAAAATAATCCCATAAACTTTGGTTATCAGTGTATGTGCAGGAATTTCCTGCTTATGTACTGTTTTTAAGAAATCCTGCGCATGAATTTCTGTTTCCTACCCAGTTTTGGAAAATCTGGTTTTACTTTAAAATTTGTTCAGAATTAGAAAAAGTTTTCTTCATGAAAATTGTAGATCTCAAAAAACACTACAACTTTTCTGTTTTAGGAAAAACCCAGTTATGTCTTTAACCTACTCATTTTCCTTGTTGAACCTGACTGGCCGTGCACCGGGTCTGGGCATGACCAGGCTCGGATTTTGATAAAAACAGAGGCCTTTGGGGCCTTATTTTTAAAAATTGTCCATGTTGTCCCCTAGGATTTTCCATTTTATACAACTTTGTAGTTTTAACTTTCTTCAAATTCGGCATCTAAGGGCCTCAAAATCACATTTCCAGATTACTGTCTAGTCTTGACCCGAGACTGGCAGTTTTTGTTTAAGTTGGTTCTTACGTAAAATTATGTGTACACTACCTCGGACGGTTAAAACCATGAGCCTACATCAAACATGCAGCGTGTTACTAATGTTTTCATTGCCATGCATTCATTTCTTATTCATACAATACTTCATGTAAACCCATATGGTGATCTTCACCAAACTAGGGTTTTTTTGAACTCTACATGCAACATACATTCTCATTTTCATTTCCATTCATGCTATATCATTCTTGAGTATGTGAGGAAATTATACAAATATCTAATAGACATACATACATACCATAAGCTATCTAGCAAATAACATCACAATCATGCACCAAATCACACTCACCTAAATCTAGATCTAATACATACTAACCATACAAAAACCATAACATGAAAAATAGGAAGATTGAGCTTATGCTCTTACAAACCCAACTTGAAATACACTTAAATCCCATAAACCAAACTTAATGAAAATCTTAGTTAGAGGTTCAAGAAGAATACCTCTAAGCTTTGAAGAGTGGTTCTAAATCTTGCATGAGCAAAAATTACTCCACCACCTTCTATGCCACAACCGGCCATGCTCTCTCCCCCTCACTTTCTCCCTTTTTTTTTGCTCTTTTCTATGGGGTTCAGCTCCTAAGGGGAAGAACTAGAGAGAATGAGTTGGAATTTGGGCAGAGTTTTGGGGTGGACTAGAATGATCTAGCACCCCCCCATCATCACTTATTTATAGGTGAAAAATACATAATTTTCCATAATTATTTTTATTTCTAAAATTGCATATTGGGGTCTAAAAACAACATATTTGCTCAATACCCCCTATGAGGTGGCCGGCCATGGAGCATCCTTAGAGACCAATTTACTTGTTCACCAAGGCAATTGCTTGCTTACCTCACCAAGCTTACCTTATCTTACTTACCTCACCAAGGCAATTGCTTGCTCACCACGCATCCAATGACAACCGGCCATGTGTTAGCTTGAACCAACCAAAAATATTTCCATACTTATTTCTAACTTAATTGCTTGTTCCAATGTAACCAAGCTAATTAAATTTGTAACCAACCATTGGCCTAGCATTGGCCTAGTTGGAGGCTTAGTTAGGAATATCCATAAATTCCATAAATCATAAATTACATACTTATCCATAATTACTTACTTTTCTTAAATTACACTTTGGCCCCTAAGGACAAAATATTTACACTTTAGTCCCTGAAGGTGGCCGGCTTTGGTAGAGCCACTTGGCTTCCAATTCATGCATAATTATCCACTTGATTCCCAAAATCCCTTAATATAATTATGCAGTCCATTTCCTTACTAACTCAGATCATATCAATACTGTTTTTCACTAAAAGCAGTACTGTTATACTGGACTACGGTCCAGAATTCATCTACACTTAACTGGCCTACGTATAAATTTTTCTTAAGACTAAAAAATGCTAAGTCCTCATTACTCCAAATATTATTCCTGATTATTCTAGAGCAATCCTATACCTTATTCTTACTTCTTCATCCGTAATGACGGTTTTTCACAGTATAATTCCTATACTGCTTAATACACTGCAGCACCGTCTTAGTCAAACCTAAATGCAACCTGGTCAAACTTTGACCGAAATAAAAATCATAAATCCCTATTATGCTATTTTCTCAAAAGGCCTTATGCTTGATTAAGCAAACTATTTCTGAGTCTCGTAGCTAATTAACCGAGAACTCAAATATATACTGATATTCAATTTAGATCATAAGCTTCATATCTATATACATGATTCAGACTTAGATTCTCTTTGTATCTAAGGAAATCACAAGTCATCAAAATTTCAGGTTATTACATTCTACTCTCCTTAAAAAAATTTCGTCCTCGAAAATTGGAATAATTCTAGGTGGCTTTTCTTCAAATCCATCACAAATCCATAGTAGTTTGTTCCCATTTTAATAACTTAATGAGATCAGGTCTCTTACATAGAACCATAATCTTCTTTCATATTCTATCATATCCTCAAATTTTCATACTTCAATATTCTCATACTTTAATATTTTCATAACGTTCATACTTTCATCAAACTTTCATATATTCATACTTTCATCATGCATACTTTCATACTTTTATACTTTCATACTGTATACTTCCATACTTTCATTCTTTCATACCGCATCACAAGAACTATCTACATAAAATTTCTTAGGAAGTATATCATATAGCTTGCCATATTTGAAAAGCATATCATATCATATAGCTTTTCCATGCTTGAAAAGTGTATCGTATCTTATATTTAAAATACTTCTCTTTAACTTTAATTGAGGGCTCAGCGAATATATCATATTGAAAATATTTTTCTTTAAATTTAGCTGAAGTTAAGGACCCCCTAGTACAATGTTAATCTTGTGCTATTAGAATCCTTTACTTTTCATGATGACCCCTTTCTTGAAACTCTGTTCCTCAAGGTTTTTGGCCCTTTTCATAACATGATGGTCCTTACATAACATGATGACCCTTACATAACATGAGTTAGTTCTAATAAATATAAGATAAGCACTATACTTAAAAATTTTTTTTTCTCTGAATCTTTTCCAAGTTAATCATGGAAAACAATAACAATTAGTATAATTGAAAACATAATATCGTTCGAGTGATGCAATAGAAGGTATACTTATATTATATCAACTAGCTGCTTGCTAGCTAATAGAAACATCTTTTTCACCTTCAATATTTTCTTTATAGCACAAAGGCATAATCATAGTTCTAAGGAAGGTCTAAAACTTCCCATTATTACATAATTTCTATAACTTAAAAGGTTGTACATAGTTGACATTAGTTAAACAATTATATGTCGATTCTAAGGTTGTTGCTATCGATCTCAACCTCATTAACTTCATCATCAGACTCATGGCATCATCTTTGTCTATTAAATTGTTGTTGGTAACACTACTACAAAAGGTAGATTACACGACGGAGATTACACGACGGTTCGTTTGGAACCGTCGTGTAAAGTGAGGTTTACACGACGGTTCATTGAAACCGTCATGTAAAGTGGGTGCGAAGGCCACTTTACATGACGGTTGTAAAGTGGTCTTCGCACCTACTTTACACGACGGTTTCAAGGAACCGTCGTGTAAAGTATGGACTTTACACGACGGTTCTAAGAAACCGTCGTGTAAAGTGGTCTTCGCACCCACTTTACACAACGGTTTCTTGAAACCGTCGTGTAAGTCCATACTTTACACAACGGTTCCTTGAAACCGTCGTGTAAAGTGGTGTTCGCACCCACTTTACAGGATGGTTCATTGAAACCGTCGTGTAAAGTGGTCTTCGCACCCACTTTACACGACGGTTCCTTGAAACCGTCATGTAAAGTGGTCTTCGCACCCACTTTACACGACGGTTCATTGAAACCGTCGTGTAAAGTATGGACTTTACACGACGGTTCTAAGAACCGTGTATAGAAACCGTCGTGTAAAGTGAACTTTTTGCACCCACTTTACACGACTGTTCCATGGAACCGTCGGATTGTGATGACAAAACTGGATTAGACGAAAATCAGGTTTTTAAAAAGAAAATCAGGTTTTTTAAGGGCTCTTGGCTGGGGAAACGCACTGCCCTCCTTGGCTAGGGAAGCACGCGGGCGCGCGCCTGGAGTCGTGCTGGCGCGCACCAGATTCGGCCTGATTGAGCACGCGGGCGCACGCCTGGGTCGCGCGGGCGCGCGCCTAGTTCTGGTCTCCGCGGGCACTGGGCTTGCCTCTGGCCTCTGGTTTGGCTGGGGGCACGCGTGGCTTACACGACGGTCACCCAGGTGACCGTCGTGTAATCCACCCCAAATGAGGGCGGCTTACACGACGGTCCCCTAGGTGACCGTCGTGTAATCCGTTATGGGGATTACACGACGGTCCATGGGGACCGTCGTCTAATCCCCCATGATTGTGGTTTAGACGACGGTCCCGGAATGACCGTCGTCTAATCATAAGCTTAGACGACGATTTTTTTCTGAACCGTCGTGTAATGCTCAAAAAATTTAAAAATTTTAAATTTTCATTTTTTGAATTCCGCACGAAAGCTAATTACTTAAATACAATTTTCTCTTCATTTCTCTTCATATTCGCTCGCATATCCTTATTTCTCTTCACACTCTCTACTTTTCTCAAGTACCCACACATACTCTTCACCAACCCACCGACACCTCGCTTTTAAATTCCGGTCAATCCGCCGTTGCCGTAGTTGCCGCCGTCGCCTCCTTCTTGCTTTGGCCGTGACTATTCTTTGTCAAAGGAAAGTAAGGTGACTTCATATATAAACTAAACTACATTTGCTTGTTTGTATTGTTGTTTGTCACTAAAGATCCATTGTTGTAAATTAGTGTGTTTGTTTTAATATTTCTCTTTGTAGATGAGAAAAATGATTGTGGATCGTTAATTTTGACATTTTACACACATTTATGAACATGTTTTTTTTACGTACACAACATGCTCGACGGAATGCCACAATGAGTTTTCCTTTTCGAAAAAGATAATAGAGTTTGATCAATATTCAAAGCATAACTATAGCAAGATTACATGAAGTCTTCTAGTATGAAAATACAAAAATAATGGCTCAAAACGGCCTATGTCCGTCGAAATCGCGTGACGGACCAAAAGGCCGGATTTATCTTGTGCCACATAACAGAGGGAAACATTGGGTTTTAGGAGTTATTGACCCATGGGAGGACTTTGTCCTTTATTTTGATCCTCTTCAAGAGAAGAACAGAGACGATTTTATGGAGCTAATGAACATGTAAGTCAATTTTAATATGTTAATTTTTTTTAATCTTAATTATTATATGTATCTTAATTAATTAGTTTCAATTTTACTAATTTGCTAGGGCCCTATCGGATTGGAAGATTATAGCCGGTAAAGGGATTAGAAGGAGACAAGACTATAAAACCATAATCTTGGACCGTCCTTGTCCTCTCCAAGAGGGAAGTGTTGAATGTGGTTATTTTATTTATGGTTTTATGAGGGACATAGTGTTGAATGGAATTGACGTACTAGAAAGTAAAGAATTTTATACTTCTGCGGATTTGGATTTGATTAGGGGAGAATGGGCTAGCCATGTAATGCAATTCATTAATTATGATATGTGAACTTGTAATGTAAAAATTGATGGGGGTGTTTGGTGTAGTAGTTTGAGTTGAGATTTTTAAGTTTAAATAGTAAATTTTTTTGAATTTTTTTGAATTTTCAGAAAAGACAAAATACTTTTTGAGAAAAATACAAAAATTTTTTGGGAAAAAAACAAAAAAAAATTTGAGTTGGGGAGTTTGGATGGTTATGCCAAACTCCCCCGATATGTATTTTTAATTTGATAATTAAAGTTACTATCTTGGATCGTGTATAGGATAACATGCAGGTTAGGCTAGCACGGGAAATCACCAAAAAAACCAAAATATATTTTTTAAATAAAATATTACACGACGGATCTTGAACCGTCGTTTAATGTCATACATTACACGACGGTTCGGCCAAGAACCATCATGTAATGTGATTTTGATGACGGCACATCGTGGTGTAATATTGAGATACGACGACAGTAATGGGACCGTCGTGTTATCTACCACGATGCTGGATTACATGACGGCTGGTAAACTGTCATGTAAACTTTACACGACGGTAAAAAACCATCGTGTAATCCACAATTTTTACTAGTGTAACATCCAAATCATATTGGCACATTGCCAGTTGTTACCCCCAAGCTGAGGCATCATCAAACTTTTCCCGTATCTAATATTATTCTTATGGGGCAAAAGTTTCACAAACAAGAAACTTAACTTCCATGGTATCGATCCAATTTCTTAGAATGAAAAGTTCATGGTTATCACTATACCAAAGTGAGGTAATAGGCTATCTGATCTCGAAGCCTATTCATTTCTTATTATTTCTTTAGCAATTATCATTATAACTTAACTACTACAGTTGCAAGATTAAGCTCCTGTAAAAATTTGGTTCGTTCGTATGCACGGCGAACCATATTCTAATTCTAGTTCTTAATTCCTCATATTTCTAATACCCATTCCTTCATTCATGCCTTATCATGTCCTATCATGAAAAAATCATAACTTATCGTATCAAACTCAAGATTCTTTGTGATTTCTTCATATCATATAATAAGCTTATCCACCACATACACATCGTGGTAAATTTCAGGATCGCGGTAATGCATATGTATAGCTTATGCAGTCCCACAAAATTAAAAGTATCACGGGTATCATCCTCCGTGCTACCATTGATGAGATATGCTCATTTCATAAGCAATATCTTAACTAATTCTAACTAAAGAAAAATTATTTAACTTACTTGGGCATTTGCAGAAACGATGTGAAGCAACGTGAAGTAGGCCGGCAAGGTACCGTTCTGATACTACCTTTGTAATGCCCCGACCATCTACATAGGGCCGACTACGTAAACGTGGGCCGTTACGTTACTTGATTAACTTATTTCTTAGTTTCTAATACTTGAACTTTTAGAAAATTTCAGAATAATTTTTTTTTCTTCGTAACTTATTTAAACTTATCCATATGGGTAAACTCCATCATGCCTACCCATTATTGTTAAACCGATCAAAAGGTCACACCCAACCTTTTAAACTGGGGTTTTCAAACATCTCATATGTAACATGGTATATAATACTTAATCATACATGTACTAGTTCATAATTTAAAGAGTTTAAGGAAAATCTACGTAGTGGTATCCCACACCGCCCTTCACTTGTTGCATCGTCTCCATGGCCCACCAAGTAAAGCCGCAGGCATCTTACCTACAGTATGGAATATACTGATGAGCTTTCGCCCAGCAAGTGCAAACATAATCTCACAAAAACATTACCAACATCGTATAACTTATGCATGATCCATTTAAGATTGATTATGAATGTCTTATGCTTCATTATGGACATAATTATGAACTTATTATCTTGCTTAACATATGGGCCCCTTGTGTATGTACCGATTGTGTGCATTCCACAGAAAGTTAAGGTTTGCAAGGTCCCTAATAAATATGGGAATCATATTTATAACCCCTATCTTGAACTTGAACTTGAACTTGAAACATACATAATCCTCCACGATCTGGCAGGAGGTTGGTACGACACATTACTTATCTTATCTTATGACTTAAAATCATATTCTTACCATGTGATTTAATATTGGTGAACATGCATCATGATGTCACTATATCATAATATAATATCAACCAATACATATACATACACATGGCATATCATGGCATAGTATGGCATATCTTGGCATATCTTGGCATAAAATGGCATATCACGGCATACATGAAAACATGTCATAGTTGAAAATAGTATTTACTATTTTCCATACTGTAGGTGAGATTTGTACTTACCTGATGTCCTACGCTCTTGGTTTAACATTCCAACAAGACACATCAACAGGTTTAATTCTTGTTTTCACAAAAGACGTAAGATAAGGATCATATTATCTTACCGTAAATCATTACATTCAATGCTGGTATCCTAACCAGCATTCATAGTAACCCTAGTTACATGTCTCCCACATACTACAATGATATCTGATTCGGTTACTAAATATAACCCTAGAGAACATGACCTAATTACAATCAAACAATCTCTTGTTTGATTACTTAAAGAAGTCTTGGGTTCAAGGCTCAATCCTATTAGGTTATTATTGACAACCTCGGGCTTTAGGCCCAATCAAACTTAAATAATGATTAATATCTGATTAGGTTATTATGTGTAACCCTGGGCATAAGCCTAAGTTATATCTAGATTAAAACCCTATTGAGTTATTAAGGCCCAATTACTTTTAAAATTATACCCCATTAGGTTACTATTGGTAACCATGGGTTGTAGGCCCAACTCGATAACTTAGGTTTCCTTATATGGTTACTATTACTAACCCTAATTATTAACCCATTTTAAAGTTGGTAACCATCTTGGTTATTCTTGGTTGTCTTGTTTTATCTATTTCAATCCTTGTTTGGTAAATTTTAAGTCCTTTTTATAAACTACTTAAAATATTCCTATAAACTTTGGTTATCAGTGTATGTGCAGGAATTTCCTGCTTATGCACTGTTTTTAAGAAATCTTGTGCAGGAATTTCTGTTTCCTGTATAGTTTTGGAAAATCAAGTTTTACTTTAAAATTTGCTTAGAGTTAGAAAAAGTTTTCTTCATGAAAGTTGTAGATCTCGAAAAACCCTACAACTTTCATGTTTTAGGCAAAACCCAGTTATGTATTTAACCTATTCATTTTCCTTGTTGAACTTGCCTGACCGTGCACTCATTTCCAAACCAAATGTACGAAAAACTTGTTAACGTTAACTCATTTCATCTTGTCAAAAAATGGATAAATCAAGATAGATATTATTAAAGAGTAAAGAAGAGCTTAGATATATCTCTGGATGTTGGGACTGGTTGACATGGGGATATAATTCATGTTATAATGTTGAATAACAAGCCCTCAATTATCTATTTCTGTTTATAGAGAATTCATGTGTTTGGAAGTTCTTGATGATTAATGATTAAATAAACAGACCCTTGATTTTTGTCCCTCTAGCTAGGACAATTTTGTGGGCACATTAATTAAGTCTGAGACCACTCTAGTCTCCAATAAGTGAGTACACTTGATCTCAATTAGATCTCTTATCCTCTAATTTATACTTAATTTAATGGTGTTGATTATTTCTATAAACGTCGTATGATTTGTAAAGATATTGCTGCTTGTAATCTATGTACAATATATTAAAAAAAAAAAAAGTCATCCTTTTAAGGGCTGATGTCGTCCTTTCGGTCTGAGATGTGACAAATCATGCATAGCGATGAAATAGATGAGCTTTTATTGAAAGAGATACATAAATTACCTCTTTCAAGCATGACGTATGCGAAGCAACAACATACCATATTTTTAATTCATTTGTCAATTCACAAGTCTATTAAACTTTCGTCTTTTTGTTTGATATTTACTGATTTGAGGACTTTTTGTCTTACATGTTAAAGAAGCTTTTCCATTTTTTTAGTCCCCGAATGAATTGAGATGAAATGATATAATGATTCATGATTTTTAAAACGTATCAAATTGATTAAGTCTTATCTCATATTAACTTTTATGTCTATCTGATTGTTAAAATCTTAGTGGAAAAAGACAGGTGAGGGTTTTTTGCGGGGCTAATTTTTTGTTTTACGTATTTTGGATCCCTACTCTCAATAATGAAACCATGCCCTTATTTATTAAAATTTTAACAGTCGGGTGAATAAAATGACTAATTTAGAACAATTTGCATAGATCGAATGACATTTTTAAAGTTAGAGAGACAAATGAGATTTGATTTTTATTTTGAGGATTCAAAATGATATTAATCGGTTATTTTATAAACTATGGCTTTTATTAAATGGCAACAAATCTACCACCAGCATCATCATAGATTTCTTATAGCAAATATTGCATTTAATTACAAAGGTTGATGTAAACAAAAAGTAAGAGGGGAAATTGAAAAGAAGAATAAATGCAAGAAAGAAAACGACCCTAATATCGAAAGATAGTCAAGAACGGCGGGTTTTAGCCATCTCTGTTCGTCACTAGTTTATACGACGATTAATACTACAAAATTATTGGCCGACAATAGATAAATATTAAGCATAAATTAGGCGCAGGAAAAAGAAAGAGAAAAACTAAATAACGAAGATTAGATATATTTGACATTTTCAAAAAGCCCACGGCATAGACCTTAACCAATTTTATATATATATATATATATATATATATATATATAAAATAATGTCGCAAGACAATGAATATTTACACAAGCTAATGGAGCAAGCCAATGTAGTTGCAAGACTTTCTTAGACGGATCAACAAATTGAGGAGTTCAAACCGAACGAATATTTACGTCTGTTAGATCAAGAAAACAACGTAATACCAAACATTAAAGTATTTCTTTGCCCTCTTCACTTATTAATATTGACGGGGTTTTAAACGCAACAAATGACAAGTTGTGACACATCATCAGCTCAACCTGGTTAAGCAAGGGCTCCCCAGTTACAGGAAGGCCCGGTTTTTCTTTTCCCAAAAGGTTATACAATATTTTTATTTTCATATTAAAAAAAAAATAAATTGTAAAAATAATATTTATGGATATACATATACACACACGAATGAGACTTTTTTTTTTTTTTTTAACTGCCATTTTTTTAAGGCCTCTAGGAAGGCCCCAAATAATATATCTATTTTGTTGGGTTCCTAAAACATCGTGATTATTATTTTCTTCTTCTTCATAGAATATTTCTTCAATTTCTCAAAATAAAAATCTCTCTCTAACTTCATAAGGCTACAATTACTATTCTATTCTGAATAAAATCTCCAGATATATCTTTCTTACTTATTTTTTGCCTACTTGCTAATATTACTTTTTAAATATCGTATTAGTTGTTTTATTGTTTCGTTTTTGTTGTGGTGTGTTGATTTGATTTTCACACATACCTAAGTCAAGAAAAAAAAAATCTAATACAAAATATGCACCGGATTTTGACAAATTCAAGAAAAAGAGGATAATAGAAATTTTTATTCAATCTAAAAAAGGAGCTCTTTGAAAAAAAAAATTTCGAGGCAGAATATTCTACAAAATAATTAAAAAAATTCATTTGAAGAGGCCCCTTTCAAAAGCTTTGCTTAAGGCCCCAAAATTTGTTAAGTTGGCCTACTACGACAAAATTGGTTTCAAGATATTGGGACAAATTGATAGAACTCAATAACATGCAAAAAGAGATAAAATCACTGATTGAGAAAAGAAAAGAAAAGTGCATGTAAATTTCATTGTTTGAAAAGAAAAGGGTTTCGAGATGTATGGATGAATTTAAATTTAATTTAGATTCGTTTGCATATATGGTTTAACTTTTTTATTTGGCTTGCCATTAAGGCTAGATCTGATTTTCTATCATTTTGTCTTCTTTTTCTTTTATTTTCTCTTTTAATAAATTTGGGTATAGGTTTTAGTTCCTCCACTCCATTTATTCGTGTGTGTGTATATATATATTCACAGATTCATACAGGTCAGCATTTTCTAGCTGGTAAACAATTTTACCAATGGTTGGAAAACTCATCACGACCGTTCACTTAGAGAACTTCTCATCTAATTGACTCAAATATATGTATATATACATATATAGAGAGATGCGTATATGTATGTAACAATCTGATATTGTACATCACCCGTATTGTATATAGGTTCGTTTAATATATATATATATATATAAAGAGTAAGAAGCTAGTATTTTAGTATAGCAAGTAGAAGAGGATTTGAGGTATTTGACTATGGGAGATGTCATCATATATATAGAGTCATTATCATGGTTTTGCAACTTGTCCTCATTTTGTAATCAATCACCATCGTTTGACATGCAATTAATTATTAATTACTTGATAAGTTTTGGTTTTGCACTTGTCCTTCCTTACTTAATTGGATCTAGTTATAGCTGGTTTTATAGGCCCGCACAAAAAAAAAAAAAAAAAAAAAAAAAGAAGAAGGAATATAGCGGGGTGACGACTTTGTTCATATCCCTAAACTAGCCTAAGATAAAATTAAAGGTTAATGCGGAAACTTTAATTTGTTAAGCTATTATTATTTTATTAATCGTACTACTTGAACGGTTCAAATAGTACGGCTGCAACTTTTTTGGTGTATAGTTATGCATGTTGTTTTCCTTTTATCAACATGAGACTACGTGACATATATAATGCTGGCTTTTAGAGAACCATACATTATAATTTTATTTTAAAAAGAAAAGGCCAGTTAAGACTATATGCTGAAAAGCACAATTATTCCTAGATCGATTTCCTTTCTTTTCTCTTCTTTTTCTTTTCTTTATCTTCTTATTTTTTTTTTTTCAATACTAAACAATGACAGAGCCATGAATTTTATGAGCGGGATGAATCACTAAAGTTAAAATTTAACAAGTTTAATGAGAACTAAAATAGAAAAATTTTTATTTTTAGTGAGAGTTTTGTGTCTCTTAATATAAAATAAGACATATATATATATATATATATATTTATACAAACAAAAGAAATTTGAGTGGGGGCTTGAGCCACCTCCACTAGACTATATTGGCTCCGTGTATGTAAATTATTATTAGATACTACCAAAAAACAAAATTATTACATACAAATATTTATTTTGATATGGATATATTATTTTAACTCCATATATCTGTGTGTGTAAGGTGTATAAGATATACAAGTTTATTATATGTGTATATATGTTTACACACACTGACATATACACGCATATATAGTTGAAATAGAAAATTATTGTTGGCCTAACTTATAAAAGTTTAAATTTTTGAGAATTGTCAAACTAACATGGTATTAAAGCAGGTGATCATGAGTTCGAACATATGTAATTATACTCTTTATAACCTCTTTATTATCATTGTATATTGGACTTTTAATATGTTTTGAGCTTCTTATAATTTATGTTGGACTTTTAAATTAATATTTATCCATATGTTTGCCCATTATCTGACTTACACGTGAGGGAAAATGTTGAAATATAAAATTATTATTCGCCCAATTCTTAAAAGCTTAAGAATTTTGAGAGAATTGAAAAACTACCACACATCTATACTTGTACGTATATACATTCATATGTAAGCGTACAAAATCAAATCAGAAGTCAGAAGCGAACAGTAACTATATTTACTGGTTGAGTTGTTGGAAAGCTCTTGCAATTAATTTAAAGTCATTGACAGTTTCATATGGCTTTAAAATATTTCAATTTTCTAAACAGGCACCCAGGTACTCATGTTTGTATACAAATATATATATATATATATATATTGTATACATATATATTAGATATATTTGTAGCATGTATTAAGAGTGAGGGGACAAAATTACTTATTCCTAGATCGATCTGAAACCCCCCCCCCCCCCCCCCCCCCCCCCCCCCCCCGTTCCTTTAACAAGGAGAAGAAGACAACAAAAAAGCCGTGTCTAACAAAACTGAAATATTTCCCTATATATACATATTAATTAGGAAAAACTTACCATGAAAACTAAATTTGCATTTTATTTATATTCGATTTCTACAGGAGACACTGATTTTATTAGGTATATAACTTTTTAACTGTTTGATATATAAGTGTACATGTTAAAATTTATTATACATAATTAGTTATAAATAAGATTGTGAAAAAGTTAACTTAACTATTAAAATAACAATACCTATCCAAACAGCTGCATCGAAAAATTTATTCCCCACCATGCTTAATACATATTTTTATATACATGCTAATTGCAAATTAATTGTCACTTATATGAAAGAAGTACATGGCGGCATTCTAACTCCATCGTTGACCTATATGACAATTAATATTATTTTATTGCTTTACCGTTTCTGGACTATATATATATATATATATATATATAAATACATTTCAGTCCCCTCTTAATGCAACTTGCTCGTTTATCTACTTTTTTTTTTTTAGCTTTAATTAATTAATAGAGGTCTAAACCATTGTTAACATTTTATTTCCTTATCTTGTTGTTGTAATTGGTTTTCGTTTTGGATTTTTTTTTTCCTTGAAGAATTTTAAAGTAAATGTATGAGGATTAATTTAATGCAGAATTACGTAACGATTCAATTAATTATATACATAAACTAAACTGGGGTGGAACTATTACCAATGGCCCTTGGAAGTTTCAAGAAAGGCCAAGTGGTAGCTAGAAAAATTATTTGAAATGTGCAACCAATTAAACTACAATAATGCTAGCTTATCATATCCTGGACAATGAGAAGGGGACGTACGTATATATCTATGTCAACGGTACCTCATAATACTAATATGTTTTGATTTAAAAAAAAAAAAAAAAAAGTTGTACGTTTCTTCCCAATAACGGAAAAAAAATACGGACAATTTGAAAGAAATTGATTCAATATTATCCAACAAAATTAGATTGTTTTGAGTCCTTGTGACAAACCGACCAGCAAAAAATAAAAGACATTGCACGTATGACATTTATTTTATTAGCAATAATCGTAAAGAGGTTTTAAAAAGAAGGGTATAATTTTGTTAATTCAAGATAGATAAATACATTGTTAATATATTTCTGTAAAAGTCAATTGTTTTATATAGAATAAATATAAAAGTTAGATGATCCATTTTTCTATTATGTTCAAGATTTTCTTTTTTAACACCCTAGCGTTTGCTTAAAAACTTGAGGGTTTAATTTCAAATTTGACTTCTAACAAATGAGAATTATCTCACTTATGTATTATACTTTGAAATGCAGAATCATGAGCTTATCATAAATACATTGGTACTTTAATAATTAGACGTTTATTTTTAAACTGTTTTTATAACAGATGAATAAATTGTAGTTACCCCTTACTAACTAATCACGTGACTTATTTATAGCTAAAATAATAAAACCATTGATGTTTTAGTTAAAAAAAAAAAAAAAAAAAAAAAAAAAAAAAAAAAAAAAAAAAAAAAAAAAACCAAAATTGCAACAAATAACTCGTATTCATAGAGCTTCAACCAAAAAAAAAAAAAAAAAAACAACTCGTCCTTATAGAGTAAAAGGAGACAACTCTTATCCTTTAGATAACCAAATTAAATTTAAAATTAACCCACAACTTAATCCAAAGATGTATATAGGGATACATGACTCTGTCCCGAAATCAGGACCTCCTCTTACCAACAGGATTCATCAACAACATGAAACTGGTTGTTTTACAAAGGTGACGTTTGGAACATCAATTGGAATTAGAGTTTTAGAAATGTTTTGATTAAAAATAAATGAGTTTTGAAAATTTATGTTTGATTGAAAATGAATCATAATTGTTAAAAAGTGTAAAGACTTAAAATGTATTCGGAAAAAAAAAATAGTATAGATTTTATTTCGTTTCTTTTGTCATTTTATGTAACTAAAAAAAATCTCATTTCGACTTTAAATAAAATAGTTATGTACTTTTAAAATTTAAGTTTTTTTGAAAATAAAAGAAGGTTTTGGATACATAATTAGTGAGATTAGCTTAATTATATGGAAAAACACAAATTAAAAACAACCTAAAAACTTCAATTGAAGTGTAGACGCCAAACGACCAAAATAATCACCAAGTCTCAGTTTTCGCATATAGAGTATCAACTTTTTGTCCTAAATAAGATGCACTTCATTCAAGTAATATGCTTTTAGTTTGCGTTTGGTTCGTCAGTTGGAAATGAAAATTTTAAGTTAGAGTTGGTTGACTTTTTAAAAACTAGTTAAAATTTTGCTAATCTTCAGAAAAAATCAAAAATTAAAATGAAATAAATATAATTTAGTCGGAGATAAACTTGAATACCAAATATTCAAACAAAACCTTAATAAGAGCATGGGACCATTACTATTTAATTGTGTACACACGGTTTACTTGTGTGAGCTAATGTCAACGCCATACATATCCAACGCCATACATATCCAAGACTGTCTTTCACTTTCTCACAACCATTTATATATCTATATATGCGTATCTATACAAACTGAAACCGACACCTTTCCCACTGTACCACACTTTCCAATCTCTCTCTCCAACCTTTTAGAGAGAGAAAGAGAAAGAGAAACTGATCATCACAGACAAAGCAAAATTGATATCAACTCCATATTCATAATATGAAGCTCATTTGGTCTCCAGAAACCGCTACAAAAGCTTACATAGAAACAGTGAAAACAGTAAGTAACTTCAAAATCCACTATTCTTTTTCCATTTTCAACATAATTTTTATGGTTTCTAACTTCTTTTTTTTTTTTTTTTTTTTTGTAGTGTGAGAAATTCAAAGATTCTGGTGTGGCCGAGCTCCTCGCCGCCATGGCCGGCGGTTGGGATGCCAAGCTGATCGTGGAGGCCTGGTCCTACGGCGGTCCGATCGGCACGAGCATCGGCCTCGCCGTCGCCGCCCGACACACGTGCGGGAGGCACGTGTGCATAGTCCCGGACGAGAGGACGAAACAAGAGTACATAAAGGCCATGAAAGACGCCGCCGCGCCGCCGCCCCCGATCCCCGAGGTGGTGGTCGGAGATGCTGCGGCGGCCATGGCGGCGTTCGGCGGTGGAGTTGACTTTCTGGTCGTTGACTATAACCGGAGGGACTTTGGGAGGGTGTTGAGGTCCGCCTCGGCCAAGGTCGGCAGCAGAGGCGCCGTTTTTGCATGCAAGAATGCATGGCAGCGAAACGTTTCGGGGTTTCGATGGCAGTGGGCACTCGAGAGGGGGACACGTGTCGTCAGGTCGGTGTTTCTCCCCGTTGGGAAAGGATTGGATATAGCTCACATAGGGAGTCCTGGTGGTTCCGGTGGGGTTGCGGGGTCCCGGAAGGGTCCCAGCCGTTGGATCAAGCACGTCGATCAACGGTCTGGGGAGGAACATGTGTTCCGGGAGTGAATTTTGCTTCTTTTTGCCCTAAAATAATTTTGGAATCATTACCCCCAATAATTTTCTTGCGTAGAGAAAAGAGAGTATAGATATATGTAAAATGCATTAGATTTTTTTTTTTCTCTCTCTCTCTACTCAATTTGAGTCTTTGTTTGAATCCTCAAGCAATATCATGGTCATAATCAGAATGAAATTGTTAAGATGCTATAAGATGATCCTATAGCATCTTAACAATTAATTTCTCTCTCTATGATTTTTTTTTTTTGGATGAGGATTGCAATTGGCAAGAGTAAGAGATTCCTATAAATATGTTGTAAGTATAACTTTGTGTACCAGTTAACTTGAATAATTAATATCTTTATCTCTTCGTTCGACATAAATATATATATATATGTGTGTGTATTTACATGCTTGTTCATTTAATCAACCCTGTTAGCTAGCAAATGGGATATATGGTACTCCTGTTGGGGCTATATATATAATCATGGAGTTTGAATAAGGGCAAAGAGAACATGGTAAAAAAAAAGCCGACTACAATGGATGTTACATATCCGTGATAGTTAATTAGCAGTAAAGAAGGCAGGAATTTATGTGAGGGACTACTATTACAATATAAATTTAATTAACATTATTAATTGAAGTTTGAAGTGGCACAAATCTAATGGGCTATTCCTCGCATCTCTGCTCCTTTATAAAAATTTAATAAGGGCGCAATTGCCAATTGAACCTTAAGTCTTGAGTGACTGAGTTTGATTTTTATACTTCCATTTAAATCTACTATATTATAAATCTCGATCTTAGAACATAACCTTCTTCTTAGCAAGAAGTGAATTTTATCATTTTCTTTCAATATCAAGCAAATTTAAACTCCTTTCTCTCTTATAGAAGCAATTCTGACAACGGATACAGATTATATATCAAATGTTACTGATGAGTTACATATTAAAGATTAATATGAAAGGTGTTCTTATTAAAATTTTTGGGGAAATGTAAGATCAAATTTTCAATATTTAGAGTGGGTTATTTGTAATGTAGTGGAATATAATATATATGGCTTGCATTTTGGCTTTCATGATTTTGAAATGGTGTTTTGTTGATCTTGTGAAGATGTTGGAAACGAAATTGTCAATATAGTTAGCAAGGTATCTTTCAACCACCTTTCCAACCATGAGTATGGAATTATTCTAAATATAACCTTTGATTGATATATACATTTGAACCGTCTATATAGAATTTGGTATATATATGACTAGACCCTTACGGGCATCCTCGTCTTTGTCAGTTTCTTATAATATAATTCAGGTCTTTGAGGAAAATTATAATTTAAAAACTAAAAAGCATATTCTTTTGTCTGAGCAGTTTGACATCAAGATTTTTTTTTTTTTTTTTAACTTTACTTATGATGAAAAGATGCCTTGTAAGTTGCTTTATTTTATTAATTCTATAACCTCCAGCATGCAGCCAAAATATTCTGATTTCTTAAATAATTCTTCATTTATAAAATTTTACGAGAGTCCAACGCAATGAGTAGCTCTGGGGAGGGTTTTTTTTTTTTTAATAATTATTTTTTATTATTTTTAACATGCTAATGAGAACTTTTGGCTCTCTCCTTTTCAAACAAAATGGTAGATCTCTAGTACAATTTTGAACCTTGTGGAAGTAGCCCCTAAAAATAGACATGTTTATGTTTGCCCTCACTTAATGCTTATTAATTATATTTTTGACCTTTTGGTGTAAAAGCCTAGCCTAGAGGATTTCCTGCAAAAATTCACTGGGAAAATTGGAAGAGAATCTTGTTCTGATCCTAAAAGAGATGAGATAGGAGAAGAAAACGGCTGAAAAATGTCAGCTTAAAGAAAGTTCAATTCCCAAATCTGATCAAGGCCAACACAGACCAAAGGTTTGGAGCTAATACCCTATGCTCAAAACGACAACGTTTTCCACATAAAACAAACGACAAAAAAAAAAAAAAAAAAAAAAAAAAAAAAAAACCCACCCAAACAACATAGCGTAGAAGCAGCTAAACAAGGTGCTGCGTTTTAGGGAAAGTTGAAAATAAACGAAAATAAAGAAACGGCAAGATCAAGAGCTGGATGATGCTCCTGTATCACCTTTCAAACTTATATAATTAGAGGTAAAAAAAAAAAAAAAAGTGAAGCTATTACAACTGGGACAATAATTTAAATGTGCTTTTTAATAGACAAACAGGCAAATTGTCCCAAAACAAAACGAAATAAAAATTAAAATTAAGTGGAATGATAAAATATAGTTATTTACAAATGTGGTCTGGGCCAAGCCCAACACCAAATCAAAGAGACCGGTCATGGACCACCCTCATTTTTGTAACTTTAATACAAAGCGTTAAACTTATGCAGCTCATATTAAAATGTCAATGAAGGCATCTCAAAAAAGTCAAACAGTCTCAAGACGAGCATATTACACTGTCCTTATCTACACTTCACAAAACATGGGTTAGTGACAAATTTTTATCCAGAAATTAACTAGATAATCTAACTTCTATATTTCTGAAGCTAGAAAAATCAAGGGGACCAAAAAAAAAAAAAAAAAAAAAAGGAGAAAGGCTTTTTAAGCTTCAATCCATTGCCTTTTATTAGGAGAAGTGATCCTAAAAACATGTTCTTCACCAGTGCACTTGTCCACCTTTACCACCCAACGATGACTCTTCTTTTGACCAATATTTGTACTTCTACTCACAAGCAAGCCCTCTCCAATGGGTAAAAAATGAGTCTTTGCAGCCCTTAACTCACTTCCCGGCCAAGATCTCTTGTGAAGGGCATTGTACGCCACAATAAGCGCGCCAACGTGGCCTGTGGCTCCCTTCTGAGCCGCCACAAAAACCCCCTTGTGGTCGTTGATGTCGCAGTCGATGAGCACAAAATCTGCACCTCTGAAGTCGTTTAGCAAAAGGGTCCTTGCGTTTCCCGCGACAAACTCAACGCGGTTGGCGTGGTGTCCTAGAGCGTCCTTGGAGGCTTGCAGCTCGCTTTGCCCCTGGAGAATGCAGACCACCCTGCCACCGGTTTGATGTGCTGCCGCAACTAGTGCTAGCGCTGCAGTTGATCCTGCTGCACTGGCACATGCCATCACCATCAGCTGCGCATTGTTGCCTGCTGCTAGTGCTGATATGAACTCGGCGACATCTGGTTCATTGCCCTTTTTTCCCTGAAAATATGAAGCGGTAAAAACTTATTAAGATATTTTAAAACTTCAGATCATATCAGAATCGATAAGATGTTATATAGCATTATGAAAGAAACATTAGCAATTAGAACATAAGAGAAATATTTTGAACACTAAGCTTACCATTTTGAGGGCTCTGAGAAAGGCTTTTGTGGCATTTTCAGCAGACCAGCAAGCCATTTTTTTTTGTTCTTTTCGACGTTTGATTCCAATAGGCTTCCTTGTTTGAGAACGTTTTTTTTTTACGTTATACTGATTTGCTTCACAAGTGGAGCAGCATTGGCCTTATATGTTTATATATATATATATATATATATATATTTGTTTGGGGGACAGTGAAAAAAAATTTAGCAGATGGCGGAGACTAATTAGGGCCCACATACGCTATTAATTGTTTGCATACATGCATCTGAGGAAGGTTTTAATTGAGATATTCTTCTATGCCAACTGGCAATTTTGAAAACTTCGATTAAAAAATTTGAACAAAACGGAAAACTTTCCTGGTGTAATATTTTTGTAAAAGATAGCATCATCAACGGAGAGGGCTATACAAATTAAGAAATGAAATCATGCTAATTAAGTCTCTCTTAAGCTGCCAATGACCACTTGATCGTTGGGCCGCAGGGAGGGATATGGGGTTTGAATTTGGAAGGACGCGGGTTTGATCTTGCATTGTATTAGATTCAAAAAAAAAAAAAAAAAAATCTCTCATATGCTATCAAATATCATGGCATTTTCCTATTTTTACTAGGATTTGATAGTTATATTATTAAGAAGAACAATCTTTTATTGCGTTATTTTCTTAACTGGATAGTTGTAAATAGCCTCAGATTGTAGATTATCTCGGACCTAACTCAAGGTATTGAAGGTGATTTTCAAATATCACATAACAGAACATGATACGATGATATAGAATGCGATAGAAACAAGGACATAGAAAATGGGTTAGATACTCTTAACAGTCAAAGTGAACCCTTTCATTATGAGTTCTTTAATTAAGAATGAATCAAATTTCCCCAAGTAGGATTCGAACCTATGACTTAACAGTCAGTTAATAGTCAACCACTCTATCACTGAGCTACCGGAGGAACATCAGGAGGCTAGATCTCAAAAAGTTTAGTTCTCGTCATTGTTAAGTAGAACAATCTCGTACTGCGTTACTAAAACTCAAAATAACTTACTGTTTAAGTTGATTCATGATCTCTCGAGTAAATTGGCATTGCTTAAAAATGTTTGAACACATATCTGTTACTCTTTTATAGATTATAATTTAACATGCCACAAAAAACACACAGTAATTACCAAACCTTCTGCTTATTTCGTGCCGAGCCAAGGGAATATGTATGCAAACTTCATCGTGTAAATTAATTAACATGATAGTGATATCAGATCCTTTTTAGTTCATTAACAAGTCTTATCTTTATATTAATGGACAGACACCGCATATATAAACAATAAGAATAGGATAAGATGTCATTAATGAGCTTATTTTTTTTTCAGGTAGAAAAGAATACAAAAATTAATTACATGTAAGATGAAGAATGACAGCTCCTTGGCAACGTCATAAAATACATCTGATTAAACATTTTTTTTTTGTAATTTCTCTCTTCTACTAAGCAATACGACGGAAAACCTCCCTCCTTACATTATCTAGGGATTTTACTCCTTCCCTTCTTACCAAACAAATTACACGACAATTTTCCATTTAATTTTCCCTCCACCCACTTCTGTTCTTTCTCTTTTCCATCATACCAAACATACCATTAAAGGTTGGCAAGACCTCTGCACTCAGAACCTAAAAACTTTCCCAGAAGTTTAAGTAAATCAACCCAAGAAGCACTCAGCAAACATGTCAATTGCTTGTCCCCCAAGTTGCTAAATACTCTGAGAGGAACACTAATGCAACGTTAGTACACTCGTGCCTTGTTTCATAAATTAATTGATAGTTAGTACTTACATGCGACCTTCCTAGATTCCACTTGAATTGTCGTTTAGTACCTACATTTATTATATTAAAATCGTAAATACTCTTTTTTTTTTGAAAAAAAGGAGGATGGTTGGTGCTAGCCCGCCTTCTATTTCTATCGTCTATACAATAGATCGTGGTCCACTAATAAAACGGAAAATATCTTATTGAAGAATGATCTAAGTTTCACTCCGACTATCATAGGCCCGACATCACATAGCCTAGTAGTTGGGTAGGACCTACAGTTAGGATTTTGAAGTATCGAACATCAGAATATTCTAAGAGGAGAAGAAGGAAAGACATCTTTATTGTTGCACCAATTATTGGTGGTATTTCAAATACTTGACTTGTGTGTATAAATTTATTGAAATGTCTTCTCTTCTACGCCAAATTAATTACATCTTAGCTGTTATTGTCCTCCACTTCCTGAGCAATATGTATATTTAAAGAGAAGGACAGTATCCTGCTCAGCAGAAACAAATCCAGCGCTGTCCATGGTCCTCGGGCTCAAGGCTGCAAAGCCACTGTGGTTCATAAGAAAATTATTATATCCTTTGGAGAGAAGAGTCCCTTTTTCTCAAAGTGTTTGTCCTCGAATATTTCTCTTCATGTAAGTAAGCAATATGAATAGAAAAGGCTATGGTTCCAAAATCCAAGCTACAATATTTTGTCTTTTAAACAATAGGAATGAAGTGTATTTTTTGAATAAAAAAAACTTTCATTCTCGAATTACTATCGATAGTATTGGATTAGTATTTGAGCAAAAGAAGGTGAAAAATAGATATAATCTTGTATAGTAAAGCAAAATATGTGTATAGGACCATTGGTAGAGAAATATGGAGAGGAAGTTGAGAACAAGCTCTAAACTTGTTTATTTTAAGAACAAACATGTATTAATTGAAGTCTCAAAAAGAGAGTACAGAAAGAAGGCACGACGATGCTTGGTGTCGGTGACCCCCAACAACCGACACGGAAATCCAAGTATGTCACGATGCTGTGCCATGCATTTACATTGAGAATCACAGCCTACCCTTCTTTTATATAATGTTTCTTTATCCATTATCTTGGAATTCTTCATACATGATTTGTTTATCTCTGCAATGCAAGTTGCACTTTGTTTTCTAGATTTTCCCAAAAGCTGCTTAGTTTTTATGAGAGTTGGTTTCCAATTATAGGTTGGAGAAGAAATAGACTGTAATCTTGAGCCAACATAGAAAATGACGTTTTGCAGATGTAAATAAACTGAGCAATTTCTTTGCTAAATTCGTTAAAAATAGAGAAGATTGCTTCCAAATGGGCGATTTTGAAAATGATAGACATGATGACGAATCTGTTTCATGACTTATTAATGTCTATTTCATGATTTACATGTTTACTCAATTAGATTGTAAGTGTAACTTTGGGCAAATTCTTTCCATCAACCAGTAAAGAAAGGACGCAAGAAAAATGACCCGTGTTCATCTGACCTTATATTCTTTCAAGATCCTTCATGAAAGTATAGACCCAACTTATAATGTGAACTATACTTTTACATCTCAATCAGTGAAAAAGATTTCATGAAATGTGTAATTTTGGGCTATTTCTTTCCATCAACTAATCAAGAAAGGCCACAGATGTTTATTTGACCGTCTTCTTTAACTTAATTGTCTGAACTTACTTTTACCTTACTGTTAAACGTTGTTAATTCAACCGTTACTGATATACGAGTGTGTACGTTAAAAAGTTTCAACATGATATGCAAATATGCTTCCAATCAATTGAAAAGTTGATTCAACCGACTAAAATAACACCGTCTACATATTGAGTAAGAGTACAAACCATGAGTTTTAAAGTTTTTCCTAAGAGGAAAGATACTTAAAACCTAATTGCCATTGTTGCTAAACCATCAAATTTGATTAATCGAAAATCATTTTTGCAAAGACAACCATGTATCGTACAACTCTTCCAAAGTAAAGGAAATAGATTTCAGACTTTTCCGACTACATCTCAATGCAGAGAAGAAAACCAACCTACCACTCTTGTTGACAGATTCCAATTGACTCTGTAGTAATAGAACATATAAGATGGCTGACACTTCATTCTATATTGATTCTGACTACTTTCTTGGTAGTTTTGGCCTCATTACTTGGTGCCATCCCCCTGGCCCTCTGCACTTGCTCCGAAGATGGAAGGAACCAACTCCCCAAGAATGCATCTGGCCTTTGTTCGCTTCTCCAAGAACCTGCATTGTTGTGACATTGAAGACTTAAAAAATTGAACCAAGCTTATACAATATCAAAACATGAATTCAGGTGCTATTTAGAGAATGTCTACAAAGTAAAATCAAGTAAAGAATAAGAACAGGAAACTTCAAAAGGAAAGAAACCGGGAAGGTATTCCGCGTTGCTGCTAATTTAATCTTTTAGAGCAAACATTATTTCCTGTCCTACATCTATCAAAAAGAAGGTAGCTAGCAGGTTACATGAACCAATCTCTAAACTGTTTTTCGTAAAAAGAGTATATATTAGATCCTGAACCATTGTAAAATTCCAATGCCTTGTAGGGAAATGAACAGTAATACACATACTAATTCTATAGAGTTAACAATAAGAAAGATGCTTTCTTCAGCAAAAAATAAGAAAGCTGCTTCTTTTGGTCTTTTTGTTGTATGTCCAAAACAAGTGAAAGAATATATAGGTGTTTAGGCAGATCACCTTAAGTTACTAAGTATGAAGAAATAACTAAAACGATAAGCATACATCGAACATTTTAGAAAAAGAAAAAACTGAATCGATTTCACATGCATTACCATGCATATTGAATCCATCTTTCCAGCCAGAGAAGTCACCTTTGTTATTACGGCTCCATGCCTCTTCAAAACCATCAAGCTCGTCTGGCAAACATTCCACAATTAGTTCAGTCATTGATCTACATAAAAGTAAGCGGTTGATAATAACAACAAGAAGCATGAACTAACCTTCATTCAAATTATGTAAAGTTTGCATTGTGTCGACCTTACCATCAGAGTTAAGCTTCCTTGTGACACTGTGACCCTACACAAGCATTCAAACGCTTCAATGTCAAATAGTAGTTACAAGGTCGATTCTTTTTCTTTCCTTCCTTGCTACATACAAAATATAGACGAGAAGGTATTAAAGGAACATAATAGACAAAATAGCTCAATTGAGTGATTGAATGAAAATATAATCATAAGACTTAACAATATCAGATAAGAGATAATATAACTAAAAAGGTAATGCAAACGTAACCTTATCATGAATTCCCCTCGAGATCCTATGTGCTGCTTGCCCATTTGTTTTGTCTGCTTCTTTTGTCTCCTCCACAACCACCTGATCCACAAGCCACTTGAGAAAGCCGAAAATAAAATTAAAAAATAGAAGGATAACTGAGAAAAGGCCCGATTCACTTTCCCATAGAATGACACTTACCCCATCACTGCCTGCCCTCCTTGTTCTCGTGGAGGTGTAATATGCTCCATCAGCACCACCATACGTGACTTTGGAAGTGTGGACACTGTAGCTACGATTATTAGGCTTTGTCCCTTCCGCCTTGTAAGGCTGATTCTTATAAATCACATCCTTGCTTTCCCTCTTTGCTGAAGAAAACCACATCAAACAGTTGGGGCACATAACCAACTTTAATAACAATATAGAAAATTGTGAACATATAGTAAAAATAACCCAAATATCTGAGCTTTATTACCATCAATATCATCATCATCCGGATGCTCAACAGATGGTTTTTCGCTTGACTCGTGGCCTTTGTCCTCTTGTCCCTCGTCATCAGAATCCAATTCTTGTATCAGCACACCTTTTTCTTTAGGCCTCTCCTGTGTACCACTAGAAGTGGAAGGAGGGCCAAACATACTAGACTCAAACAAGCTGCCAAACGGGCGAGAAAAGAAGGGATCATTAAACGGATCCCTCTCGCTGAAAAGGCTAGGAAACATGCTTCCAGTAAAACCAAAGCTCCTAAAAGGATCACCGGAGTGAAAGAAATCGCCTGCTCCTTCTCTTTCCCTCTGCATATCGTGTGATTTCGACACTTCCGAGGGATATAAAAGAAAAACAATGTCAAACACAAATCTTAATGTAAAAAAAGAAAAAAAAAATCAATTTTGGATTATACCAAGGGAATGACAATTGATCACCAATAAAGATCTTAAATCTAACAAACAGTTTGCCAAAATTGAATAAACAAATAAAATTCATATGCGAAATACCAATATATGAAAATTGAAAATAAACTAAGACATCAAGTTACTTAAAAAAAAAAAAAAAAGAGGATGAGAAATTACAAAGAGAATGGCAATTGATCATCAGTAAAGATCTCAAACATAACAAACAGCACGCCAAAATAAATAACATAAACAAAAAATAAAATAAAAATAAAAAACTTTTTGACGCCAAAGTATAGAATGAAATTGAATAAAATTCATAATTTTTTAATCAACTAAGACCTTACATATAGAAAACAGCAAGCCAAAAGTTTCAATTTTTCTCTTAAATTTGCGTTAGTTTCAAATGAAAGAAAAGGAAACAGATAAAAGAACTTCAACAAGGATACTTTCTGTTTAGGTCGGACGGGAAATGGAAAATAAAAGAAATTTTTGAGAGAAAAAGAGTACAGAAACTTCATATGATTGTTCAGAGAAACAGGATTTCGCGCTAGACGAAACTCAAACCAACACGATGAGCATCAAATCGTAGAAAACTCCATAGAAACGAAAACGCAGGGGAAAACATATGAACGTTCTAGGAAAGTACGAATTCAGCTTAAATTCGAGTTGATCACCGTTTGGATAGCGAGAGAAAACGAGTAAAAGAAAGAAAAGGAAGAGAGAGAGAGAGAGAATATACCCGAGAAAACTATATGAGTTGCAATCGAGAGAGAGAAAGTGAGGTAGAGGCCTGCTCTGCTAGTATGTCTAATTCTGTTGGTAGGACAAAGGCAGTTTATATCCAACGGATTGAGCAGTAAGAGAGGGACACGTGTAAGAAACACTTTTCTGCGTCACGCTAGAATGTTCGGTCTCGTGTGAATCACGGAATTAGTTTTGTACGACAAACTTATTATTTAATTATATCTATAAACGACAATTTCCTCCAAACGACATGTCTTGGGAAGGGAATAATTAAAAATTATCGTTAGAAAAACTTTATTATGTGCCTAATAATCTTGAAATGATTTAGAACAGAATAAAGAGACGGTGCAATACTAAACAGGAAATTGAAAGAATAGGAAATAATTAAAACAAAAAAGGTTCCATGTAATAAAAATTTTAAAACTTAAGTACAGTGTAGTAATTAAGGGAGGCGGTGAAGCTGGCAGGCGGTGAAGCTGGCGTAAGCGGGGCAAGGAGAGGAACGGTGGTTCACCTTTAGGTGTTTGATAAATAAGTTTAAACTCATTTTTTTTATCTCAGTTTTTATTTTTATTTTTTTAAAAAAAATTAATAAAAATTATAATTAATTTTTAAAAAATCAATCAACTCAAATTTAAAAATTTTAACTCAAACTCATTCACCAAATACCTCGAGAGTGACACATGAAAGCATTGGGATGAAGCCAAATGGGCATTTTTAATTTACAACGGCATCAGACAAACCCACAGAAACCCGAAAACGACAAGAATTCAAAGACGATAGTTGTTTTGCTTTTGCTTTTTCTTTTTTCTTTTTCCTACTTGAAAAATGATTGTTATTTGGGGGAGATAGCAGCGTCCACGGAAAGACCGACTCTAATATCAAAAAACGACGACAATGGTTGACCTAGGAGATGGAGATGCAGACACTCAGGATTATTTACATGAATGTTTAAATTAGAGGCTATAATTTATAAAATATTCTTTTTTCTTATATTTTTATGAATATGTTTAAAGACCACGTTATCTTTTTATTAAAAATTGAAAATAAACAAATAAAGAAAAAAAAAACAGACTATTGCACACTATGTGAAAAACAATCATTTTAATAAATAATTGATGATTAAGATAAAAATTTTACAATGAATTTATAAAAAAGAAAATTAAATAGTTATTTTAAGGAATAGAAAACGCTACCTTCAAAGAAAAGAAATAAAAAAAAATACTTTAAAACCTAAAAACAACATCATAATGATATAATAATTACCATAAAAAAAAACATGATAATGATATAGTAATATCATAAATGAAAAAAACAAACCACATTATAAAAAAAAAATCAAAAATAAGATAGTAATTATAAAATTAAAAAAAAAAAAAAAAAGCAATTTCAAACAACGTTGAAACTTTAGAAACTAACTATTAAAACAAGATCAATAAGAATAGAAAAGAAATTATCATAATAATGGTTTTTTTTTTTTTTTTGGGAATCATAATAGTGTTACAATTATCATAAAAAACTAAATCATACCAAGAAAATGGGTTTATAAGAAACTTAAATCATACTTAAGAAATTTGTTTATAAAAATATAAATTGTACTAAAAAAAGGGTTTCTAAGAAACCTAAATCATACTTAAGGAATATGTTTATTAAAAATATAAATAATACTAACAACCAATCGTTATAATTGGTCATTAAGATAAGATAGAGATACAATAATAAAAATCAAAATGAGGAAAAATATATGAATCATAATGATGGAAAATGATGTTAAAAATAATAAAAGGTCAAATTAGGTACTCTAAGCAGCTGTTTCTTTATGTGGACATTTACGCAATATTGACGGTAAAAGAGACATGTTTAAAAGATAAATGATAAGGACATCAATTTTATTCTCAACTTTTGAGTACCAACTTATGTAGCATATGAATTATCATTATTTTATTCATGAATGATTAAAGTATTGTCACATTAATTGATTACTTCTATCAATGAAAAAATGACATGTGAGTTGATAATAAAAAAGTTTAGATTAAAATTGATATTATTCACGTCTCGTGTAATTATTTGATATCGAGAATTTGTAATGTGGGCTTGCCTTGAGAAGCCGGTTTCTTTTTTTAATTTTTAAAACATTAGCCATATAATTTAAGTGTTCCAAATATAAATACTTTTTTATAAGTAGCATACTAGGATATATTTATATAGCCTCTACTTTTCTTGTAGGATTTCTTGCATGGTCCATTGACATCAGGAGCAACGCAGTTGAGTGATTCGAATGAGAAAAACGTACACCGAACCAGTCCACGTTAGCTTTCTTTTTTAGTTCCTAATAAAATCTCTCTTTTCGCTATGTTCTCTCTTGTAAAATACAACGCAAGCTGAAACATCGTACCAAAATAAGACCAGAAAAACTTTGGAAATGGAGATCTGAAAATGCCGGAAGTGAAGCTGGCCGATGGTGCTGGGGAGCTATGTGGGTGGGTGGGTGGGTGAATCCGATTCAAAATGGGACGTAGGAAAGCTTTGCCGTGAAGCAATGACATCATAAATCACAAATACAAGAACAAAGATACAACAAATTTACTCTTTCAAAAAAGCACAAGATCCGACAAGAATTGAAAACCGACATTTACCTGAAAAACGACAAAACTAAAAACCGTAACTTTGGCGAAAAATATATATTTTTTTTAAAAGGACGATACCAATTTCGAGAGAGAGAGAGAGAGAGACAACCGTAAATAAATTATTTAAAAAAAACGACAACAACCTGTACAACTTTATCAATAGTTACATACAAAACACGACATCAACAAATAGAAAATGACATCAACAAGAAGCAGAAAGCAAGTTCAACTCCTATCTGTCTCTCTCATGTACAAGCCGAAGAATGCAACAAATGAGTTCAAGTTCTAACAAGTAACAACACATATAATCTTATGGGGAAAAAAATAAACACAATACTTCTAAGCTGTCCATATTAAGCAGGACCATTAAAAAAATACCAAAAAATTCCAATTTCACAGGGAGTCAAAATTGCAAAACTCCGTTATGAAATTAGAAAATTCAGAGCAAATAAATATAAACAACACAGGGATTTGACAGGCTAGTGAAATTGATTCTGTACTCTATAGTCCAGGGTAGAAATCTACCCTTTAAAATCAGCACATCAACCACATGAAAAGGAGTTAGATTTTTCTGTTCTCCTCTTTCCCAACTTCCCAACTTACCAAACAATAATACATATATTCAAACCAACAGGCCATCCTTTCTTGCATTCTTGTTCCTCTGTTAACTTAGTGCATTCTCTCTCTCTCTCTCTCTCTCTAAACTAATAAGTTTACATGCCCGTGGGAAAGCGTGATTCAAAGTGTTGTAAGCTGTTGGATTGGTCAAGGTTGTAAAGGAACCCTTTGTCCGCAGGGACCCCATATATATTTTACAGCGAAAACTTCATGCGTTATCACATAAGTGGTCCTCAGTTCTTGCTTCTTAGAACTCTTGAGAATCAAAGTCAGGCTTCGATGGATAGTCGAGACCCTGAAGTGCTGGCATCCGCCGCAAATCTTCTTCTGAGTATGCAGGGATGAACCAGTATCGCTTGTCTGCCCCAAACACCTGAAGCAAGCAAACAAAAGCTTAAGTTAATGGTGAAGATTTTACATTCTACACTCGCCCCACAAGCATGCCACCCAGAACATGTAAAGAAACAGGATTTTCGATGTCCAGACCAGTAATTGTCCTTGCATAATCTTATGATTGTTTTCCCTTGAAGTCGTGAATGCTTTGTCTATTTACTATAAGCCTTTCAAAATTGTAAGCAAAGTAAAGACGTTGTTTAACTGTACCAACCTGCTCGAAATTCTTCTTTCGCCCCAGGTCATATCGCCATTTTGGAGTGGTCTTCTTCTCATAAGCCTGCTCAAAAAACAATATTATATTTTATATCTGTATCCTTGCCATCAAGAAAGGGCGTTTAGCAAATTGGCTAGAGACACATGAACAAATGAGATATGCATGCTCCGGAATGGCTAATACCTCAATAGTTGTGGTATTTGCAGCCACCAGCGATATATGCATAATCAGGAACCCCAAAACACTCAAAGCAAACGCCAGATTCAATACTGAAAAACAAAGTCATAATTGTTGGTTGTGGAAAATACAGATACAACAAATTACATGGTTAAGAAAAATAGGCAATTGAATACTACCAAAGGCAAGAAATGTAGTCGCAAGGGTCCCAGGTGTTCCAGGTATTTCAGTATCACTAAAAAATGCAATGAAATGCGGCAGCAATGATAGAGTCACAAGACTTGTCTCGAGAAATGTGTAGAACTGCAATGAGATTAAATAAATAGATACTATAAATCAACAATAGCATTTTCGCACAGGATGAGGACATGAAGATCAAACAAGAAAAATACGTAGAACCACCTGAAAAGAAAGTCACATCTTGTAGAATTGTAAACACGTATATAATATAATATGAGGAAACACAGAGAAGAGCACAAGATGAGCACAAAAAAGACTTTGTTGTTACCCTAATAGGTGCCTAATTGTCTGGTTGCTCAGCTACAAATAGACGATAAGAGGATCACACAACTAAAGTCGACAGTTGAAAACCTCTATCTTCACGCAAATCTCACGTATCACAAATAGCAAAAAAACCTTCATGCTGGAAAAGATCTCTAGTTGCATCATCATAGAGTCGGTTTTCAAAGCTTTAAACTTCTCCAAGTAGTTTTTTGAAGACAAGCCTAGACTAATCCTTTACTACTCTAACACTCCAGAAGAAAACGAGCTCCTAAAACACAGTAAACTTCACCGGAAGTGGTCTATTTAGGAGTCAATCAAGAGAACTTGGAAAGATCAGCTGGAATCATTTGAACAGTCGAATAGTAGATGCAGGGGTAGAAACTATTTCATGCCAAAAGTTTCCCAAAGTCTGATATTAGAAATTACGCGTAACTTAATTGAGGCATCTTTATCGACTGTGTCTAGAAAGTAGAAATATGTGCATAATAATAAAAGATACCAACTGATCTAATCAAATCAAGGCACCTTTAGTTACACCAAACGATGGCACCTTCATCAAACTAACCAACCTACCCTAACAGAACATGGAGAAAAAACAGCTGAACAAGCAAAGAAGATACATTTTAACAAACATGCCTTTCAACTTGAGCAGCAAAACCAACTTACCAAGAAAAGAAGGAAATACTTGTAATTTAACGCCCCGACACAGTTAACAACCCATACACAATGGTGGTCCATTTTAAGCACGCACCGCCCACCTGAACAAAATGCCGGTTCGAAAACTTATTCTCCGATAAGTAAAGCAAACTTGTAACGAATTGAGAACACAAAAACAAAGAGAAGCCAAAGCTCTACGTATTATGCAACTCACAAACAGAACAATGATGGCAACGAGGTGGTTTCAGCTGGTTGCACTTTCGACAATACCGAATTCTTTGGTTAGATGGTTCATTCTGCAAAGTAGCAAACTCCGACCCATTTAACGGGTCGGCTTCGCCTCTTTCCTCATCGACGGCTGGCCTCCAGTTCGGCGGTACACTACCCGGATCGGTCAAAACGACAGAAAAGTAACTCCACAATAGCATCACCAACTGCACATAATCATAGGGACATTCTGCTTTAAGCATCAAATTTTCTAATCCTCCTATGTAACAAATCAGAACCCATTGTTCTGAGATCTTACAACATCAAAGATTAACACTAAAATTCACTCTAATCCTAGAATTCTTCCCCTTATTCTTCCATAAATCTCAACTCAGAATTACCCAGAAAATAAAAAGACTTTAGATTCAAGCCAAAAATACAAAAAACAAAAAAACGAAAAAACAAAAAAATCCAGAATCAAGCAAACGAAAAGAAACAAAAAAGTTGGGATCTTTTGGAAACATACCAAGCAATGGAATAAGATCAAAACGACAACAGCAATGAGCGAATCGAAGCCACCATCGTTGAGAGCTGGTCCGTAATTGGTCAAAACGACGGCGTAATAGGTGACACCGACGACCCCAAGAACCAGGAGGATCATGATCGAGCCCAGACCCCGAAGAGCTGTGCAGAACTTGAAAACATTCCAAGCCATCGCAGCCCCAGATCTATGCATGCCTCACAAAACCCGAAAATTTACAATTGAAAAAAATACCAAGATGGGTTTCTGAGATTTATGAAGAAAACCCAGTTAGTGATCTGTGAATTAGCTGGCCTGCATATAGATATATATGTTATTTATTGTTACATATATACATATATATATATATATATATAGTTGTGAAAAGTTGAAACGACAAGAGAAAAGTGCTTTCGTGTCCGAGTTATCTTTCTTTTTCAGAAAGTGGATCAGGATTTGGGAAATGAAATATAGGGTTTAATAGGTTTGTGGGATTGGGGATTCTAATTTCCAGGTGGGGTTTGGTTTTGAATCCATGTGAGATACAGAAGGTCTTCTAAGAATGATTTTTTTTTTTTGAAAATTTTTTTTCCCCTTCTTAATTGCAAGGATTTATTTTCTTTTGTTTTTATTAATAATTGTAATTGCAAGAATACCTAAGGGGTTTTTGCTACAAAGGAAAAGTATTCTACAACGACTACAACACTCCAAATAAAATTTAAAAAATAAGTAAGATTTGATAAGCGATTCCTTCAAATTTAATGAGAGAGAATTAATTTGATTCATAGACAATTTTCTAGAAGGTCTAGTCCCATGCATGTTTTTTATTTTTTTTATTTTTTTGTTGGTAGAAAATGTGATGTTATTTGGTTTACATCCACCCATTTATATTTCAATTTTCTAGAAGTTGTGGAAAATTTCTTACCCCATTGGGTTGTCTTTTGACTAATTACAAAATTTGGATGAGGACTGTTGTTGATGAAAACTTTGGTCCGATAATTTGGTTTTTAATTTTTATCAATTGATTTAGATTTCGTTTGATAAGTTAGTTTGAGATAAAATTTTTAAGTTGAAATTGTTTAACTTTTTAAAAATTAATTATAAATTTTATTGACTTTAAAAAAAAGATAAAAATTAACATGAAAAAAATACAGTAGTTGAAATTAAATAACATACCAAACAGAGACTTAAATAAATTTAGGTTGGGTCAAATTCATAGGTCTACGTTAATTCCAAAAAAAAAAAATTGTATGGTGTTACGAACTAATATATACTAATATGTGAATTTGAAATATATATTAAACTTTATGATCATTCCTGTTTTATTTTTTAAATCTTAAAAATTCTTAATTTATCCTATCAACTTTTAATTAGCACTACTTAAATTTTTTAATTAGAATTGAAGTTAAAAACATATAAAAAAAAAAAAAGAGTTAAATACAATCAATTCTTCTTGTTTTTTTTTTTTCATTTTTTAACAAAAAAATCCTAACACATTGGTTTATTAAGACTGATTTTCTTATTTTTTGGTATGTTTTAAATCAAAATTTTAGTAAATTCAAAATTTCTAAGATAAAGTGGGAACAATCTAAAAATCGAATAATGTAAATAAGAATAATTCTTAATATATATTTGAAAATATATTATTTTGTATTAATATATTTATTAATATAATATATAATAATTAATTAATTGATCATTTGATCAATTAATCAATTAAATGAAGTAAAATTAAATTAATTAAATAATAATAATAGAAATTTATTTAACACTAAATAATTAATTTGAATTAAATGTTAAGATTAATTATGACATAAATAAATTAAACTCACTTTAATTTATAAAATAAATAAATGAATGAATAAAGTTATATAACTAAAATTCCATCTAATAATGAGATATTATTAAATCAGGACAATTTCTCAAATCTATTTAGTAGGAGATACAACTCCGGGAGTTTAAGCACATAAGATAAGTAAGTACAAACCTCACATACAGCATGGAACAAAATATTTTTCGTTGTTGATGTTCTACATTTTCTATGATTTGCTTTGATGAAGTGATGAATCTATGAGCTATATGTATTGCGTTGATTAAACATTTAACGTGCATAATTTATCTCGTACTCATATGATCAACATGTCTCACAGATATGTATGCCGTAATGATAGATGTATAGTGACATATAAATCTACACATTATCACAAATAATAAGAACGATGCTAACAAAAGATAGGCTTAAGTGTCGTACCAACCTTCAATTAGTGAGATGATATGATAAGAATGAAAGTTATAAGATATGACCTTGGAGGCTGTTGGAGGGTTGCTTCCCTAACTCTCCATTGGTTGCGCGCATATACGACATAAGGGTCCTTATGTAGACAAGATATATATATAATGAAGTATAATTGAACACACATAGATCACGTGCATTTTTGAATGTTCACGGAGGCGATGAAGGAAGCGAGTGAGATACCACTACGAATTTAATTTCCGCATTTAGACTTCTTAAATTATTTTATATCAACTATAATTATTACTATGTTCCAATATTTTGTACTATTAAACTAATATGAGTACTTTACGAGAAAAAAACTTTAGACTCTTTCTTTTTAACTTATATGAAGTTATAGGTTTTTTAAATATTATCTAAATACAAATTTGAATATGATATTTATTAACTATAGGTTTTCAATTTCCTCAGTTAGAAATTTTAGTAATTCTAACTTTTGTAGTATGAATATGATTTATCAAAAAAAAAATTTATGTATTTTTAGAACCAAACATAAATAAGTGTTAAGACTAAATTAAATAAAAATAAATAAGCTAGTTAACGGTCCGATAAGTCGGGTCGTTACAATAGATATCCGGAAAACCCAATCCTTAAGATCTGGATATGAAGACTTGATTGTTACCTTTTTCTCCGGTGAAGTGACACATGGTAGTGGGGCAGTGGATCGTGGGACGATTATTTGATGATAATGTATTTTATGTTTTTATTTATTGTTAGTGTGTTTTTGGGTTGGTTTGAAATAAAAGGGGTGGTTCTTCAACCTCTGTCTTGTGTTTGGGTCATTGATCCACTTGGTTTCTCTCGGTGTGATCAAAGTTTTAGTTCCGCTGAACCTGTGTCTTAATGGAGATTATAGTGGCCTTTGTGCTATGGGTAGCTGGCTCTCAATCGATCGGATGATTATATTGATTGTAGAGTTTTTATCAAAACTAGCTTTGTACATGCTCAATTATGGGATTGTAGAGGAATTCAAGGAATTTCACCGTTACTGGTCTTGACGTATATCCTCCTCCCTGAGCTTCATCACATTATATTGATAGAATCGATCTTATTTGAGGGTTATGTTTGTTGTACTATGGTGTTATTTATTTGGCATTGGTGTTTGTACCATACATTTAGTTAATGCATCTCTCCATTAAAAAAATAATAATAACCACCAACCAAATAAACTAGCAGAAAAGAAACAACAGAAAAATAATCTAGGCAGAGGATAATATCAAATGGATTAATAAGTTGAAACTTGCACCATGAAAAGAATCCTCAAAGATGTCTCGTTAACGAGCATCTGGCCAAAACACAATACACAATGGAAAAAACACTAGAAGAGAAAAAGAGTATATTTTTCACTCTTGGAGCCGGCTAACTGAAAAATCTAGACCCCTTTTGGTATTTGTTTCCAAAACAGTTTGGAAAGGAATCTAATGGTTTCCAATAAAACTGTTTTGGAAATAATTTTGAAATAATGTTAATTTTCACAAAATTAGACGAAAGAAACGAAAACAAAAAATTGTTTTCATTTTTTGTTAATGAATTTTAAAGGGAAAAAAAGAATTCCTATTCCCGTTTTCATTTTCTAAAGCTTACACACTCAAGAAACAATTTTAGAAACACATCCAAATACAATTTTACTTTTTCTTGTACTCCTTGCTAGGTATCTTAAACCGACGATATTCCTGCAGATCTCAAAGCATGCGGAAGCGATCAAAATAGAAAGAATTCCCGCTGCTGCTGCTAACCGAGTCCTCACTGCAATATCACTCAAACTCGTGAGCTACCCGGTTTTTCCAATTAGTGGAGTCTCACTAGAAGGACAGACGATCACATGACAGGAACTGCCTCAAGATTGCCTTTGTCAACGCTGCCTTCTCGGGGTTCGCCTGCAGGGTCGGACTAGATGGAGAGAATAGGGAGGAGGAAGTTGCTCCGAACCTTGCTTGACCCATAAAATTTGTCGTTACGAGGATAAGAGACGTCCACAACTCTTGGTGATTTCCATCCAAATCAGAATCATTAGCCATGAGCGATAACAAAAAGCCGGTAAAAAGAGTGCAGATTAACAAATAGAGCACAAACATAAAAAACCTCATCATATTAGGAAAACAAAAAAGGATTCGATGATGGCAACAACAAGAAGCTCCAGCGAACTATTAAAAAAAAAAAAAAACCTAAACTAAACTTTTTGCCAAGAAAAAGGGCATAAAGGCTTAACCGAGTTTCAGTGAAATCTCAAAATGTCCAAGGATGAGGCCAACGTCCTTTAGCCGAAACAAGTTTCTCGCCAATACAAGGAGAAACTGAGCTAAGTACAAATCAGAAAGAAGATGACAGTGCCGTCAACGACCAACCGTGGCCAACACCACCTGCAATAGCTTGCCGACAATGGAGGGGTAATCTCTGTTCCTATGTTTTTATCCACACACCCAAAAGAAGAAGAAGAAGAAGAAGAAGCAAGCGGATATAAGAAAAAGGAAAAAGAAGTCTTACGCATATATATATATATATATATACATATATGTTTTGTGTGTGTACCTGTATACTTGTATGAATAGAAAATCAACTATGAAAGAGGCAAGAAGGTTATATAGCAAATAAGAGGGACGGAGGGCAGTGGAAGACATTGAAGAAGTTAAAAAGAAAAAAAAGGAAAAAAAAAAAAAAAAAAAGAGGAGGAAAATGGGGAGAACGGTGAAGAAGATGAGGGAAACAAGACGTTAATCTGTATGTGTATACAAAATACAATTGGCTTGTAGGGAACAATCATAGAATCCAAAAAGAAAGCTCTAATCTGAAGGAGCAAAGTGAATTTAAAGAGGGCTTATCAGAGCGCCTCTCTTGATGGTAGAACAAAGAAGATAACCCTCACAACATTCTCTCGAGACTCAAAATCACAAGCCAAAATCTACGATAATGACAAACACCACCTCAAGAATAATCAATTCAAATCATAAAACAATTGACAAAATAAGATCAAGAAGTCTTATAGGGTGTTTGGTGTTTAAGTTTGAGTTAAGATTTATAAGTTTAAATAGTAACTTTTGTTGATTTTTTAATAAAAAAAATTTTTCAAAAAAAAATAAAAATTAAGTTGATAGATGTAAATTTAAACTTACACCCTAAACAGGTTCTTAATTTCATGCTTTCTATTTCTTTTCTCCTTCTACTTCTAAATTCTTTTTGGGTCATTTACTTTCACTTTTTCCACCCCCCCCCCCGGGGTAGGAGATGAAGACGAAAAGAGGGAGGCGGTGGAGTGTTTAGTCAAAGTCTTAATTAGACTTAGAATATGCGTATATATATGTCGCAAAAGGTAAAACAAACATCTCGAAGAATATATGGCAATGACAATGTGTTGGGAAGGAAAAATAAAGGTGTTATGTAAGTGTTTCAAACGACAAACTACTGACTAAAAAAGCTTTTTGTGTGTGTTTACACACACGATTTAAATGATTCTTAAATTATTAAAAAGATGACGGTTTAATTTTTATTTTTTTTTAATTTTGATTGAAACAATCTTAAATTCTTTAAATAGTGATAATTTAATCATTTTCGTCTAATTTTATTAAGTTTTTAATGAAAAAAATCACGTGATTTATCACATAAATTAGATTAATCATTGAAAGATCAAAATATCCTTATTTTTCTTTTAAAAATAGCCAATATACATTTAAAAGATTAAAAAGTAGAGAGAGACAGAGAGCTGAGTCAAATCCAGCTCAGCCCCTCCAGTCGTCTTCTCTGTTGCCAAGCACCCTCCGCCCCTGCCGGCGGGCTTAGGCGCCTCCATCCCAACCCAACGAAGAACGCACCCCCCCCCCCCCCCCCACTCAATCCCTGATTTGGGCTTGTTGAATTGGCAGGGACTTGACGCACGCGGTAGGGGGGGGGGGGGGGGCGATGGGTGGGTTTAGGTTGTGCAAATCTGGTTGGAAGGGTTTCTAGGTTGTGCGAATCTGGTCGAAGGGGGCTCTAGTTCGCCCGGATTTGGCCAGAGGGGGCTATGGGTTGCTCAGATCTGGTAGGGGGGTCCATCTAGGTGGGGGAAAGGGTGGTGGGGACTCTGCATCGGGAGTAGGGGGGTTGCTGGTGGAAGGTCGACAGGATAGGTTGCCGTAGATTTTTATTTTCAGATTGCTTATTTATTTTGAGATTCTCTTTCAATATGGAGGCGGAGATCGGAGCGAGCAATCTCCACGGAGGCCCGCGGAGATCGCCAGATTCGCGAGCGGCGGAGGAGATCGGCTGCTGGGTGGTGTTCACAGGGACCTTGTGCATATGTAATCCAAAATTGAACCAACATTGCAAATATAATCTCCGTTATGATTGCTTTTTTATTTTTATTTTTTTTAATTTAATTTTTAAATAAAAAGACTAAAATTTTTTTCAGTTATCTTCAATTAAAAAAAAAAAAAAAAGCATAGAAGAAGGCGATAAAAGGAAAGTCAAAAAGCAGTCAAAATCTCTATCTTACCTTCTCTAATTCTTACCGAAGCCCTCTTCGCCCAAAAGAAGTCCCCAACCTTGTTAACTCACTCTCATCTTATCTCCCTCTCACTGACCCATCCACCCAACACCCACCCATTTCACTCACTCACTCTCCTATGTTAAAGACGAAAAAGGTGGGGGGACATCACTCACGGACTCTCTCTCTCACCCAGCCGGCAAAGGGGATCCAACACCACTCACCCATCTCAATCTTCTCTTAATCTCTATCTTACTCAAAGCCAGCAAAAGGGAGGCCCCTTCAGTTTTTCTTATAGTCGAACAAAGGGACCCAACACAAGATCCCCATAAAAAAAAAATGTAAGTTTGTCAAATCTATTTATGAGCAAGATTAATTAAACTATTTTAGTGTGAATGATTGTAGTATAAAAGAAATTTCCCAAAATTGAACCACCATTGCCAATATAACCTTTGTTTTTTATTGCTTTTTTTTTTATTAGTCATACATGATCTACCGAATCAACAAGTTCCAAAAAGAATAATTATATATTTTACTTTTATCTACATATTGAGCTTGTTTACTTATTATAGTATGTTTATTTTTTCACAACTTGTTTAGAGGAAATTTTTATCCCATCGTATGCTTGTATGTTCTTTCATGATGTAATGAACTGCCTGTATTTATACATAAAGTTTATAAGCATTTGTTCCTTTGATTCCAGATGCTCCATTTGTTCTTAAAGTAAAAGCCTCATCATGAGTGTTCATGTTATGTGCTTTTCCTTTTCTTTCTTTCTCTCTCTCTCTCTCTCTCTTTTTTAATGGATGATAAATCAGGTATATTTCATATCATGTATATGTTAACTTGAGTAAAACTATGTTTTACGCTTAATTGAAAAACAGTGACATTTTCAGAAATGATGACAGAGAAATAGGAGCGGTAATTAACAGAAATGACAAAGACATTTCAGGAAAACGACTAAGAACATTACATACGACAGTAAACTGATACTTCCAAAAATGTTAAAATATGTGTATTGTGTACTATATGCATAGTACATTTGCTTCCGTGAACTCTAGCATTTTTTTTTCTTTGAAGGAAATTAAATGAATGTTTGAGGCAGAAAAATGATACCCTACAACCAAAATTTAAAACAATCATATTTTCTTCTAGGACTGCATCAGCCGCAATCCATAAAATTTGTTTAAGCTTCGGAATCAAGGTAATTTTTTTTCTGGACCAGTTATCGGTTTTGCCGGTCATGACACCCAAGTGATATAATGATTATTCAAACAGGCCATACTGGCCTGAGCGGTTAGGTTGGTTCAGTATTTATTTATATGGAATGTTTGTCGGTCTTTCAGGTCATGACACAAAAGTATTTTGTATTCTTTATCATAGTTGTCCCAATCACTCAGACCAGGTAATTTTTTTTTCTAGACCAGGTATCGGTTTTGCCGATCATGACACCCAAGTAATAAAATGATTATTCAAACAGGCCATACCGGCACCTGAGCGGTTAGGTGTGTCTGGTATTTATTTATGTGGAATGTTTATCGGTCTTTCATGTAATGACACCAAAGTATTTTTATATTCTTTATTATAGTTTTCTCAATCACTCAGACCATGTTATTTTTTTTTCGGACTAGTTGTCGGTTTTACCGGTCATGCCACCAAGTGATATAATAATTATTCAAACGGGCCATACTAACTTGAGCGGTCAGGTGGGTCCGGTATTTATTTATATGAAATGTTTGTCAGTTTTTCAGGTCATGACACTAAAATATTTTTGCATTCTGAATCATAGTTTTCCCAGTCACCTATACTAGGTAATTTTTCTTTTTTCCGGACCAATTGTCGGTTTTGTCGTTTATGACACCCAAATGTATAACGATTATTCAAACCAGTCATACCGACCTTAGCGGTCAGGTGGGTCCAGTATTTATTTATATCAAATGTTTGTTGGTCTTTTAAGTCATGACACTAAAGTTTTTTTTTTTGCATTGTTTATTATAGTTTTCTTAGTTACCCAGACCAGGTGATTTTTTTTTTCTGGACCAGTTGTCGGCTTTGCCAGTCATGACACCCAAGTGATATAACGATTATTCAAATAGACCATACCGACTTGAGCGGTCAGGTGGGTCCGGTATTAATTTATGTGGAATGTTTGTCGGTCTTTCATGCTACATCAAAGTATTTTTGCATTCTTTATCAGTTTTCTCAGTCACCCAGACCTGATAATTTTTTTTATCCGGACCAGTTGTAGGTTTTGCCGGTCATGAAACCAGAGTGATATGATTCTTTTATAACTGATTTTTCGAATCTGCAAGATCGGCCTTAGTGGCCAGGTGGGTCCGGTATTTATTTATGTTGAAGTGTTTTTGGTCTTTTCGGTCATGACACTAAAGTATTTTTGCATCATTTAAATATAAATATAAGAAAGTAAAATTTATTCAAATAAAAAATCGATTATATGTTGACTTATTTTAATCAAACACCAACACTAAGGACCTTGTAAAAAACAACTAAAATGATTTCAGCCACTGTAATATCTAAAATACAGTTCATAACTACAAACATAATTAAACTACTAATACAAGAGATATAGTCCAAAATCTCTAGTAAAAGTTAAAAAAAAATACGATAATATTTTATGAAAATCTGCTTCGATTAAATATATTTAAAGTGGAGTTGTCAATTTTAGCTCTCATGAGAAGTTGCTTGACATGATCTCTTGTTTTTGCCTTTCCGATGTTCTCCATTAGAAGGAAATCTGGTTTGTTGAAGCCTCCCACGTTTTTTTGTGAAATCAGGAGGCAATATCTTCTCACTCCTTATGTCATGTAGGATAACCCACTTTGATGAGCTGGGGACGAGATAAATGGTTTTGACATAAGCCAATGCCCATACCTCTTTTAGATTGTATTTCGAGCATAAATCATGCATTTTATCCTTATCCCCTGGGAATACTACAAGGGTATGGACACAAGAAATTTTATCGATATCAAATACTTTACATATACAGGTTCCCCTTCCTAGATTAACCAAGAAACTGCTATTCGATCCTGTGACATAATACTCAAGTGTAGTACTGTTTAGTTCTTTCGCAACCAAGATTGTGGACTCTTTGTATCTTGTATGCAATGTTTTCTCCACCATTGGAGTTAAGCATTGTGAGGAAGATCCAAGACTCGACTCCTTATGGTGATTGTTGAACCATTCAGAGATTTTCTCTACAATTGAATCAATCAAGGGCAATAAAAGATATTTTCTTGCATTCTTTGACACATTATTAATACTCTCGGCACCATTACTAGTCAAGATATTATAACGTGATCCTGTGAAGTGACACCTAGTCGATTTTCTGACATCTACATGATCATCAAGATATTCTGCGATAGCAAGATATCTATTCTTTAGGTCATCATAGAGTCGGTTGAACTCGTGCTCAGAGTATGCTTCAGCGACTTTCATAAACTTACTTGCGACGGTATCTTTAATCTTGACCTTTCCTGTACCCTTTCCGGCTCTAACACGAGATCCTCGGTGAACACATGATTTGATATTTTGAGAGAGGTACTATGCACAAATCCATAGTGAGACTTTTTATATACTTTTTCTACCGCATTTGTGGATGCTTTGGTACCTATCAGAAATTATGACTAGCTCTTCGTCATCGGGCATGAACTTCTCAAGTTTCGTCATAAACCATTTTCATGAGTTGTCATTCTCCAAGTCAACCACTCCCCAAGCAAGAGGATATTGATGGTAGTTGCCATCTTGGGCGGTGGCGATGATCATTGTTCCCTTGTATTTCATCTTTAAAAAGGTTTCATCAACCATAATTACCTTTCTTATTGCTTTAAATCCTTTGATGTACGTGCCCAATGTAATGAAAAGTTACTTGAATCTTTGATCTTTGTCTACTACCAAGTGTGTGACCGTGCCGGTGTTCATTAATTTTATCATGTACAAATAGCTAGGAAGAATCTCGAAACTGACCTCTGATGCACCCCTAACATCATTTGTTACTTTTCGTTTGCCCCTCCAAGCTTTGAAGTAGGATATTGACACGTCACGATTTTTATCATGTCTATCACTCTTTACGGGGTATGTGTCTCAAGCTGGCCTAGAAACTCCTTTCTTAACATATCTAAAACTAAATCTATAGTTGCTTGTCTATTTCTTTTATCCATGAACTAGCAAAGTAGGTATGAATGTTGTAATATGTTTGGAAACAGAAACGATCTGAGTTCATGACCCTCATAGCTCGTAATGCCCACTTGCAATCTAAGACTGTACATTTCACCACAAACAACTATGTGGTTGACTTGACTATTTTATAATCAAAACAAGCTTTCAACGAAACATTAATTATCAAATTCTTCACCTCGTTCTTGATTTCAAATTCCTAACCAACTACAATACCCATACCATTATCAAAACTAAAAGATACATAACTATCATCTGTTGCTAATGGTTCACAACGATCCACGACCGGGTCTACTTCTATGCATGAACGTTATCGTTTCGGAGTTGGGGCAGATGCCATTGTCTCCTGATTAGGGCGTTCCTCCAAGGTAGGCACTTCTAAAACATGACCTTCATGGCGCAACATCATAGACTCTTGGTGCCTCCATGTTAACGTCGAAGTACTCATCTTGAATATTTTCATTATTTTCCATATTGCATCCTCCATATCCTTCAACTTCAAGTGATACTTTATCATTATTGTCGCTACTTTCAACCTTTTTTATGAGCTCAACGTGTAGCATACTTCTACGTTGTGTTGTTTTATAAAAGTCTAAAAGATAACACTTAGCATCAAAATCATCCAAAATGCTTTTAGGACCTGATGATATTGTACACAAAGGATTGCAACTTATTTTTAATTCCGTACTTTTTTGGTCTACATGAAGCCTTTTAAATATGCAATCAATAACTTCAGAATATTTCACCGTATCCGGATCATCTAATAGTAATATGCTCTTGATTTCCTTATTCATTCTGCACCATTCATATGACCCGTCATCTTTTTCCTTCCATTCTCCACTATATTGAAAATAAATGACAATCTCACTCATTTTCCTTTAAAATAAAAATAAGAAAAACAAAAAAGATTCTTATGAAAGAATTTAAAAAAAATTAATGAAAAATTGAAGACTAGTTCAAAACTATCAAACCGTCTCCAAAACCACCAGACCGGTCAGGTTAGTCCAGTCAGTCAGGTCGGTCTGGCTGGTCAGGTCACTGTACTGTTCTTATGATAGAATTTCCAAATTTACAGATTTTACAAGCCGAAAATTAGTGCAAAATAGGTTGAATCATTGTTGTTTTTCTATATTAAGCTCCCAAACCAACCCAACCTTTGAACAACTTCAAAAACGATTTAAACAAAAATATAAAAGAGAGAGAAATAAAAGAAAGGAAAAAATATATATGATATTTTAACATTATCAATTTTCATTTAAATTCTTATAAATATGATGTTCACTATCATGACATTTTTTTTTGTTCAAAAGTTTACCCTTTGTTTGATATCTTAGTTCTAACTCAAATGTTTCGTATAAGCTTTTGTCTATTTCTAAAAGTTAACAAAAATATATATATATATATATATATATATATATAACTAGTTTTGAAAAATCAACCAACTCCAACTTGAAAATGTCAATTTCAACTGTCGAACCAAATTGACGCTTAATCTTATAGCAAATATCAATCGACATCTCATTTTTGTGGCATCCCTCCTAATCATCTCTTTTTTAATTACATAATCTAATAGGTGACAAAATATTTTTTTTTATTTAGAAAAATGACCGTTTGTCATTTTTCAAATTTGATCAATTAGTGATTGAATAATCATCAATCAGTGATTGATTATTAAATTTCGTGATTTACATTATTAATCAATAATTGATTGATTGGTTATTATATGATTAATTACTGATTAATTATTTAAAAAAATTAATTAACCATTTTAAAAAAAATAGTCTTTTAACTAATTTTTAAAAATTTCAACCATTTATAAAAAAACTTCTTAAAAAATATAAATACGTATTAATTAAAAAAAAAAAGCCGAGACATCCATATCAATTGACAAAATGATGTCTATATTTATATGAAAAAAAGTTGTAGTTGCAAGCTATTTGTACAATTATAATATTTTAAATATTATTATTGTTGTTATTATCATACTATTCTTATTTATCTATATATATACGCCGACTCTCTCATACGGTAGTGGTGTATGTGCGGCAATTCATTTGTGGCCGTTGGATGCAAAATGGACGACACCGATGAGAGGGAGAGAGAGAGAGTTATGTTGTGCTGGGATACAACCACTGCTATAGGAGGGAGGGAGGGAGGGAGGGAGGGTTTTCTTCACTTCTAGCACGGCCTCCATTTTGTTTAGTGGCAGTGGTGAATAAGTTGTGGACGAGAGTTCATGGAGTGATGTTGAGCATCACAAGTCTCCAAATATAATAGGCACCTCTTATGTGGCTGCTGTTGCACCACCGTCAAGATATAGCTCAATCTCAACGTTGACTAATAAGAGAAACGGGAAGACCTTTGATGAGGCATCTGCAAAGAGCCGACTTTTGAGCATTATTTATCTACGCCGAGTAATCATGGTGCCTCGACGACGACGTCATTACACCAACTTGCGATAATGTATATACGTAGACATGGAGTCAAAGTAAATTTCAAGAGTTCTACCGCCCATCCACTACTCCGAAATATTCAAGAAGGTAGCCCCTAAGTGGCCGTTGGGGCGTCCAGAATGGGTAATGCAAGTGACACATGATGTAGAAGGATTAAATAGTTATAATGTTGGAAAGAATAACCACCTTGGACAGGTAAGAAGGGGTATTTATTATATGAAAAATCCCATTAGAAGACAATGACTCTCAGAAGTGAGAAGACACTTGTACTTTCTTGAACATAGTGAAAAACACCCATGGACACAGAGAGGACATAGTCTCTAATGAGACGAATTTCTATAAATCTCTGTGTTAATTAATCATATTCATGCATTGATTTGCGAGAGAGATAATCCTGAGTGCAACTTTGTGAGGACAATTTGAGTTAGCAGATTTTCACTGTGAATAGCTGCCATGACCAAGACAGAGAAGGCAGTTCTTGAATTTGGGAAGAAGTTTGGTTCCCTTCATTGGTGGTTGGTCCATTTATTTGTCACAATGTACCTGAATCAGTGGCCTTTGGTCTACTCTTGATTTTAGGTATATCGTCTCTTTTATTTTATAACATAAACATAGAACCAATTTTGACTCTTTGTTTTTTTTTTTTTGGTTTAAATTTAGTTACACAATTATTTTTTTTGGATTAATTATATTTTAGTCTATGATTTTTAAAACATCCAAGAACTAACTCTCTATTCTCATTTTGTCCCATAATAGTCTTCCTGTTCAAAATACTGTTAGAAAATGGATGATAATTACCACATAAATATGATCATACGTGTTTTAATTGGGTTAATTTTTGTCGACCGAAAGCTTCCCAACATCATACACAAGCTTCAAGTTTTGTTATTATAACAAAATTAACTCTTATTAAAACCCACTCGATCCTTCCACAGTCCATCTTTTAACGGTGTTTTGGACAGAAGAATTATTAGGGGACAAATTAATAGTTTAAAAATTGGTTCTTGGACATTCTAATATTCAAGAAGTAAATGAGACTAAACCTATAGTTTAGAGACTAAAAAAGTAAAACTAATCCATTTTTAATGCAGGTAGAAGAGATCAATATCGTTACCTTACAAAAGCTAATATGGTGTACGTAGATGATTTGGCTAGTGCACATATATATTTATGAAAATCCAAGTGCAAAAGGAAGGTACATTTGTTCATCACAGGAGTTTCACTGACTGAAATGTCCGAACTTCTCTCTACGAAATACCCAGAAGTTCAAATTCCGACAAAAGAATAAGTTTCTCCATTCGTTGTTCTTTCCCTCTCTCAAACGATTATTATTATTATTGACGTTATTATTATTATTATTATTATTATTGTTTTTTTTGTTATTATTATTGTTATTATTGTTATTCTTGTTATTGTTATTTTATTATTGTTATTTTGGTTATTATTGTTCGTATTATTATTATTGGGAGAAGTTGTGGTAGAGTCTCTCCTAGAGTAACTACTGGTAGAGCTCTTTTTTGAACCATTAGATTTAATCGAACGGTTGATATATTATTGGTGTAATATAGTTATCATATACCTTACCTCATATAAACTTTCTCACCCTTATCTTCTCCGTCACCGACAACCTTCACCCCGTCGCCACTGACCTACCCCCCATCGACGGCAACCACACCCCCGGCCGACCCCCAACCTATTCTCGGTCACCCCCTCCCACCCCCAGTTTTTGGGCCACGAAGGTTTTTCTCAAAACCGTCATGGTAGGTGAAAATTTTGAAAAAAATTTTGTTGACTTTATAAATATAATCCCACACGCGGCCAAACCTGTGTGTTATGTATGCAGCTGCCTACCATTCCTGCTATTAGTTTTATTCACATAGATTTGCATGTATAAATAATTTCCATATATTTCAAATATAATATACGTAATTAAAAAAGCGTATAAAAATTTTTACAACGCAAAAAATAAAATCAATTTCCAGATTTTTTTGTTTTGTTTTTTTTTTTTAGGCTTCTTAACACGTGTCCACTCGACATCCAAATGAAGCAAGTGTGTAACATCATCGTCAAAATCATCAATCTCCTCCACCGGTGGCAAACCCTTTATGAATGATGGAATGTCGGTGCAATCTTCCATATCTTCTTCGCTATCCTGGATTATTCTTGACTTCATTGGCATAACTAAAGATAACGCTAAATTGCTTGGATTCGTTGTATAGAATACTTGTACCGCTTGCGATGCCATAATGAAATGATCATTTTGGTATCCTAATCGCCTAAAGTCCGCCACAATCATGTCATCACTATCAATCTTAACATAATTATTGTTAGCCCACTTGCATTTAAAGAGTGCTATTCGCAAGCCGTAATAATCAAGTTCCCAAATATCTTCAATGAACCCATAGTAGGTCATGAAACTCTATACAGGATTCTTGTCCTTTGCAGATGAAATATGCATAGATTCGGCATGGAGGGTTACACCACTATTATGTATGGGATGTTTCTCATCTCTTTCCCGAGTGTAGAATGAGTTCCCATTGATAAAATACGATGTATATCTTGTGATTATTGATGACAAACCTTGGATAGCTTCATTAAGTCTTGCGAAACGCCAGCCTTCATATGCAAATCCTTTCTTATCCACTCCCGAAATGTCCGCTTGTGCTAATCTTGAATCCACTTCTCACTTCTTCCATTTCTTGGATTCACAGATCCTAATTTCGCCATATGAACCTCAACGAAAGGCTCTACTTCCTTAGCATTATGCAAAACATAGAGAGAAGATTTTTCCCATTCATCTTGATTTACTAGTGAAGGAATGCCCACGGATAGTCCTTTCAACGTCAATAGCACACTCTTTGGCAACCCTATTGGTTCCACATTGGACAAATACTCTGAGCAAAATTCAACCGATTCCTTTGCTATGTAGTTTTCCACTATACATCCCTCCGGCTTATTACTGTTCTTCACATAACCCTTCAAAACCTTCATGTATCTTTCGAAAGGATACATCCACCTTAAATGCACCGGTCCACATAACTTAACTTCCCGCACTAAGTGGACCATTAGATGGATCATTATATCAAAAAAGGCTGGTAGGAAATACTTCTCAAGCATGCACAATGTCAACACCAATTTCGATTGTAGCGAATCTAGCATCAGTGGATCAATTACCTTCGAGCATATTGAATTGAAAAATGAGCATAATTTCGTAATTGCATATCTCACATCTTTCGTTAAAACTCCCCGCAATGCAAGAGGTAATAATTGTTGCATCAAGATATAACAATTACGTGTTTTCATTCCAATGAGCCTCAAATCCTTCATCGACACCAACATTTTGAAGTTGGAAGAGTACCCACTTGGGACTTTCACGGAAGCAAGCCATTCATAATCCTTTCTTTTTTCTTGTTTCGACAATGTGTGCTTGGCCAGAGGTAAGTAAGTTCCGTTCAATCTTTTCTCGGGGAGCAAATTTATTCTAATCTTCATCTCTTTAAGATCCAACCATGCCTTTTCACCATCTTTTAGTCTTACGCGGAATGCCAAGCAACGTCACAGAGATTTTTCTCAATATGCATAACATCTAAGCAATGACGAACGTAAAGTGACTTCCAATATGGAAGTTCATAGAAGATTGACTTTTTTCTTCCACAGTCCATCGACAACTGGAGCCTTACGTTTTCTCTTTCCCAAAACTACTTTCACATTTTTAACCATCTCAAATACATCTTTTCCAGAAAAAATCCAAGGAACGATTCTTTCTTCTGTATTACCATCAAAAGCCTTTTTTTGTTTGTGGTGTCGATGATTTTGTGGCAAGAATCTCCTGTGACCAAGATAAGTGGTTTTTTTATCATATTTCAATCGGATGGAAGATGTTTCCTTCATCCGAACTGGACAACCTATAGAACTCTTCACAGGATAACCAGATAGGTTGTCAAGTGCAGGAAAGTCATTAATTGACCAAATCAACATAGCACGAAGATTGAACGTATCTTGGCGGTAAGAATCTCTAACTTGTAAACCATCTTCCCACAAGCTTTTTAGGTCATCGATTAATGGTGCCAAGTACACGTGAATGTCATTCCCCGATTGTTGAGGGCCTGAGATCAATAATGTCAACATCAAGAACTTCCGCTTCATGCACAATTCTAGAGGGAGATTGTAGTTGACAAGTATGACTGGCTAGGTACTATGCTGACTACTCATGTTACTATATACGTTCATTCTGTCCGTCGACAAACCGAGACGTAAATTCCTTGGTTCTGCACTAAAATCTGGATGATTGTCATCAAAGATCTTCTATTGTGGTGCGTCTGCTGGATGCCTAAGTTTGCCATTGTCAATACGTTTATCGTTGTGCCATGTCAAGTTCTTAGTATGCTCGGCATTACGAAATAAACGACGCAAATGTGGTGCTAGTGGAATGTACCATAACACCTTCACCAGCACTCCTTTTCTACCATTCGATGGCATCTTGCCCTTCTTCTATCTTGACTTGTTACAAACCGGACATTATCTAAATCTTCATATTCTTTCCGGTAAAGGATGCAATCATTTGGACAATCATGTATCTTTTCATATTACATTCCCAAAGTGCTCAACGTCTTCTTCGCCTCGTACATACTAGGTGACACTTTGTTATCCTCCGGTAGAACATCTTTTAGAAATTCTAAAAGAGTCGTGAAACTAGAATTCTTCCACCCTCCCGATGCTTTCATATTCCATAATTTAACCAATGTCCCTAATTTCGTATATTTTGTACACCTGACATACAAAGGTGTTTCGGCATCATTAATCATTGGCTCAAATAACTCTAGACGGTTCACAAAGATTTCTTCCAAATCATTTATCACATTGCACATATTAACACCAACGTCTTCCTCAATAATAGGCTCTTTACCTTTAGTACTCATCAATGTATATTTAATATCGAAAAAATCTTTGCCATGTAAATACCATGTTTGGTAAGAGCAAATAATCCCATAAGCATGCAAATGCCCTCTAACATCATCAATGGAATGAGATCTATGATTACCACAAATTTGACATGGACATGGAATCTTATCATCTTGTATGTGAGTTTTGGCAAATGATAAAAATTCTTCAATACCATCTTCATATGCTTTAGACAATCTATCAAACCACATTCATTTTCTATCCATGATTTGCAAATCCTAAATCAAGAAATCAAAGCTTTCGAAGTCAAAGTGTGCATAATTTTAAATTGCATGCATATCATTTTCATTTAGTTATAATTAAACACTGCTACCGGTGCATTAATTAATTGAACAATTAACAAAAAATTCGAATGAACATAAAAACTAATGGCCGGGAAAAAATAACAATTTGATTATGATAAGTTCGTATATTAAATACCCGGCCCGGCCCATTGCAGTCTTTACATATCAAAAGCAATCCCAAAACCTACAAAATTAATATAAAATAATAAATAAAAAATACAGATGAAAACAACATATAACTAAGTTTTTGTGATCATGACTTAAAGAGATATTAATGATCGATGGCAGATGGTGGTGGTGGTGTTTCACAGTGGTGTACCGACTGTTTTCGGAGCAATTTGGTATGATTTAGTTCACTGCAGTTACTGTATTGATGTGGAAATATCAGGGCAACAATCGGTGACGGGAAAATATATCACGAATTTTCCATGACGGTTTCAAAAAAAATGTCGTAGAATCCGTGATTCCACGACAGTTAATTAGAAACCGTTGTAGAAGCCGTAGCTTCCACGACGGTTTTGAAAGACCATCGTGGAAGCACGGCCCTTCCACGACGGTCTCCAAAGACCGTCGTCGAAGCTATGGCTTCCACGATGGTTTTCGGAAACCGTATTCCGCTTTGTGTTTTTACCTAACTTTCCACGACCGTTTTTAAAAAACAGTCATGGAAGCTCCGTCGTGTAATCCAACTTTTGTAGTAGTGTATTCAGGGTAGATTAATGCAAATTTACCTAAAAAAAATTTTTAGCTTAAATTGGCAAACAATAATCTTTTTCTTTGTGTTATTTTTCTTTTTCATCAAACTTTCTAGGAAGTGACCACTTTGTCGTAAATCTTTTAATCTTGGCAATCAAGATTCAAGTCGATGAAATCTTAATTTAATGGAGAAATTGGAGAAATCGAAAACAGTCGTCTAATTATAGATGAAAAAGTGCACATGCATCACATGGCATCAATTTTTAGTTGAATTTACTAAAGTAACCTGAGAACAAAAAAGAGTCTCCCTAAAAACCCTAAGAAGAGAGAAAATCGCTTGAGTTGGGTAGGTGGGGTGGGGGTGAGACACTATTGACAAAAAGGAAGCAACGATGCAAGCTTGCCTACACCTACAAGGCTGTCGCTCAACCCGTCACAATGCCCATTATACGATCCGATCGCATCGCCATGACCCCCTTGTACCGCCTCATCCGTCGCAGCTTATCCCTCCTCATTGCTTGATCTTCTAGTTTGTGTTTGGAGAAATTCGTTTTTTTGGTATAATCACTTAAAAAAGTGTTTTTCTTAATTGGCTTAAATTTTTATTAGGGATATATATAGTCTTAAATAATTTATAGTAGAAATGGTTTAGAAAATTATAAAACACATTCTAAACTTAAATAATTGGTTTTGGCTACAAATTATATGCATTTATATGTATATATGCTTCTATATTAGTTGATTATTAGTAGACTCAATTCATGACAGTTTCCCAATGAATCTACTGATGCAAAATTTTGAGATGGGTAAATGTCATCAAGGATAAATTGATTTCTTACTGTATGATTGCCGTCTCTAATTGTAAAAATAATTAAAATAATTGAAGGATACAAAATTTTTCTTTTAATTGAACTTATCTTTTACCTTTAAATTGATATTTTTGTTTCTCTTCGTCCCTTTTCTTTCAAAATTTAAAATTAAGTGAAGTGCTTTATAAATATGTGTATGACAAGAAGATATTTCATTTAGTCCCTTCATGTTTACTATAACTAGTTACTATGATTTTCCACTAGCAGCTTGACTATAACCTCAGCTCTATTTATAATTAGATTGAACAAGTACGACCTATTTGAAATTAATTGAATGAACAATTCATAAAAAAATTCTTATATGATAGTTCATATATTTTAATTAAATTTTCTTGCCATGTCCATTTTCAATTCTTGGTTATTGAGATTCATGGTAATTTATAATTTTATTAAGAATATAATTTAATTTCCGTAATTACCCATCAATTGTGATTACATGCAAATGAGTGAGCTTTTCTATCTGAAATTAGAAGGTTGCATCAATTTAATCAAATTTAATACTATTTATTAATTGCCAAAATTAAAAGATGATAATTTTTTTAAGACCCTGCTAATTATTCCCCCTTCCTATATTGAAAGGTTATAACAGTTGAAATCCGTTTTTATGCACATCATTTCTCAAGTTGGTTTTTTACCAAGGTTAGGTTCAGGGTCCGACGAGTTGGCCCTTGACTGAGGTCAGGGTCGGGGACAACTGACCCCGTCCCTAGTCCGACCTCGATCTTAAATGAATGCTACTTTTCCTTAAAATTAAATGAATAGTATGATTTAAAATTAAATGAGTCATATTTTAAAAAATTAAATTAATTATGCAGTCCAATTCGATTTAACAATACACGAAATGATGTATTAAGTTATCCGCATTTTAAACACAATAAAATACATCTTACCTAATATAATATATATAATAGGGGCCATCTGATGGAATTACTTTCTTGTAAGCTTTTTTGGCATATTGAGCTAACATTGATCAAGTACTTGCCACCTTAGACGGTTGAGAATCTTTGTTGCGGAAAATGCTTGATAGGCGGCATTTCATCTGGTTCCTTTTGTTTTGAGGATCATTAGATTAAAAAAAAAAAAAATTGGGCATGCAAATAAATGAATAAATAAATAAAAGCATAATTTTTGGCCAACTAAATACGTCCTTTCTTCTTATTTGCTAAATGATTCTATTAAATTAACAGATAAATAAGTAATACAATTATAAGAAGACAGGTACAATTGTTCCAAAATAAAAATTTATACATTAACATCAACTGCAACTATCCACTAAAGTTTGAGTAGTACAAAACAAATGTACAAATATATTATGTTTAAACATAATAATTGTAATTAATTAGTATTAATAAACAAGTGATAATTGTTTTTTAGCCGTTCAAAGATCCCTTTTGGGTATTCCAGTGGCCTTGGAACGACCAGAACATGGAAGTTGATAGACTTTGTCCTACATATTTGTCTGCTGTCATGTATTTCTTTGCTTGAAAATTTAGAGAAATAGCTTTTAATTTATTTTATCTCCTCCTCTAATTAGTTACTAATCTGCGTATTTAAGATGAGCGTTAGGTGCAATTAGAGGGATGTGATTATAATTTAGGAGATAATTAAAATGGCAGGGGAAAAGGGTTCAGTTTGTGTCACAGGTGCAACTGGGTTTATTGCCTCACGGCTTATTATGGGGCTTCTTCAACAGGGTTATTCTGTTAGAGCTACGGTTAGATCTCACCCTCCAGGTATATCTAATTTATTTATTTTTTCAATGTGATTAAGAAACTACAAAAAAAAAAAAAAAAGAGAGAGGAGATTTCTACAGTTAGAACTTCCATTAAAAAAAAAAAATTATGGTTGGAAATATTGTTTTATAGCGGTTAAATTAACTTTTCAACTATTCAATATATCGATGAGAATGGTTTTGTGTAAATTTTTAACATGAATATTCAATTGTTAGAATACAGTTCCTATTAATAGTAAAAAAGACAGTTCGTAATTGAAAAAAAGAAAAAAAAAAGGGTTCTACAAAGGGTCATATATTTTCAATTAGTACTTCATGAGTTCTTCGGCTTAGTTTCATGAAATGTCAAACTAATTAGTCGAGTTAGTAAAGGCATAAATGTAAAACAGTCCGAAATATAAGCTATGGAATATTTTATAACCTCAAAATGCGGGGGACAAAATTGAACTTTTTGGAAGACTTGTACCTTAACCTCCAAATCCTAATTCATCAATTAAGGAATCACGGTTTTTTTTTTTTTTTTTTAATAAAGAAATTCGCGGACTCAAATACCAAATAACAATAATAATAACTATGAAAAATTGATCAAACTTGGGCAGGAAGCGCCAAGAAAGATCTCAGCTTTCTAACAAGCCTACGAACAGCCCCAGAGAAGCTCCAAATCTTCGAAGCCGATCTCCAACAACCCGAAAGTTTTAGCATGGCAATCGAAGGTTGCATCGGGGTGTTTCATGTCGCTCACCCCATCATCATAAGCGAACAAGAACCCGAAGATGAGACAATCAAATTGACCGTTGAAGGTACTCTAGGCATACTAAAAGCATGCCTAAATTCGAAGACCGTTAAGCGTGTTGTCTACACTTCCAGCGCAGCGACTGTGGTATACAGTGGCAATGACCAAGGCTTGGTGGACGAGAATACGTGGAGTGACATAGATTTCTACAAGACTCTAAATCGTAAGGGCACTAATTTGTACATGGCTACCAAAACAAAGACTGAAAAGGCTGCCCTAGAATTTGCGGAGAAACATGGGTTGGATCTTGTTACCTTAATCCCGCCATTGGTTGTCGGTCCGTTCATTTGTGGCCATCTCCCGTCGTCTGTCGGACTGGCCCTATGCATGATCTTAGGTAAGTGTTTTGTCCTAACCATGATATTTGGTGCTTTTTTTGTCTTGCTGATTGTCATGCAATTTGCAAGATTTAATCTTATTTATTTAGTTGTACTAAGTTGTTTATCAAACTCCAACTATACTCATTAAAATTCAAGAAGTTGAATGTTTGGTCTAGCGATAAATCAATACTCGTCTGAAATGACACTATTAGAAACACAATTAATTATCGATTTGGTCGTTGCTTAGCTAGAAAGTGTTCAGCGATGACTTATCATCGCCAAAAATATTTGTTGAAAGTCCATTATTCAATCCTTTTAGGCATAACTTCTCATGTCGTTGCAAAACTTAGCATTGACTTTTGTTGTCCCCAAAATTCGTCGCCTAGCAGCTTGATGACATGGCAGAACTCTATTTCGTGACAACAATTTTTATGTTTATTATCTTTAAAAGTTTTCCTTATATAATTCATAGATATTCTGTCTTTAGCAACATTTAACCCTCGCTAAATATTTCAATCTTTTTTTTTTTTTTTTTTTAGAACAAGAGTCATTTACAAATAATTGACTAAATATTTGATAAGGTCTTGTGATTAAATTCCTCCACGCCTGAATTAAAAAAAAAAAAAGAATTTGGTTTTACAATCGATTCTATAGTATTATACTAGGTTATAAAGATATTTAAGTTACTCAAGTATATTTATTATTCAATTAATTTAAAATTATTATGAATTTAATTTAGTAAACTAGTTGGTTATATAATATAACATTTGTCCGAAGTGTTTGTTTATTTTTCTTTCTTTATGCAGGTAATAGGAAGGATCACTATAAATATCTCTGCAAGATATCTTTGGTTCACGTAGATGATGTTGCTAGGGCACACATATTTCTATTCGAAAATCCTAATGCAAAAGGAAGGTACATTTGTTCATCAAATAATGTTTCCCTGGAAGAATTGGCTAAATTTCTCTCTACAAAATTCCCTAACATCGCAATTCCAACCGTAGAGTGAGTCCTCTTCTCCCCCCCCCCCCCCCCCCCAGTATGTTTTTAAATTTATTCGTCTTTTTTTCGCCTTTGTATTTGCCGAAAACTTGTGAGCTTCGTTTGATTAACTTCCCATTGATAAACTAATGCCAAACTAATTCCCGCAGTTCATTGAAGGAAATTGAAGGTTATGCTGAAAAACGTAGCTTGTCATCAAAAAAGCTTGTGGACTCAGGATTCGAGTTTAAGCATGGCCTTGATGATATGTACGATGAAGCCATTAAATCTTGCAAAGAAAAGGGTTTTCTTTAACTTCGTTTAAGACGGTTGTTTGTGTTTAACTTCAGCTTGATATATTTTGTATCTATATAGATTATGAAATATTTTAATTATATATCAAATTTTGTCTTTTTTTCATAAATATAAAAAATAGTGACGAGTTATTCGAACTCCACTCTTTATGGTAAATCAAACATAAAATTCTATCATGCTCTACGTAAACTCTTATATAATTTTTGAAACTCTAAGCTTTAAAATTGTGCCTCAAATATCATTATGAGGTATAGTTCTAAAAGTTTTGGATTTTCAGTAAGTGTTTGGTATTCATTTTTTAAGAAGAGCTTTAGGAGTTGAAATGATTTTACAATTTTCTATTAAGTAATAGAAAATATTAAAAAGAAGTTTATAATGTCTAAATTAAACTTTGATACGAGTTTTAAAGTTTAAAAGAGTTTTTTTTTTGGAAAGTCTTATTTTTAACTTGACAGAAAGCTCTTCTTAAGACTGAAAGCTTTTTTGACTAAGCATCCATATCATTTCTGAGTCCAAAAGCTACTTCTAAGAATCTCTGCTAAATAGGTACTAAGTGAGTTCATTAAGAAGAAAAAAAAAAAGAGAGATATATGGATATAGTTGCATTATGAATATAGTTCACAACTAGTTTAATTCATTTCCGCAAAAAGTTTTTTCACTGTGATTTCTACAACCAAATGTCTAAGTGCAGCTGTACTTAACTAAAAGAGTTGCAATCACTACTACAAAAGTTGACTTACACAACGGAAAATACACGACGGTTTTTGTGAAACCGTCGTCTTAAATAGGATTACATGACAGTTTGACAAAACCGTCATGTAAACAAAGGATTACACGATGGTTTAGTCAAACCGTCATATAATCCGATGGATTACACGATGGTTTTGATGAACTGTCGCGTAATCGGCCAGATTAAACGACCGTTTTCTTGGAACTGTCGTGTAATTTGGCCGCATTTCAAAAAAAAAAAAAGGATTACACGACGATTATAGAAAGCCGTCATGTATTACACGACGGTTTGTATAATCGTCGTGTAATCCTCCGAAAATTTTCAAAATTTTCAAATTTTCAAAAAAAAAGGATTATACGATGGTTTTGAGTAAAACCATCATCTCCGAAAATTTTCAAATTAAAAAAAAAAAGGATTCCATGATCGTTCTAAAAACCGTCGTGTAATCCTAAAATTTTCGAGATTACACGACGGTTCTAAAATTTTCAAAATTTTAACTCAAAACCATCGTGTAATGTTCACATTAAACGATGGTTTCCACTCACAATCGTCGTGTAATGTGCACAATCAAACAAAAAAAGCCAAAATTTTCTTTTAATTAAGGCCAATTACATGACGATTTTTAGCCAAAATCGTCATGTAATGTGCTTCATTACACGATGGTTTTCATCCAAAACAGTCGTGTAATTTTGCTTGAAAAAAAAATTTGGGTTTTTTGGTGATTTCCCACTGGTGGCCTAATGTAACGCCCCGACCGTTCCAATTGTAATGCCCCAACCGTTCCGCGCAGGGGCGTACTACGAGAACGTGGGCCGTTACCATGCTTGCTTAATTTAAACCTTAGTCTTAAATACTTAATCTTACAGAAAATTTCAGAATAAATTTTTTTTCTTTCTTTAAACTTTATTTTAAAATCACAACTTAAAAAAACATTACATAGGTAACATGGTACATACAACTTGATAATTTAAATAGTTTGCGGAAAAACTTGCGTAGTGGTATCCCATACCGCCCTTCACTTGCTGTATCGTCTCCATGGCCCACGAAGTAAAGCTGCAGGCATCTACCTACAGTATGGAATATACTGATGAGCTTTCGCCTAGCAAGTACAAACATAATCTCACAAAACACAAGAAATATTGCACAACTTATGCATGAACCAATTATGTCCAATTATGAATCTTTTATGCACTTGAACTTATTATCTTGCTTAACATGTGGGCCCTTAGTGTACGTACCAAAAGCGCGCAAGCCTCAAAACGTCAGGGTTTGCAAGGCCCTTAACAATTCTGGAAAACATGAACATAACCCTTCACGCATCAACGGAAGATTGATTATCACTTTACCCTCACGCATCAACGAGAGGTTGATAATCATAAACTTGAACTTGTAACATACATGATCCTCCTGCATCAACAGGAGGTTGGTACGACACCTTACTTATTTTGGTTTAGTCTTAGTCTTGTTATATTTCCAAGACTAAGAATCTTTACATGTGATCTTAATAATCATGATGCACATGAGACTAGACATGGCATAACTTGATGTAACATAGCATAACGTGACATGACATAGCATAACTTAGCATCATAACATAGCATGACATAGTATAACATGGCATTGCATAACATAACATGGCATTGCATAGGATAACATGGCATTGCATAGCATAACATGGCATTGCATAGGATAACATGGCATTGCATAGGATAACATGTAATCAAGTCATATATTTGAAAATGGCTTACTATTTTCCATACTGTAGGTGAGGTTTGTACTTACCTCGTCTACTATGTCCAGGGTTATGCTGCTCCACGTCCGGATACAGCTGCAGGCTACCTCCTGCTTGAATGAAGGACATAGGTAAGGGTCTATGGTCATTACCGAAAAATGTTGGTGACCTAACCAACATGCGTTCATAGTCTTAGTTATATGTCCCCTCCTATACAAAATATCTTATTTGGTTACTATAAGTAACCTCATTGCTAATCCCACAACCATACAGGTCGTGTTAGGTTACTATCCTAACCTTGGGCCCATGTCTTAACATTCTTGATCCATAATCCATTGGGTTATTACAAATAACCCTAGATCTTAGTTCATCATAATTTTGGTATCACATTGGGTTATGTTGGTTAATCCTTGAGGTGATAAACCTTAGTCAAACTTGATCAACCAAAGTCAACCTTCTATGGTCAAACTTGGGCTTTGGGGGTCAAGCCCAATAACTCGGGTATCCTTCCCGGTTATCATCCGTTATCGTCTTGCTACTTAACCTTGGCTTTAAAAATCTCTTTTTCCTTTATCTTGGAAAATTTGGTGAGTTCGGTTTAAAAACCCTTTGCTTGACTTATAAAATTTGTTAAGGACTAAAAACTGCCATTGGAACAGTTCTCACAGTCAAAACATTGAGTTTGGTGAAAAATACAGTTTTCCTATATTGTTATAGAAAATCCTATGCATGAGCAGGAATTTCCTGCTTATGTACTATTTTTCTAAAAATCCTGTGTTGGAATTTCTGTTTCCTGTACAGTTTTTAGAATCCAAATTTTACTTTAAAATCTGTCCTTATTCTTTGTTGAATTCACCTGGCCGTGCATAAATCCTGGGCACGGTCAGGCTCGGATTTTCATAAAAACCAAGGCCTTTGGAGCCTTATTTTGAAAAACGGTCCATGTTGCCCTCTAGGAGAAACCATTATCTACAACTTTGTAGTTTTGAGTTTCTTCAAATTCGGCCTCTAAGGGCCTCAAATTACTATTTCCAGAACACTGCCCAGTCTTGACCCGAGACTGGCAGTTTTGGTTCTTAATTCGTTTCTCGTCCTAAAACGTGCACACTACCTCAACCGACCACAGCGGGAGCCTAAAATCACGCATGCAATCGTTTCTAATGTTCCATTCCATCAATCACATACTCATACATTCAATCTTAAACCTATGGGAACATATAACAAACACATGGTAGGCAAACTCAAAAACCCATAAGCACATCATCAAACATGCACCAAAATATAAACTAGAGACCACCACCCTAATCATGCACTTGCTAGAAAACTTAACTAGAGCATTGACATAAATAGTGAGCTTATGCTCTTACATCCAATACTGGAAATACACTTAAACTTCCAATTTAAAACTCAATCGAAGAGCTTATGATTAAAGGAGATTACCTTGATTGAACACAAGGCTAGGCTAGGAGTTTGGTTCATTTTTCTGCCCTTTCTCCTTGGCTGCCTATAACCGGCCTTGCCCCTCCAATTAGCACCAAAACTTTTTGGTGATTCTTCCTACAGAAATTCGGCTATCCTAAACCCACTTTTCTGCATTTTTTCTATTCTCTTTCTCTTCCTCTCCCATGGCCGGCCTCTTGGCCTTTCAAATAGGTACCAAATTTTTTTCAACTTTTTCTTGTGGTTCTAGCTAAAAATCCGACCACCCCTAGGCTTTTTCTCTTTGGTTTTCTACATTTTCTTTCTTCTCTATCTCTTCTATGGCTCGGCTTTTTTTTTTTTTTTTTTTTTTTTGTGGAGAGGTGAGGGAAAATTTTGCCATAGTTTAGCTAAGGTTACAAAACTTACTTCAAATTTGTGAACCAACATCACCTATTTATAGGTGAAAATCATAGTTTCTAGAATTGTATATAAGGGTCTAAGAGCAAAATATTTGCTCAAAACTCCTCCTAGGTGGCCGGCCATAGTGAAGCCTTGGTGGGCAAGTTACTTGCTCACCAAGTTTTGCTTACATCACCTAATGACATCACTATGATGACATCACCTTGATGACATCACTTGCTTACATCACCTTGATGACATCATCTTGATGACATCACCTTGATGACATCATCAAGCCAAATACTTGCTCTCCAAGCATACAAAGAACCGGCCATACATGTGGAAAATCAACAAATATATCTTTCCATGCTTATCTTTTTCTTAATTCCTTGTTCCAATGTAACTAGGCTTGTAACTAATTTTTGGCCTAGTTGGAGCCTTGGTTAGGAAATTCCATAATTCTATAATTACATATTAATCCATCATTACTTACTTTTCTAAAATTACACTTTGACCCCTATGGATAAAATATTTACAATTTAGTCCCTGTAGGTCGCCAACTATGGTGGAGCCACTTGGCTTCCATCTCATGCATAATTATCCACTTGATACTAAAAATCCAATAATATAATCCTGCAGTCCATTTCCTTACCATCTTACATAATATCAATACTGTTTTTCACCAAAACAGTATTGTCATACTGGACTACAGTCCAGAATTCCTCTGCATAATTATTGGACTGCGTATCGGATTTTCTTAGGACTTAAAACTATTTAGTCCTTATCACTCTACAAATTGTGCTTGATTTTTCTACGGTGGTCTCATAGCTTATTCTTATTTATTCGACCGTAATGAAGGTTTTTCCGCAGTATAATTCCATACTGCTTTGCCGTATCTCAGCACCTTCATCTATTTGACCTTCCTGGTCAACTTTGGACTTTTTGGTCAACTTTGACTTTTTCGGTCAAACTTCGACCAACATGAAATCATAGAGTTTTTCTTCCCGTTTTTCCTTAAAAGGCCTAATGCTTAGCTAAGTAATCTATTATTGAGTCTCGTAACCGTTTAATAGAGAACTCAAACTTATACTGATATTTAACTCAGATCGTGAGTTTCATATCGACTTACAAGATTCAAACTTGGGATTTTCCTTGTCTAAAAGGAAATCATAGGTTCATAAAAATCCGGGTATTACACCTAATAACCTGTGTGTTATCCAATACACGATCCAAGATATTAGCTATATTGTATCAAAGTAAAATATCATAATTAATGAATTGCATTACATGATTAGCCTATTTTCCCTTAATCAAATCCAAATCATGAGAAGTAAAAAATTCTTTACTTTCAAGTACGTCAATTCCATTCAATACTATGTCCCTCATAAAACCTAAAACAAAATAACAACATTCAACACTTCCTTCTAGGAGAGGACAAGGACGATCCGAGATTTTTATTTTACAGTCTTGTCTCTTTTTAATCCTTTCTCTGGTCATAAGCTTCCAATCCGTTAGAGCCCTAGCAAGTTCGTAAAATTCAAACTAATTAAGATGCATATAATTAAGATTAAATCAAAAATTAACATATAAAAATTGACTTATATTTTCTTTAGATTAGTAAAATCGTCCCGTTTCTTCTCTCAAAGAGGATCAAAATAAAGGACGAGGTCTTCCCATGGGTTAATGACTCCCAAAACCCAATGTCTCCTTCTGTTATGTGGCACAAGATAAATTCATCCTTTTAATGCGTCACGCAAAAAGCCAACAAGAACATCAGCTTGCTCTCTCATGCCAGCATCTTGAGTATCTGTTCTAACCGGTGAGATCAAGGTTAGAGACACAAACACAAACTTCTCAGCTTGCCCATTAATCCTATATAGTTCCTCCAAATATCTGCATAAGCATATCAAAATTGTTACTCTGCCTCACATATAGAATAATTTCCAGATAAAAAAAATTTAGAAATAGAATGACGTACCTGATGTATACTAATATACAATTCGTATTGATTTCTTGTAAATTAATAAACTCATAAATATCATCAAAGCTTAGAAAGACAGGCATGTCAAAACCCATGATCGTTATGGTATTGGGACCGATATCTGATTACCTTGATGTATTGAACTATGTGCATAGTAAGCCAAAGGCCTCATCTCCATGTTCATTTTATTGAAGTCGAACAAAGCTCCGTGTTGTTGCGCATCCTGTTGTACTTTCGAGAGTTAATCATTTTTTTTCCAACCTTTTTTTGGCATTTGTGTCGCTCAACTGCTGGGTCAGGAATGTGACCAGCCCCTCGACTCGCCTTGTTTATACTCGTGTCGAGCTCAACTAATGTTTTAGGCTAAGCAACAAACCCATTAACAGCCTGCTCCATAATTATTGCCTCGTACGTCGGAATAGGTAATGTTGCTTTTTTTAATTTTAGCATATTGATTGACATTCGCACGTTTCCTTCACCCAGTGGAATCCCGTGGATTGTATCAGTGGGAAGGCTCTCCATCCATACTCTTCCAAATGCAACAAGCAACTGTCCACCATGAAGTTCATCGAAAATATAGAGCTTACATTCCTGACTGTCGACCAACATGGTTGGCGGATCAGACACTTCATGTTGTTTTTCTTGGACAGAGCAACTAGCCTTAAAGCGATTGTGTTGGTCCACGGTTGGCACATTCTCTTGGTCAAACAACGACTCCATATCTTTGTTCGCATATAGACCACGCACCAACGCCTTTAATTCTTCTATTTCATGTCTCATTGATAGTACTTCATTATCTCTATTCGAACTTCAATTTAGGTTGAAGTACTGAAACTGCTTTACGAACTTTGATTGCCCATGGATACGTCCTGGGTGTTTAGGTCTAGATAATGCTTTCGTCAATACATCACTAGTGCCAACTGATTCGAAAGTGCCTTGGCTCTCCTATGTGTTGTACTCCATCTACAAGATAATTAAGAGAACTCATTTAAACTTAAGTGTTATAAGTATGTATAGTAGTGATGAAGAATTTATTCTAAGTTAGTAAACTTACTGTCAACTAGCTAACTTTTTACATGCTAGATCTTTCAACTCTCCATTTGAGCTGTCCATGAATCTAGCCATAAACCATATCTTTTTTCCCATTTCCCAGTCTTCTTAAACTGTAATTTAACATCGTCAGTATACATGAGGACATTAATTAAATAATTTGCCTATGATTTATTACAAACAAAATTTATTGACATACCTTTTCCTAGTCAAGCTTTCTATATCCGTCTCTCGATGAGTATTCATTATTGGTCCTTATTTCGCTTCCACGATTCGAAAGTTGTTGGAATTATGAGGATGTTCTATACTGAACGAATTTCACCCAATCTTCTTCTTCGATATTGGTGTAGTTGTTAATAATTTTTTGAGGCCGTGTCCACACACTATATTCGGTTACAAAGTCCTCGACAAATGTATTGTAAAGATCATATTGAAAATTTTTTGCAGCTTCACCAAATGATTTTAAACAAGTACTCTGAAAGCAATCATCCACGATGAAAGAATTAACAGTTTCTTTCCAATTTATTTATTTCAATCTGTCTAAATCATGGGATCTCCAATCTTGTATCCATATTGGAACATGCTCTTGAGCGAGCACACCAATCCAGCTCATCAATTCATCACCATGCTTCCCTTCCGGTTGTCCTTTCTCATCAAAGGTGACTTCAATTCGTTCACCTCTTTTCCTTGCAATATAGATGTGTTTCATTATAGTTGCCTTTCACTTGCCATCAACATTGGGATTAAATGGGTTTTTTCTTCGTGCTCGTCCCTTTTTTGAATCTTCCATTGTATTTTGGCTCATGTTTTATTGCAACATTCACCTATATTTATTGCAACACAAATAAAAAAAAAAGTATGGTGGACTAATATAATCAACTCAAATTAACATTCACTACCAATAACCTTAACAAAACCAAGCACACATTACACGACAAATTTAAAATGGCAAAAAATTGTACAAACTTATCGTGTACTAATTTCACCAATAAAAACCTAAAACCGTGATATTATCTAAAATAAAAGTCCATTTTGACATTTCATTGAGCATGTGGTATGCGGATAAAAACCGTGAAGAAAATAGTATGTAAAGTGCCAAAACCGTGCACAAAAGCTTCGAAAATATAGAACAACAACTAAAAAAACTGAGCACACTAAACTAGATTAAAATTCCATATGATTATCCCAAAAAACAATCCATTTTGGCATTTCATCGAGCATGTGGTGGGCAGACAAAAACCGTGCACCACATGCACCAAAAACTAGAGCAACAACAAAAAAACCATCCACACTACATTAGAATAAAATTCCATATGATTATCCAGAAAAACAATCCATTTTGGCATTTCATCAAGCATGTAGTGGGCGGACAAAAACCGTGCACCACATGCACTAAAACCGCCCACCACATGTACCAAAAACTAGAGCAACAACTAAAAAACCGTCTACACTACATTAGAATAAAATTCCATATGATTGTTAAAAAAAAAAAACAATCCATTTTAGCATTTCATCGAGCATGTGGTGGGCGGATAAAAACAATGCACCACATACACCAAAACTGTCTACCACATGCAACAAAAACTAGAGCAACAACTAAAAAACCCACCACACTACATTAGAATCAAATTCCATATGATTATCCAAAAAACCAATCCATTTTGGCATTTCATCGAGCATGTGGTGGGTGGACAAAAATCATGTTAAAAAATATGTGTGGAAAACCGTGGACTTTAAACATTCATCTCCAAAGATGAACAATAAAAAAAACATTCAAACAACAGTATAAATTACACTCCAAGCAACAACTCAAAGCATTGTGTGTTCGTATTTATGTTAGAAAACAAGAGTTTGAGCAATACCGGGAGAGAAAGTTGGTGGCGATGGCGTAGGAGAGAAAAAAACGGGGATTGCCAGCGGTTTAAGCATGAAATTTGAAAATTTGAAAATTTGAACAAAAATTTCATGCTTTGAAAATTTGAAAATGTATTTAAGTAATGTATTTAAGTAACGGTCAAAGCATGAAATTTGAAAATTTTCAAAAATTTTCGGAGGATTACTCGGCAGTTTTTAGAACCATCATTCCGTCTTGTAATCCTCAGATTACATGACGGTGTTTGAAAAATCATCGTATAATCCTCGAATTATATGACGGTTTTATCCAAAAACCGTCATGTAAATGTAGTCCACTTTTATCAACGCAGTTTTTTTCTATTGTCATCCCACGGCCTAATACCCGTGTGTTATTTAAAAAGTGATCCAAATGGATATAGTATTGATCTCTGTTCAAAATTATGATTCAATATAGAGCAACTAACATAACAAAATAAATATAATACATCTTGAATTAAAATTAAATAGTAATGATGTACAAATTAAATGACAAAATGTTCAAGTTTTTTTTTTTAATTTTTTTTCTTTGCTTCCTCAACACGTGTCCATTCAATATCGGGTCGAAGCAAATGAGAAACATCATCATTGAATTCATCAATCTCTTCAACCGGTCGCAATCTTTTTATGAATGATGGAATGTCGGAGCAATCTTCCTCATCTTCTTGACCATCACGGATAATTTTTGGCTTCATCGATACAACTAAGGACAACTCTACATTGTTGGGATCTGTTATATAAAATACTTGGATTGCTTGTGATACTATAATAAATGGATCATATTTGTATCCCAGTCGTCTAAATTTTACCACTGTGATGCCATTACTGTCAATCCTAACATAATTATTGTCGGTCCATTTACACTTAATGAGTGTTACTTGAAATCCACAGTAATCTAGTTCTCAAATATCTTGAATGAAACTGAAGTTGTTCATGATTCCATAGATTGGATTCTTGTCCTTTGCAGATGAAATATGCATGGCATTAGCACGGATGCTAACACCACTATTTTGAATGGGATGCTTCTCATATCTTTCGCAAGTGTAGAATGTATAACCATTAACGAAGTATGATGTATACTGTGTAACTATTGTCGATGGTCCTCTAGTGAGGTTCATTAAGTCTTGCGAAAAGTCATCCTTCTAAAAGACATGTCTTCGTATCCACAGACGAAAGGTCCGATTGTGTTCATCTTGCAGCAACTCTTCATTTCTTCCTCTTCTTAGATTTCCATCTCTTAATTCCTGTAGGTGAACCTCAATAAAAGACTCCACTTTAACCATATTATGTAAAATATGGAGACAAGCTTGCGCCCATTTACCTCGATTTACCGGCAATGGAATGCCGACGGATAGTCCTTTTGAGTCAATGTTTATAGTCTTTGGCAACCCAATCGCTTCCGCGTTGGATAATACTCGGAGCAAAATTCAACCTATTCCTCCGCTATGTAGCTTTCTACTATACATAATTCCGGCCTATTTCGGTTCTTGACATAACATTTCAAAACCTTCATGTACCTTTCAAAAGGATACATCCATCTCAAGTAAACCAGTCCATATAGCTTAACTTGCCATACTAAGTGCATCGTTAGATGAATCATTATGTCAAAAAAGGAAGGTGGAAATACTTCTCAAGCAAGCACAATGTCATAACCAACTCTAATTGTAGTGAATCTAGTGTAAATGGATCAATTATCTTGGAGCATACCGAATTGAAAAATGAACATAACTTGGTAATTGCGAATCTCACATCCTTCGTTAAAACTCCTCGCAAGGCAAGCGGTAATAATTGTTGTATCAAGATATGACAATCATTTGTTTTCATTCTATTAACCATCAGATCCTTCATAGACACCAACCTTTTGAAGTTGGAAGAATACCCGTTCGATACTTTTACAGAAGCGAGCTACTCACAAAGCTTTCTTTTTTCTTGTCTTGATAATGTGTATTTTACTGGAAGTAAGTAAGTAGCATTCCCTTTTTTCGTAGGGAGCAAGTTAAGTCTAATATTCAAATCCTTAAGATCCAACGTGCCTTTTCACCATCTTTGCTCTTATTAGGAATGTCAAGCAACGTGCTCACCATTGATTCACAAATATTTTTCTCAATATGCATCATATCCAAGCAATGACGAACGAAAAGTGTCCTCCAATATGAAAGTTCATAGAAGATTGATCTCTTTTTCTAAGGTCCATCAACTATAAGAGAGTGTTGATTTGGTGGACGGTGGCAGCGGAAGATGTAGTTTCACAGGCTTCTGTAATGTTTTTCACGGCTGCGGAATAGTTCTATAAGATAAAAAGAGGGTTGCTGGTAGGAATAATAAAAACCGGAAGATTACACGACGATTGAGCCAAAACTGTCATGTAAACTGCCGGATTATACGACGGTTTCATAAAACCGTCATGTAAACGAAAGATTACACGACGGTTGAGCCAAAACCGTCATGTAATCCAACCATCATGTAATCCGGTGGATTACATGACGGTTTTGGATCAACACAAACCGTCGTGTAATCCAGCAGATTACACGATGGTTTTGGCTCAACCGTCTTGTAATCCTCCGTTTACACAACGGTTTTACGAAACTGTCATGTAATACTGTTTAAGATGATGGTTTCACAAAAACCGTCGTGTATTTTCCATCATGTAAGCCAACTTTTGTAGTAGTGGATCTAGACTTGATTGACGAGAATACATGGAGCGATATTGATTTCTACAAGTCCCTAAATCGTGAAGGAACTAATCTTTATGTGGCCACAAAGACAAGGACTGAAAAAGCTGCTCTAGAATTTGCGGAGAAACATGGGTTGGATGTTTTTGCTATTCTCCCTACATATGTTGTTGGTCCATTCATTTGTAACCATCTCCCTGCCTCTGTGCGCTTGGGATTGGCCATGGTCTTCGGTAAGATAGTTTGTTGATTTATATATTAATTAAGCTTTTGCGATATGTAATGATCACACCTATATTTGATTTGACATTATTTCCTTTAAGTCTGATCGTACGATTTTGCTCTTGGATTTTACCATAACAAATCCCATATATTTAGAGATTGTATCCTTAACTATACACCGTCACCAATAATCTTCCCTAAGTAACATGCGACTGGGCTTAATTACTCCGTGTTGGCCGTTTTCTTTCTTTCTTTCTTTCTTTTTTTTTTTTTAATAAATAATATGGACCTATAGTTTCCACTTATTAACTAGGAGTGAAAACACTCTTAAATTTCGAGTCTGAAATCTCCTACCCAAACCTTTACCTTCCACTCACTGAGCTAAACGTACCCCAGCAGGGGATTTTGTTTTATGGGATTGATAGATGGTTTCGATTATTATGCACAATAGCACTCTTTAGTTTTCTTTTTGTCTCGTTGAACTTTGATTCACTCTCATTGCAACACAGATAACATTGTCCTCCTTTTCCCTTTTAAGCTTTTTGAAAAATTGCTTACATTTTATTTTGACATAAATAAGGGGACAAGGATCACTATAAATATCTTATGAAGCCGCGTATGGTACAGGTAGATGATGTGGCTAGTGAGCCTATCTTTCTTTACGAAAACCCTAATGCAAGAGGAAGGTACATTTGTTCATCAGACGTTATATCACCGGAGGAATTGCCTACGCTTCTTGCCACAAAATTCCCCGACTTCAAAATATACCTTCTGTAGAGTGAGTAATCTTTTTTTTCTTTGTCCAACATAATATTTGTTCTCATATCCTTTCAAATTCACCTTTAGTTTTTCGAATTTATATATGTGTGTGTGTGTAGGGAAAGTTTTGATGCAGACATGACGAAATTTTCAAACGTTTATTTTTCATGTAGGTCGTTGAAGGACGTTGAAGGCTTTGTTAGAAAAGGAGTATTGTCATCGGAAAAGCTTCTCAACTCTGGATTAAGTATAAGCATGGCCTTGATCATATGTTTGATGGAGCAATTCAATCTTGCAAAGAAAGGGGTTTTCTCTAATTTACATTTATGACTGAGTTTTCTATGTTGAAATGTTGGGTCATGGTTCATCTCTCTCTCTCGCTTGGAATAAATAAAATGAAAAGAATATAATAAAAGTTTGGATTAATTACAATTCCACTTGAATTATAAGCCTTATAACAGTTTACTACCTGCAGTTTCAAAATGTAACATTCGTTTCTCCTAATTTATGTTACATTAATAAATTTAGTTCTTTAATTACTTTGACAGATGAAAATTACACATGTCAAACATTTAAATATGGTTGTTGAGAAATTAAATAAGTAAACCTTTTATTCTAAAGCATAATTTAAGTTTTTTGATTAAAATTATAATAAGTATAAGAAATACCATTAAAAAAACGAAAACATTAAAAAACACCTATATTGAAAACAAAAAGAAACAAGCTTAGATCTGGGAAAAATGGAAAAAAAAAAAAAACAAAAACAAAAACAAAAGCAAAAGCTATGAAAAAAGAAAATGATATGAAAAAGAAACAAGCTCACTTGCCTATAGCAATTCAAATCATTCACATTTAGTACTTTTTTTTTCCTCCATTTTTGGGTAAATTTTTCCACAAACTTGCTATTATATTTTCATGGCGAATAGTATATTATCATCATATCAAATAAAGATTATAAAATGTAATCTTAAAGAGGAAAGATTTACTAATGTAAGGACTTTGTTTATTAATGGAACATAGTTCGGGGGAGTGTTACAACACCTATAATTCAAAGATAATATGTATAATTAATCTTTTTTTTTTTGGGCTAAAATGTCGTTTATTTCCTTGTCATGTGCTACAGAAAACTAGTGGTATGGAGCAAAATTGATCTTAAAACTGAAAATTCGGGAAATTTTCTAACGACGGACTCATAAATGAAAATTTTGGTGGCTAGAGTTTGCAGTGCACCAAACCTCCCGAAAAACGTGTTAGGTTGTTCAGCGTAATTAATACACTGACACTGACATGAAAACATGGAATTAATTAGGCTCTTTCCACTATTGAGGCAGAGTATGACCCCACGACCAAAACTAGCAAAGAGATGGTTGCGGTCTTTATTGTTAGAATTGGGTCACAAGATGAGAAGAATGTGTGTACTGCAATAGTAAAAGTGCTATTCACTTAGCAAAGAACCCTATGATGCAGTCTTAGTACTTGAGAAGATTCAGGGGAGTTAGAATCCAGTATGTTAATGAAGACTGTTACAATTGAGAAATTGAAGTTGCACACAACTTCATTCGAACTTCTCTCTGAGGATCGAGGAGTTGTAACCACTACAAAAGAGCCATTAATAGTGGATTAGTCTGCAAACGAGAGATTATTATAATGTGGAGTCTAATTAATTCCTTGATGCGGAGACTGAGCTTGTCCGCGGATGTGTTTTGGCCGTAAGGTTGCCGTAGGGGGTGGAAGTGGGTGGGAAGCCTCATAACTTAAGAGAGGTTAGAGGAAAAAAAAAAAAAACAACACAGAGTGTTAGGGCATAAGTGAGTTTCTTTTATAAACTTCTTGATCATCATAATAAATTACTGCAGTGGTTAAAGATGACATGATCTCACATAGAAGCGAACTTTCTAGTTTGTTTATATTCATTTATTTTCTTCTTAGTTTAGATTGCTCTTAATAATACAAAATTAGGACGACTATTTCTCAACGAAACGCTTTTATGTATCTCTCTCACTGGATTCACTCTTTTCTAGGCCGGCTCTTCTACAATAGCTTTGTTAACTTTTTTGTACCTACTTAATGTTATTTATATAATGAAACCCGCGTTCACATTATAAAAACCCGTCAGTTATGAAAAAGAGTAATTAACAAACTGGGAAAGCAAAAATATTAAACTTTGCTTGAAGTAATGGCTAGATTGAAATCCTAATAATGCATTAGCTGGTAATCACAAAAAGTCGTCTGTGCATTACAAAAATATCTTGCTGAATCAATAAACGTATATTGGCTCATTAAATCATGGGTGACCTGAAAAGAGAGTTTAACAGCCATATGTTTGAAATTGAGTGTGAAAGATTCGAACTCTAACTAATCAAGTATGAAATTATTACTAAATTATACTCGCAATAATTTTATCTATAATATGTTTGATTAATGGCGGCGAGCCTAAAAATAGATGATTCAATATTCATGAGAGAAACTTGTGTGCATTATTTATAGAAATGGATAGGATTATGATCATCATATTACCTCTATTTATATGTAAATACATATATATATATATATGTATACAATTGTGTATTAACAATGACAATATAGTAGCTGTCATGACAGCTAGAGGAAGCGAAAGAGAGAGCCTACCTAATTACTCTCTATATGTGTAAATATATATATATATACATATATATATATATATATATTACATACTGGTCCATTTGCACAAATATTAAGGAAGTAGCATATATAGTATGAATCAAACTGATTTCCTACCCCAAATTAAGAAAACAAAAATAAATGAGTAAACTCATGTGTTTGGAAACCTATAGCTAGCTGTAATGACGTATACGTAAAATTAACATTATCATATATAAATATATATATATATATATATATATATATATGGGTCATTCTTCTGTCCTTCACCACACAAATGAAGAATGAAAACTTCACTATCTTTATAGCCGTCACATCTCATCTCAATGGTCCATTTTAATCCAAGGGTAATAGAAAATGAGGTGACCGTTTTCATAAGTTCAGCCAGTTATAGCTGGTAAATCTTTTTATTTATTTATTTATTATTATTATTTTGAGATCTGAGAATAGAGTACATGACAAGGGAGGTGGATCAAAACGGCTCGTCGTATTAATGTCCGTGGAAGAAACAAAAACGCTGCCCGCATCGAGGTGCTTCTGTTATTTGAATTGGGAAAAACTTCAGAGAACCGCAAGATGTTCATCCTTGCTGGCTATTGAAACCTCCAACCTAGAAATAATCAGTTTGTGTGGCAGGCTGGAATTCGCGACAACCTTGATTGTTGATGGCAAGTGGTAATTGATGGTATTATTTGATTTTATTATTATTATTATTATTATTATTATTATTATTATTATTATTATTATTATAATATATTTTTTTGGGTCTTGGAAAAAAGGATTGTGTGGTATGCTGCATGTTACCTTTGGTTGTTGAACTCCTCTGGCTTTGGTGACATTCCTTTTTTATGAGTTGTTTATGGTTAATCCATTAACTGTTATTAAAAGGAGCAGACTTTTTTTATATTTTTTATATTGTTTTTGGGGGGTAATGAAGATGTAATGTTGTGAGGGCCTATTGATTCATGAAGAAGTATTGTTGGTATTATCTCTAGGTGGAAACCAATTGTGGAGTAAATTAACCATGCAAGAACGTCTGATCATCCACATGGGCCAAGTGTGTGACAGGTCATCACCCAAAATTGTATGGAAATTAAACAGGAAAAGAATAAACGAGAGGGGGAAAAATGTTGGAGAATATGAGAGAACAAGAACAATGGAGGCAAAGAAAATTAAAAACAAAGATGAGTTTTAGGCGTATTGAGAATACTTTCTTTTAAAGTTTTATTTGCCCTCACTTCAAAGTTTGCTAACAAATTTAATGGTAAATTACTCCCAAGATACGACAAACCCTTGAATACAATATCTAGTAATAATACTATAATCCACAACAATATATGAAATCTATAAATTTATGGAGTTTTTAAAAGCATAAAGATGTTTTTTCATGAACCGTTATAACCATAATAATTCATGTAACCTAATCCAAAGGGTGCCTCTTCATTGCAAAGACATTTATTTCAGTATCTATTCAATTATCATAATTGATAATAACTTAGTTCTGTATAAATATATACAACCAATAGACATAACAGCTCAAAACAACCCAAAAGATACATTTAGAATAGGGGTGGCAATACGGGTCGTGAGACGATGACACGAATTTCGTGGGTTTGGATTGAGAAAAATAGGGGGCGGGTCAAATTCGGGTCCCCGAAACTGACACAGGAAACAACGGGTTGTGTTCGGGTTCGACCTGTAGAACCCGAACTCGACCCATTTTTTTCTTGTCAATTTCAGGTCAAATTTCATGTCAATTTCGGGTCAAATATGTGTAAATTTCGTATCAAATTCAGGTCAATTCGGGTCAATTTCGTGTCACGAGTCAAGTTCGATTCATGTCGTGTCAACCCATTATGGGTTCGTGTCGTGGTTTCGAGTCGTTTTCGTATCACAGGTCATGTTCGGATTGTGGGAGAAAAAATTCGATCGGCTCTAACATGACACGAATCGGACACATGACACAAATTGCCACTCCTTTAGAACATCTCATGACAAGACGTATTGCGTGGCTGTGCGGCCTAGAGAGAGCGCACTGGTGCGACCGCACACCTGAGTGGTGTGGCCGCGCCAGTTTCTCGACCCACTGGGTGGGCTGCAAGGAGCGTGCCCGTGTGCGGGCAGTGTGGCTTGGCCGCACCACCTTCTCGGCCTGCTAAGCGGGCTGTAGGGAGGGCACCCGTGTGGCCGCACCGTTCTCTCGGCCCTTTCGGCTCTATTGTGTCTTTTGATCTTATTTCAAATGAGACACGTTACAATCTCTCTTATAAAAAGTGAACATAGATATATTTAATGTGAACATGCTTACATTAATAAATAAATATAATAACAAAGTTAAGAATTTATTAATAAAAAGCACTATAAAAGAATGCGCCTTCTTATTAAACCTTATGCTTGTTCTGAGTTCTTCTCGTCACCCATAAATTATGGTTGTGATATAGTTTATTTTCATTTTCAAGTTTCGAATTCCAACAGCCATTAAACTAATACAACAGTTTAATTTATATTACATCGTTCAAGATATTAAAGTTTAAATATGGTTCCTTAATATTATTTAACTGAAAATTATGTGCCTATTTTAATCGCATATATATTTTTAATATGAAATAATATAATATTGTTTGTTTGGGATACTCAAATATCAAACGAGCAAAAATTTCCCTAAAAGTGTTATGCTATTCTTCCCTCCACTTCAAAATAAAACCATTTCATTTTTCAAATTGTAATTGTATATCATTTCATAATCTTTTTCATTTCCATTAGTAATTATTCTATACTTCAAAACACTATTTCATTTTCATTCTCCATGAAAAATAAGTCGCTAATTTCATGTAACACAAATAGCCATTTTGGGATACTAATTTACCAAATAAGCACAATTTTATCTAATGCTCATTCTTTTACTCTTCTCTCAACTCAAAAATAAAACTCTTTAATTTTTCAAATTCATAACTACACAATCAACATCATTTCAGAATCTTTTTCATTTTTCAAAAAATAATATTTATACATTAATCAAACACCGGCTTATTCTCAATATGAAATTATTTTTTATATCAATATATTCTCCTTTTTTTTTTTTTTCAATTTGATCATTATATCCAACTTCAAAAATTTCCATGTTTTGAATGAGAAATTCATTTCATTTCTATAATACGATGATACTTGGATGTGTTAATAAATTTTCTTACAAAGATACAAAGACATCCCAATCTTTTTCTAAAGTCATCTCATTTTCAATATTATAAGCAAATTCGTTGGCAATATTGCGATTGGGGGGAAGACTTTCTGATTGTTACAATTTGATTATTAAAGATTACTGTATAACTTAAGTTTGAGAATATGATATCCACCCTTTTTTCAAATAGCGAATAATGATAGAATAAGCTGAGCAAAATTACCTTCTATCCTTTTTTTCCACCCATTCTGAAAATGGATATACTAGAAGTCAAGGCCCTTCATTGTAATATTCTTTCACATTGTCTAAATCTTCCCCGAATGGGTCAATCCTGATACAATTTCTTCCTGTCTTGAAATTAACACGACTTTTCAAACAATTTTTGACTCTTTCTTTTTTTTTTTTTTTTTTTTTTTTTGAATTTGATATATATATATATATATATATATATTGTATCTAAAAGCCATATAATTCTCATAATGAAATAACTTTCTAATTTCAAACAATAGAACTTTACTTTGTCATATTTATGGTGTGTTTGGTGTATCAGTTGAAAATAAATATTTTTTATTGACGTTTGTTTGCTTTTTAAAAACTAATTATAATTGTTTGTTGACTTCTCTAAAAATAACAAAAATTTTATTAATGCTTTAGGCCCGAACCGGCCAACCAAACAGAGTCTTAGTATTCAATCTATACACGCTCATAAGTTTTCTTTTGATATTAAATAATATATATTATTTATATAATTTGATTGGGATAACTTACATTAATTTACTTCGTAGTGACAAAATTATAAGGCTAACTTATTTTTCTGAACTAAACATTTAATTCTTTCTTCTACCATCGTATCTGCTTACCCAATACAAACAATTTTACTTCACCCATTGCTAAATATGCACACTTTACCCCCAACCAACTATATAACTATCACCATCATTAGACTTACTATGACGTTTCCATTCCATTTTTTACTCACTTTCCTACCTTCCTTTTTTTTTTTTTTTTTTTCAATATGCCCACATATTTATGATTTTGACCTTATAATCATACCTATTTACTAAATGCCACCGGTGAAACTCCTCCCCACCTCCTATGCCCGGTTCCCCCTATATTTTTACATTTTTTTTTTCTCCTCCTCGTACAGCTAACCACCAGCCCATTTTTCAACCCAAAAAAAAAAAAAAAATTTGAAATCCATGCCATGCCGACCTTTGCTGGAGTTTGAGTATTCCTGAAGGACAATAGCCTTGGCCTATATATATATATATATATATATATATATATATATATATATAAAGGAAGTTTACTGTAGGCTTCGATGACTTACTCGTTATACACATGGGCCTATATATATATATACATATAGTAAAAGGAAGTTTACTGTAGGCTTCGATGACTTACTCGTTATACACATGTACGCTAACAGAAGATGAAGACTATTTTGCATAAGATGAACAAAAGTGATATATAACAGCTTATTTAAAAACTCCTCATCAAAAAAATATTAATTTTATTGGTGACAAATACACACACACACATATTTATGTAAGTTAACTAAAAGGGTGCGCATTTGTAAATTTGGCATGTTTTTCGTGCAGTCCTACTTTAATTATTTTGTTTATTTCTTTTTTATAAGAGTAGGATTTGGTGGCCTGTGTTTCGTGACTCCTTATGTAAACAAGGATATTGTCGGTATTTTCCCTGTAGGTTTTGATCTTATGATGTGACTTGTTTCCGTGTTCCTTTTAAATATGATAACAAAATTCCATCGTTGTCTTGGAGATTAATTTTGTTCCAGAAAAAATAATAAAAAAAGTTGCGCATGTAATACAAGAAATTATAGGCAGATTGAGTTGAATCCAGTTATACACACACACATATATATATTCTTCCTGAAAACCCAGTTATATATTATATTTAGTTGACTTCAATTAAAACATATTTATAGAGGTTGACATATATATATATATATATATATATATTTATATGAACTTGACATTGAAGTTGAGATTGATCACAGAAAGCTGGGAGAGATGGAAAAAGGGAGATCGGGTAGAGTTTGTGTAACGGGAGGAACTGGGTATATAGCATCATGGCTCATAATGAGACTCCTTCAACATGGTTATTCCATCCGAGCCACTGTTAGATCACCTCCACCAGGTAATAATTATGCTACATTTTATTTGTTCTTGACGTGTGTGTGTATATGTATGTGTGTGTGTATATCTATGTTTGCATATTGCGTATACTTATGTTTAAATTAGCTAAGCTTAATTACTCATGAGATGGTACGTATATATTGTTTTTATAAACCTGACCAACTTTCAATGCGTAGATCAATGGGCAGAAGTACAAACTAATTTTGGGAATTATTTTTTTCAATTTTTGGAAGACAAATTAAATTAAGATCATGTTTTTTTTCCCCCTTAAATGGAAGAGAGAGTTAAGCATCAGGAACTACAAGCACATGATCTCAATTAGATTGATATCCACTAGCAAAAAAAAAAAAAAAAAAAAAAAAAAGATTGTATATTTAAATTTTCCTTACATATGAAAATTTTTTTTTTTTTGGGGGTAAATCCATACATATAATGTCTGTGCCAGATTGCAAGAGAGATATAAGCTACCTGACAAACCTACCGGGAGCAAAAGAGAGGCTAGAAATTTTTGAGGCAGATCTCAACCGTCCAGAGAGTTTCAACTTGGCGATCGAAGGGTGTGTAGGAGTCTTCCATCTTGCTCACCCCATGGACGTTGAGGGCAAAGAGCCTGAAGAAACGGTGACAAAGCGAGCCGTGGAAGGCACATTGGGGATTCTCAAAGCCTGCCTCAACTCCAAGACCGTAAAACGTGTTGTTTACACTTCTAGTGCCGTGACCGCACTGTTCAACGACAAGGGACTTAGCGTCGCCGACGAGACGACGTGGAGCGATCTCGACGTCTGTCGGAGTAACAAGATTGTGAGCCCTAACTATTTGGTCTCCAAGACTGTGGTGGAAAAGACAGCCCTAGAATTTGCCGAAAAGAATGGGTTGGATCTTGTCACAATGGTTCTTCCCTTGGTTGTGGGACCCTTCATTTGTCCCAACATACCTTCATCCGTTTACATTTCACTGGCTATGCTTTTTGGTATGTACAATATTTATGATGATAAAATTAAGTTAGTTATTTTCTATGTTATATTACAATATAGTATTAATTAGTATAATTCAATTAATTTAACTTTAATAATGTTATATATGCAGGTGACTACGATCAATATAAGCATATGGTTAAGTTGAACCTAGTTCATATAGATGATGTGGCTAGTGCACATATCTACCTTCTTGGATGCTCAAATGCTAAAGGGAGATATATATGTTCTTCAGTCGATATAGCCATTCATGAATTGTTTGATTTTCTGAAAGCAAGATACCCAGAATTTCAAATATCTTTGCCTGAGTGAGTTCCTTTTTTATGCATATTTTGTGTCCATATAATATATATATATATATATATATATGCATGTATGTGTGTTATATATGCTAGATTGTGAATTTGTGACATTATAAAGTTACTGGATTATTATGATATTTATATTTGACTTAAATACTTTGATATACCGAGTTAGGTTTTGGAAATGAGATATACCTAAGCCCATTTAATGAGTATCAAAATCAAATATTACAGGCGAAGTTTAATTGTAATAAATTATGCCACATAGCTAATTAAGTTACTGAGTTGTTGACACCCTCTCTCCTTTAGTTAATTTTTAAGGATGCTCAAGTCTATTTTACAATATAAACGTGTTTTCATATCATGACTACCTTTTCGTCTAAATTATGGTTTTATTTATTTATTTATTTCCAGTGATTTGAATGAAATTAAGCTAGAAAAGGGGTACTGTAGCCTCTCATCAATGAAGCTCTTGAAAGCTGGATTCAAATTCAAGTACGGTCTTGATGAAATGGTTGATGAAGCTGTTCAATGCTGCAAAGACAAGGGTATTCTCTCACATTCCTCCAACAACACAGGCACTTCTGAAGAAAAAGTATAACTGTACCCAGTGCTCATTGTAATTATTCAGAGAGAGAGAGAGAGAGAGAGAGAGAGAGAAATCCTTCTTGTTTTCCATCCACTTTAATTAATGCTTTTTTTCATAAGAATTATGTTATTAATATGATAAAAAAGAAACAAAAGTTTTTCATCAGAAGTAGTGGCAGTACTTAATTTCTTAGGCATTAATTGCGGTAGAAGGACAAACAGCACAGCTGCATATATGGAAATATAATATGATGCTACATATCAAAATAAACATCAGCTTTGGATGATGCGATCATATAATGCATCACAAAGATATTTTGATTTTATTTTAAATATATATCTTACTTTCGTTTTCTATGTATTATTGTCGCAGATTTTCTTTTTTAAAAAAAATCGTTTTATCACCTAATTTATTATTATTGTTACTATCAGTATTAGGTTTTAAATTTATCATTTACGAAATTTAGTGTCCTTGACATAATTTAAGTTATTACAATCAAATATAAAAACGAATCATAAGACATTAATTTTCGTAGATCTTTAATTTTTTAAAGTAACATTTTGGTAAATCTTAGTCATACAAAGCAAAAAATGAATTTCGAAAAAAAAAAAAAAGCACAAATTGGTTGTTTTTCACATATAAGCGAAATGTCGTTATAATTTAAAAACGACAAGTTTCTTAGTCAGAGAAACGACTCCTCGTTTGTTGCTATATACACGACTTCGTCTGACTTGTAAGGGAGAGAGAAAGAAAACAAAAAACAACCTCGTTATTTAAGGAAAAAGACGTCGTTCTTCAGAAATGTGGAAACTTTATTTTATTTATTTATTTATTATTTTTAAAAGTATGGTCCCGTTGCAAAGAAAAGAAAGGTGATTTGTCTAATTATCAAAATAACTCATGTATTTTGATAAAATACTATTATTTTTCTCTTTTATTATATAAATATCTAGAGTGTATATATATATATAAATATATATATATCCTTATGTTTGAAAAATTAGATACATATCATCTCTTAAAAATGATTATTTTTTTGTAGTTACTGACATAGTTATCGTACGTGCAGATTTCAAATCTCCTCATCTAAAAGTGCAGATTTTGAATCTCCTGATCTCCAAGTTAAAAAAATGATTGATTTTAAAATACCAATATTATCCTTACTAATCCGTATTCAATAATTACTAATCTTTTTAAATAGTAATTACTTTAAATTTAAATTAACTAAGAAGTTGAATATGTAACACCCTTCTTTTGAAATTCTAATATCTTCTATTTAATACTAAGGAGAACCATTTATTTCCTAATCATACATAATTTTCATAAAAATAGCGGGCTAATTCAAACTTTTATAAAATAAAATAACATACTAAGACTTTTTCATTGATCAAACTCACATATTTACATATTATATTTACATATCACACATATCCTTTAAACAAAACTTAATTAGTTACACATACACACGCACGCTTATTTACAAAATATATAAAGTAGTAAAACTCAAAATATAACCCACTAGTCATTCGTTCTATATGCATCAAATCATGAGCACGGAGAGCGCCAACCAACCTCTAAGATTTACTCAGAAGAGTCACTGTCTGCATTACAAGGACACTAGTGAGCTAATGCTCAGTAAGTAAAAACATTGCATGACCATGATTCTCAAGAAGTGTTCTGAATAGTGAATTCTTGTCATTCAACTTATAATATTATATAAATATAACATTTAATTGGGCCCACACTATGCTGTATACTCATCTTCAGATAGAATAAGGAACCTTAGTTTTATTAAAATTTGATTTAAGCTGGCTAGTTTCACTTTTGGGAAAGCCCCCTTTGCCTTGGGACTTCATTTCCCATTGTCGCTTGGAGCTTCATAACCAAAGAATAGCCCCCTTTGCCTCGGAGCCTCATTTTTTTTTTTTTTTTTTTTAGTATAGCGCCCTTTGCCTCGGAGCTTCAGGAATGGGTCATTTTTATCTTTTCTTTTATTTTGTTCGCTTACTCATATCCAAAGGATAGGAAGAGCATAGAACATTCTAATAAAAATGATGTATTATAATAGATAACTCATTAAGTCCTAGCAATTCAGTTGAGTAAGTTTTTACTTACCTCGTGCAATAAGCAGAATAGTAGACTAGTTTTCCTTGTGGAGCTGAGTGTGCTAACTCCTCATATAAACATGTCATTTATACTCAGCAAGTTGTGTTGGACAACTGAAGTCATAACTAAAAATTAGCGGCATCTCCTCTATATTCATAACCTAACCAAATCCTATAAACAACTAACATCACTCAATTTATAAGCATTTACTACTATTATATAGCGTAGTCAATGCGTTGTAATATGTAATTAACAATATATATAGAAGAAACATATATACTAATACTTATAATGGTTGATAGCTCGGTAAGAGATATGTACTAATACTTATAATCGTTAATGGCTCGGTAAGAGATTCTCAAAATATTAGATAACCGAGTATAGAAAATGGGGAGAATATAATAGTGGCTTTTCACCTATTCGGTGTTAAGGGAAAATATACAGAGTAATAGATAGGCAATTTAATCTAGAAAAATGTTAACCGACCTATTAATTGACTACTGATTATTTATTTCTATATATATATATATATATATGTATATATATATTCGTATATACATATATAGAAAATAAATGTTACTTTCTGCTATATATATATTTTTTAAAATGTTAAAATATATATTATGACTATCCCGTAGCTTATGTAATGTCTCAAATCAAATAAACTATCAGTACACAAAAGTATTAAAATAGATATATATACATAAATGATGGTCTAGGAAATCAATAATAATATTTAATAAAAAAAGCTAAACTAATTAAATGCTGAAAATGGCAACTTGTCCTTCAACCATTAATTAAATAAATAAATAAATAATTTTTTTCCTTCATTTTATTAATTTTGACCATCATAAAATATTATTATATTAATATTCCTAATAATTTCCAAGAACTACACTACTAGCGATTTCACATTCTTTATTTAGAACACTAAGCTCCTTCAATAAGAAAACTGAGTCTTCTTTCTGCATTAAAACACTTAAACCAAATAAATGATCACTTCAAATTAAGAACATTTGCAAGTGATTATAAAATTAGTAATTATGAATATATTCTAATGCATGCAAAATTGAAAAGTATGAGATGAGAACATGCCCATTATTGGTGTGTATGCTCATGAGAATATCGGGCACTACAGTATAAGTAAAATTTCAAAACTAAAAAATTTAGCAAAAAATCCAAAACTTTCCAAGTTAAGAGTTTTTGGATGCCTATGTTAGTCTTAGCTTTGCCCATGCATCCCCAATAAGCTTGATCCCAAATTAAAACCTTTCGTTCCCCACATAAAGTGCTTTTGAATAGTATGATTGTGACGCCCTAGAAATTCATAAACTTGATTTCATTAATTATTATTATAGATTTTCCTTATTAATATACTTCTAGTGAATTATTTTAAAGAATATCAAATTTCAAGATCATGAATGATTTTATACGTATCGTCAGTATGATGATGTCGATGATGTAATAATGTCGAGTTTCTCTATTTAAATGAGAAATTATAAATAAATAGAAAATGAGTTGAATGGCATATAAATTTATACAAAAAATTTATTATGTCTTACTAGATAGATAAATGTTAATTTTTTGAAAGGAACCCCAACTATTATTAGTAGGTCAATTTGATGACCTTAGTCTTTATTTTGGTCATATCAATATATTTAAGTATTGAGAATATGATTGAGAAAATTAATGTGTCACATAGATAGGAGATGAATGGTTAAGATTGATTGGGAGTAAATCCAAAGGTGGAGGATTGATCAAGACTTAGGATTGGGTTAGAAATCAATGGTATAGTTCATGTGAAAGGACCTAGGCAAATAAATGTCCAATTTTTGGATACTAAGTGACCAATGAGAGGTTAGGTCAAGAATTGGTATGGTGGATGATCAAATGGGTGAGATTAAAGATGATGACCCTTGATCAATGGATGGAAAATTAGAAAAAAGAAAAATAAAAACAAAAATGAGAGAGTTTGAAGAAGAATCATATATTTGCTAGTCAAAGTGGTGTGTTGTGCATGCATGCAAATACAAGTAAGAGTTGGTATGCTTAATTTAGGCAGAAATGACAAGAAACAAGTACTTGAAAATGACCTAGAGGTACAAGTTAAAGGGAACCATTTGTCTTTATTTTGTACAACAAAAATACCACATCAAAAACCCCTTTGAAGTGGCACCATTTCAAGCTAGAAATTAGAAAAATTTTTCCACTATTATCCCTCAAAAGTCATACCCATTTAAGACACATATTGACTGAAAATAAACCCTAACACCCCATTTCATTGTCACACAAGTTAAGCTAAAAAATCTAACTTATTTAGCCACCACCAAGCTCAAAAAACACAACAATATTCTCCATCTCCAAAACCCCTCTAACACTCTCCTCCCTCAATTTTAAAGCTCCAAGTAACCCATTTACCAAGTCCGAAGAAGTGTGAATCTAAGTTAGATGATGTGTTAATAGAGGTAACCTAGTAGTTCTCGTTGTGTTTTGATTATTTTTAGAGAACTAAAGCATGTTATGTAGTTATAATCTTAATGTTAGACTCCTTCTTACCCAAGAAAAGGTTTTGAGAGGAACTTTGGAGATCCAAGGTCTTAGAGGATCCATGGAGCATTTCGGTATTATCTACGAATTTTGTTAGAGCTTGTGGCAGTTGTGATAATATGACATGTGTTAGAAACTTTGGCATGAAAAATAAATTATATGATAAGATTCTACAAAGGATAAGCTTCGTTTTAGGCTTGGAATCACATGGTTTGCTCATGTATATATAAAGTTATGTGTATTTGAATTTATAACACAAAACTAGAAGAAAAAAGAACCCCTGAGGTATAGTCTAGCTACAGGTTTTATGAAATCTGAATCCCTTAATCTCATAATTTTGGATTATACGTTATAGGTCTAAAAACTAAATTCTTTAAGCTTTTCAAAAAGGTAACTTACGCCTCAAATGGATATATTTATAATTTTTAGTGAATTTTATAATTTAAGATTATGAACCGAGAGGTTTTGCTGAAACCCTGTACCGGCCATGAGTTTTGTATGTTTTGGGTTAGTAAATCGTAAGTTTTCATAAACTTTTTTTTTTTTTTTTTGTCTAAACTAGACATTATAAGCTTTTCAATGACATATCATTTTCCTTTTTGGACTTGTAAGTGAATTTTTAAGATTTCTCTAATTTTAACCATAAATTTGGGCATAGTACATACGTAAGACCAACAGTAACAAAAACTCGTTATATGGCATATACAACTCCAAAACTTAAGAAAAAAACTTTATGGTTATCAAGTAGACATCTTGAGCTTTATAGTGACTATTGTATGTTTAAAATAGATAGCTACATAATATTTAATAAATCACATAACCTTATATTGAAATCTGGTAAAATGAGATTTTACTATGAGACACTATGGAAAACATTCATATTAAGATTTAAAACCCCTGAGATTTTGAAAAATAAATTATATGGATAGAAATAAATACTTCAAGCTTTCTAATGAGTTATCAAGTATCCAAAACATAATTATATACAAATTTAAATAAATCTTATAAATTAAAATCTCACACCGATAAAACGATTAAACATTAACAATATGACGTAAGGGTAAGTACATAACATATGGATATAAATATTGATTAAATGAGTTGGTATTAAGTACATGATCAAATAATGTGAAAATCCCTAATTTTATGAAGTTGAATCATAAGTTTTTAGACTGACCAAGACAAAGTAAATTAGATGATTACTAGATATACACTAACAGGCTACCTTAGCCCAATTGAATGATCATAACTAATAGGATTAGGCCTTACAAGCCCAATACTAAATAGAAGATAACTAACTTAAGGGTATACACTTAGGTGACTCCTTATCACCAAGGTAATCTGTTCGGCAAAAATATGTTTTCGAAAATACTACGCAAGTGCACGTAATCGAATAAGTAATACAGAAGTGAATAAAGTATCGTCTCCACAGGAATTGAATTACCAAAAACTAATTTCAAAATCCAATTTAACAAATTTGAGAATGAATTGAGCACTAAAATTATAGACAATGAATATAAATGAATAGGCATAATTAAAAATGCAAACAAAAGATAAAACGTGGTAATATCTAAAGCTTAGACTGTGAATCAATGATGGGTAATGGCTAAAATTACTGATTTTCCCTCGGTTACAAATCTAACCGCAAATGCTGTAGGAATGCTATAGTAAAGTTAACTCAGTCAAATTAAAATTCTGAATAATCCTCTTCCGAAAGATTTATACCTTCAGTTCTTTAAACCAAAATCAAGATATTCCTATCTATCTCAGTTTTCCGAACATAAAATTAAGCACCAATTTTAATGGGTTGTACAAGGTAATAATATATTCCTGTATCATACACTCATATTATCCAAGCTAAATCCAACCAAAATTAATCTTCTCATAATTAATTCTAGCTTTTATACTCTACCAACTGATGGCCAGTCAATCAACAGAGATTAAACAATCAAAACACTTGAATAAATTGAATTGAAAATTACTAAGCATTTAACATAATAAGCAAATCTTCATTACAATTTCGGTTCCATTAATAATCCTAGCTAAGGAAATTAGTTCATGCTTCATTCAATGAAATCAAAACCAAAAAAATCAGCAAGAGAAATCATAGTTTTCAGAGAGATAAACAAAAAAAATCCCAAAAGAATACAGTTAACTAGAATTGGAAAATCAAAGAATAAGCATATGTGATGTGATGAATTCCTTCTATCTAACCAATAGCGCAGGGCTGCCTTTGAAATTCTCCAAATCTCTCTCCGTGGACCTCTTTCTCTTCTTTTTCCCCTCTGGTTTTCCTCACAGCTCTCTTTCCCCCAAATGGTGTATTTCGGCTCTCCCAAGAAAATGGCTAACTTTCCCTTTTATATTGGTACCAAAAAGATGCCCTAGTTGCACGTGTCTTTTTATTAGCCAAAGACGGTGGCCACCTCACAGCTGTAGTGTTTAAACAAAATGGGCAAATGAACCGCTGCTAGCTATAAAGCAAATCTTGAGTCATCATATGCTTTTAAAGTTAACTCTTCACTGCTGCAACATTGCTGTGGTATTGCTATAGCATTCCTGTAGCAATCAGTTGCAGTCTAGCTGTCTATTCCATCATCTCCTCTAGTTCAGTGGGCCTCCATCTTTTTGGCACCATGGCTCTAGCTAGAAGGCAAAACACAAAATTAAACTTAAAAATATGTTAAAGGCCAAAATCATCTACAACTTTTTACCCTTTCTTTAACTAAAGTAAACTATCTAATATTATATAAAAGACTAAAAACTATGGCATATTATCTTGAAATAATAACAATTAGAAAGCTTAAAAGCATGCTAAATAACTCTATTTTATAGAGTTATTATACCCCAAACTTATATCATTGCTCATCCTCAAGTAATGCCACAATTAACACGAGACACAACACACAAAAAGAAAACTCAAAACACAAAACAGAAAATTGTTCTAGTTGCTAAGTTGATTCTCTATTCTCAAAAGTACTTCTTAGTTTCCATTTCATGGTCAAAATCAGCATTCATTAAATATCAGCATCTGCTTTTTCTGAACTCAATCCCAAATGAGACTCTTCTAAGGTGTATGTATGTGACTATAGCTAAGCATCCTTGAATTGCTTTGGTCATACAAACCACGATCATTGAACCTAGTAAACGATTCAATAGGCTAACTGCATAATTCCTTCTCCACTATTATTAGTTTACCAAACACCTGGGACTAGATATGCTCTACTAAATAATGCTTAGGGTATTGAACAAGGTAATTTTTTTTTGAATCTTCATGTCACTGTTATCTTTTTATGCGAATGTCAACATTGGTGATGAAGACACCCGGTTACTCGGCAACTTCACCATTCAAATTTGTTGTAGCACACTTATATTCAAAACCACTTTTTGATGCAAAAGTATACATGGGGCTCATGTTACACCTGGTTACTAGGTGGCTCCAAAATAGCAGAGTTCTTTATTTATAAATATTTTTTTTATATCACCCTAAAATCAAACCTTTTTGAAATACCAATACTTTAAATGCACATTAATCCACCCCAAAATGTTTGGCCTTCTAACGTTTCGCCTTGAAGGTTTCATACAATCAGTTCTCAAATCCCAAACCCTTATAGTGATTTAAAATTTCCTAGGCTTTTCAAAAGAAACACAAAGCTATAGTATAATATGCATCATCCAAGCAATCTCATTTAAGGAGCAAACCAATAATAAACTTCAACAATACTCAACTCATGCCAATTCATTCCATAATCTGAGAATCTCAAAACACTATTACTCTTCATAGAATTTCCTCAACCCAACTTTGCTATAGCAAAACCAAAGCAAACAAAACATACTAAATTTTGTTTTTTTTTTTTTTTATAAGAGAAAAACAAAACAAAATCAAACCGAAACAAAACAAATCAATTACATAGATCAAGACCCCTACCCCAAACTTAAAATCAGTAGTTCCTCACTGCTTGAATAAAATAGAACAAAAACAACAAAACACAACAAGACAAAAAGACAAAACAAGACAAAACATGACATTGTAAAACAAAGAAAAAGAGAAAGGTAGAAACTCCCTGAGTGGTGGGTGGTGGGTCAGTGGTTTGATGCTGGCAGTGAGGTGGAGAGATGGGTCAATGGTTGTGCTCCTGGGATGAGTTGGTGGCCTCAGTTGGTGGCTGAATGGCTGGGCATTGTTCAGTGACTGAAACGGTTGCTCATGCAGTGGAGTTGATTTGGCAGTGGTTGGGCACTCGGTGTGTGGACTGGTGGCCTGGTACACTGGAGCGATTGGCTGGCAAGGTCGGTTACTCAGGCGGTGGAGCGGTGGACTGGTTGGTTGGCGACAATGGTTGATTTGTTGCTTAGTTGACGGCATAGAAGAAGAAAACAAAAAGAAAGTGAGGTCTCGTAGGGTTTCGGAATATCTGACTATATATATATTAATTTATTTTTTTCTTTTTTTGTTATTATTTTTTTCTATTTTATTTTTTTTATTTTTTTTTTTTCTTTTTGGAAATCCTGTAGCATTTTAATACAGATTGCTACCCAGTTCTTTTTCTGAAATGCTATAGCAATGCTGTAGTATTTTAATACAGATTGCTCCTCGCTATCACCTGACTTTGCTGCAGCTTTGCTGTAGCAAACTGATTCATTAGAAAGAAATGCTATAGCAAAATCCCCAGAATTCTGTTGCAAACCCTGCAACAAAGAAAGATAAATAAAAATAAAAACTCAAGAACAGAGTAGAAACATCAGATTTATACTTGCTCCTAGGTCACATAATGCCCTTCTAAAGTATCGGTTCCCAATGGAGCATGTTATGGTGAAACTGCCAAAATCTTCCAGCTTAGGTGGCAGCTTGTTCTTCAATATCGCACTGCACTCTTCAGTTAATACCACCATCTTGAACTTACCTAGCCTTCGTTTCTTTGAAAGAATGTCCTTTATGAATTTATCATAGCTAGGCATTTGTTCCAAAGCTTCCACAAGTGGAATATTGATGTGCAGCTACTTAAACACGTCTAAAAACTTTCTAAATTGCTTGTCATGCTTTTGATTATGAAATCGTTGCGGACATAGTGGTGGAGGTCTCTCTGATCTGCTTTGCTAGAGCTTTGCTGTAGCATTTCACTCTACTGCATCATCTTGATCTTCTTTGCTGCTGCTTTGCTGCAGCATTTCGCACTACTTCCTGATATGCTTTGTTGTTGCTTTGCTGTAGCATTTCGCTCTGCTGCAGCATTTTGATCTACTTCCGTTTCTGATTGAGGACCTGGCTAATTTTGGATTGAAGAGGGTTCTGCCTCTTTGGCAGGTTGTCAAGCTGGTTGTTCAATTTGTCTACCATTACGAAGTGTGTTAGCTTTGCAATGCTTCTTACCATCTCTTCTGGGATTTTCTGTATCCTAGGAAGTGATCCTTGAGGTCTATTGCTCAAAACATTGCTAACTTCCCAACTTGATTCTCCAACATTCTCAATGACACAGCTTGACTCTGAATAAGGGCTGATTGATTCTGGATGATGGCATCATTCTTCGCCATGTATTCCTTGAGCAGTGCCTCGATGGAATTTTGTTGTTCTTGAGGCGGATTTCTTTGTTGCTGTTGTTGAAAACTTGGAGGATTTGTGGGTTTGCTAGGCCCGGCTGAAGAATTAACTCCCTAATTACCCCATGAAAAATTCAGATGTTGCCTCCACTCTAGATCGTAAGTGTTGGAATATGGATTGTTATTCCTGTTGAAATTATTCACATAGCAAATGAAGCGGGGTTAGTTGGGCAATTCTCAAATGTATGACCCTCACCATAATAAACACACACAACATCCACGGCCTGCACCAAACTTGCTGCTGCTGCCATATTCATGGATTTAAATATGTTGGACAATGAAGATACTTGAGCTATCAAAGCTGTAACAGCATCTACCTCATGAATTCCCGCTACACGCCTTCCCGTGACAACTCTTTCAGTAGGCCACTAGTAGTTGTTATTAGACATTCTCTCCAAAATCTCATAAGCTTAGCATATTCTAGGAATATTATTATAATTCTTAGCCTATAAATTGGCCTTATTTTCAGATCAATAAGAACTTTTTGTCATTCTATTCACTCTTGTGATTTATCTTTCAGTTCTTGTTGAACTAATCGAACTTATCAAGACTTTTTCTTGTGGCGTTCAAATCTGACTTATTAAATGGTTCTCCACAACCGTTTGTGGTGTCTACGATAATACCAAGGTTCTTGTTTATGGGTTGGCATTGGGTTGCGGTCTTCTATACCAAGGTTCGTGTCATGATTCAAGCAACGGGTTGCGGTTTCCATCCCAATCGAACCTGTGTTCGAGACGATCTTAGAGACTTCTTAGATTACGGCTCTCGTCACAAGTTGGCCTGATTCGTATCACAAAAAAATCCCAAAAGAATTCAGTTAACTAGAATTGGAAAATCAAAGAATTAGCATATGTGACGTGATGAATGCCTTCTATCCAACCAATAGCATAGGGCTGCCTTCGAAATTCTCCAAATCTATCTTTGTGGACCTCTTTTTCTTCTTTTTCCCCCTCTAGTTTTCCGCACAGCTCTCTTTCCCCCAAATGGTGTATTTTGGCTCTCCCCAAAAAATGGCTAACTTTCCCTTTTATATTAGTACCAAAAAGATGCTCTACTTGCACATGTCTTTTTATTAGCCAAATATGGTGGCCACTTCATAGCTATAGTGTTTAAACAAAATGGACAAGTGAACCACTGCTAGCTGTAAAGCAAATCTTGAGTCATCATATGCTTTGAAAGTTAACTCTTCACTGCTGCAACATTGTTGTGGTATTGCTATAGCATTCTTGTAGCAATCAGATGCACTCCAGCTGTCTATTCCATCATCTCCTCTAGTCCATGGGCCTCTATCTTTTTGGCACCGTGGGCTCTAGCTGGAAGGCAAAATACAAAATTAAACTTAAAAATATATTAAAGGGCAAAATCATCTACAACTTTTTACCCTTTCTTTAACTAAAGTAAACTATCTAGTATTATATAAAAGACTATAAACTATGGCATATTATCTTGAAATAATAACAATTAATAAGCTAAAAAGCATGCTAAATAACTCTATTTTATAGAGTTATCATGATCATAACTAATGGGATTGGGCCTTACAAGCCTCACCTACAGCGTAGAACAAAATGTTTTTCTTTGTTGATGTTCTATGTTTGCTATGATTTACCTTGATGATGTGATGAGTATATGAATTATATGTATTGCTTTGATTAAGCATTTGACGTGTATAATTTCCCTTGCACTAATAAGATTGACATGCCTCACAGTTATTTATGCCATAATGATACATGTATAGTGATATATAAATCTACACAATGTCACAATTAATAAGAATAAGGCTAACGAAAAATAGGATTAAGTTCGTACCAACCTCCAATTAGTAAGAGGATATGATAAAAACGAAAGCTATAAGTTCTGACCTTGGAGGTTGTTGGAGAGTCGCTCCCCCAACTTCCTATTAGTTGCGCGCATATGGGTACAACATAGGAGGCCTTTAAGTAGACATGATATATATATGATAAAGCATAATTGAACACATATAGATCACATGCATTTTGAACATTCATGTTGTGATGTGTGATGATATGTTCCATGAAAATATTTTGTGAGATATAGTTTGTGCTTCTGAGTGAAAGCTCATATGTGTGTATTCGTGCTATAGGTAACGCGGGTAAGCAGCACGCCACTTAGATGTTTTTCTAGACTGACGAAGCAATGTGGAGGCTATAAAGGAAGGGAGTGGGACACCACCACAAATTTAATTTCCGCACTTAGACTTCTTAAATTATTTTGTATCAATTATCTTTAAATTAAAATTATGTTTTTAATATTTCAGTACTACTAAACTAGTAGGAGTACTTAAAGGTTTTAAGGTCTTTTGTTTTAACCCGCATTACGTTATAGCTTTTTAAATACTATCTAAGTATAAATTTGAATGTGATATTTATTATTTAGAAATTTCAATTTCCTCAGTTAAAATTTTAGCTTATTAAACTCTTCAAACACAAGTATGATTTATATGTTAAAAAAAAATTACATTTTTAAAACCAAACATAAACAAGTATTAAGACTATATTAACTAAAAATAAGTAAGTTAGTTAACGGTCATAAAAGTTGGGTCGTTACAGTTGGTATCAGAGTGTTATCCTGTCATCCTACCTTACATCATTACCACATCAGTTTCAGTCTGTCCAAATAAGTTAGAACTCTTTTTACAATTAGTGCTGTTATTGACCTTAATGCACAAGGACTTTGTTTCTTCACTCGGGCGATGGGATAGGCACCTATATAGGGTGAGAGCATGCAAGAGTACAAACGCCAATTAGATGAGGATCTCCTAACAGAGTGCCCTTACGAATTGCGCCAAGAGGACTCATGTGAGCTGTTTTGATGGAGAGTTCCCCACGAGATACGGGCACTGATCTACTTTCCCCAACCCTATCCGATTATGATCACTTATGTTTAGAGATCATTTATGACGAGATTCATATGAGAATGGAGAGGGTAGACACTCCTCTAGTAGGGGATTATGGTGGAGAGTGCTTATAAGCCATGTTGAGGCACCAGCTCCTCACCAACCAGAAGCCATAGGAGACATGATGCCCGCATTGATATAGAAGATAAGGACCCCACCGAGGTTTTCATTGAAGGAAAAGATGACGAGACAGATTGTTTATGAGTATTAGTAGAAGACCGAGTATAGTAGTTTACTATCGGATAATTTACCTACTGTTTGTGGAGGTTTAATGTATTATCAACCTTATGTGTTTGGTGACCCTTATGTTATCCTTATGATTTATGTTTCTCTATGACTAATTATGACCAATATGGTTAATTGTTATATGAATTTATGACCATGTGATGTTATGCCATGATACTTTTTAAGATATGACATGCCATGATTTATTGGTTATACTCTTGTCATTTATTATTAAATAAAACTCATGTCATAAGACTATACTTAAGCTAAAATACTCCACTAATGTTGACTAACACCTCAACAAGGATCAATAGGACTTTTTAGTGTAACATGCGGCTAGGGTGAAAGGGTAGAATATCGGAAAATGATATGGTCCAAATGATCCTCCAAGCACATTAGTCCTATCTGACCATCGTAGAACCAACTTCACTCCTCCAAGTAAACAGCCCACCCCACAAACCTTGCTTCTAACTTTCTTGTGTCATCCACTTTTATTCTATTTCTTCTTCTTCTTCTTCTATTTTTATTAATATATATTTTTTTAAGTTACTATACCCTAAACTTGCTTAATTTTTTTTTGACGCCAAAGGATAAAACATGCTCTTTCTATACCTTTTTTTTTTTTTTTTTTTTTTATTTACTTTTATTCTATTTCTTCTTCTTTTTAGTTTTTTTTATTTTATTTTTTGTTAAGTTACTACATCCCCAAACTTGTTTAATTTTCTTTTTTAACGCCAAAGGATTTAACACTCTTTTTATAATTTTTTTTCTCACATTTTCTTCGTATTTTGTTTTAATATATGACAAACATAAAGCACAAGTAGAATCTCAAAATTCCTTCCTTCCTCCCATATATTGACATGGCTGAAAATATCTTCTATAAAGACTATTATGCTTGTAGGGTGAGCGTTAATGGAAATTATTTATAAGCTTGGATAATATGTGGGGTGACAAAAAAAAAAAAGGGTAAAAATAGGCTCGACGAGGTTAACTATAGATTAAAACATGTCAAGGTAGACTCGAAAAGTTCAAATTTTCAAAAATTGGCCTAAATCATTTTCTTGGGTAAGTGAAATCTAGGATTTATTTGCCCCAAGAGAGAATCAAACAATTTCAATGACTATAACCTGTTATAGGAATGAGGCCCGTCCTAATTCTAAGAACACCAATAATGAATAATTGCAAAAAGAAATTAAAGGCAAGAGAGACACTAAATTTTTATACAAGTTCGTCCAAATTCAAGTTTACATCCTATTTCTACCACTGCAGATTCCACTATGATGATGATGAAGAATACATAAATAAGAGAAATCACTCACACAAACTCTCAATTGTGTTTCCCAATCTCTCTCAATATTTGAAACCCACCCAAATTGAGTTTTCACCAAAACTACTCAACCCTAGCCCCTTTCTCTCTTTAAAAACCAGCAAAAAAAGGACAAAAATGCGTTTCCCAAAAACACCTATATTGCGACCTGGTGCTGCAGCGCCCACACCCGACGCTGCAGTACCCAAATACTCTGAGTCTCAACGCTGCAGTTCCGAAACCTGGCGCTGCAACTGTGGTGCCCTTAATTCATTTAGCCAATAAAACCATCATTGCATCACGTTGTTAGTCTATTCTAATAGTTATTCATTTTGATTTATTAATTTGGCTTAAGTTATCTGGTGCAGTGATAAGGCTCATTTTCCTCGACAAAGAAGTTCGATGTGCTAGTATAAATATAATTCCCTAATTACAAATTGGCACTATGGTCGAATATATATTTTTGACTTGTATATACTTTTTGTATGCATACTCTCCTCTTATATTAATAACGTTATTTATTTATTTATTTATTTCATAGATTTAATTTATTTTAATTTATTATTTTTAGATAGACTTATAGCTTCCTTTAGAACAGTAATGATTTCTATATGTGTATATTTATACACATATTATTATACTTATTTTCTTTCTCATTGTGCGTTGTGTGTGTGACATAATTCTATTGGATATATATACTTTGTGTGAAATAATAATAATATAAGAAAAAGGGTGCTGACACTTAAAATATTAAATAGATATATTTGTACTATGTCGGCAAGCATTTGTAGAAGCTTTATCTTCTACCTTTCTAGCACCTTCGACCTCATCTCCTCTCCAGCTTCTATTCACTTTCCCTCTCACTCTCAGAACCTCACGAGCGAACCCAGAGAGAGCTATCACTATTGTATTCATTTTTTTCACTGAGAACTTAAAGGGTGAGATATTTTCCTTAGCTACACGTATATCACTTCGTTATTCTATATGTCTCTTAGTTGTTATTTTTTGAATTCATGGTAGGAAGTATTCTCTCGTATATTTACTTACTCTTTGATGTGGAGATTTATATATATATATATATATATAACACATATGCACATATGTATATGAGCATATCTTGGAATCTGTAAGTCTTAGTTAATAATGGAAACAAACTACTTTACTTTCATGTGGACTTATGTGATTTTGAAACTGATGGGCACATATTTCTTTAATAAACTTAATATTTCCAATGTTTATATATATATATATGTCCGTTATATGTTTGCAAGAATTACAGAGAGAGAGCTGCACTTCATTTAGACCAATTGAAGATTGAGATATAGGTGCTGTTGTCTGTATGCATATCTATAGAGATACCAGATAAGAGAGCTAGCATGTCTCCTATACATATATTTACATATATTTTATGTATCTACTAATTCGTGGAGCTTCTACTACTTTATATTCGTATACTATTTATTATTCTCATTTTAATTCTTTTACTATGGACACTATAAATATATTCGTACATGTAGCATACATATATCATATATATATATATATTTATGTACTTCTAAGTACTGTTTGATTAGTGGAGACATGTTATGATCAGGGAATTTTAGTGTTAACATTAGGCACTCACATTGATCTTGACGAGGAAACTGACTCTTTCAACTGCTCTTTGTTTGTCCGGATACAAGGTACTGCATCACAAGATAGGTAATGTAATATGAATTGTTAGAGCATTTTATGGCATTTGCATATTTTATAAAGAAATCGCCGTACAATACGAGAAAGAGACTGTTTTTGTGTGAATTGTGTAGTTTGCTTGTAAGTTGCCTATATTAGTTCCTTGGGTTAGATGGGAACTAAAATTTGGTCTCATGGGATAGATTGGGATCAATTTCAGACCTTATTGTAGTTCCTAGGATCGGGGAACTACAATGACTCGTGGGTTAGATTGGGGCATTTTATATTGCTAGCTAAGGTTCGATAGTATTTACGCATGCTAATTTTGGGTCTGGGTGGACGGCTCATAGTGTACACAATTTTGTGCGTATTATAATTTTTATGGAATGATAAGTACGAAGAAAATTTGATGAGATCATGAATCATGCCATATATATATATATATATATATATGTATATATTATTTGCATTGTTTCTACTTACTGGGCAGTAGCTCATGTAGTTCTTGTGATGCAGGTGAGGGTACGTTCGAGTAGTTGTTTTTCCTAAGAGGTCGGTTGGCATGCTCTCTATGCTTGTGACTGGTTCTATATGGACATTACTAACCTTATATGAGTACACTTTTGTTATTGTTTCGCCTGTTTTGGAACTTGTATTAGCTATAGGGATTGTTTTATTTACTACCCAGGCAACGTTTCATTTTGAGATATAACTTATTGTAAATATCACATCGACCCATGTTTTATGAGTAAATCTTCATAGTTATATGTAAATTAAAAAGATTTTCAGAAGTTCAAATTTGCCTAGTATTTTATATAATAATTAAGAGTTTTTGAATGAAATTAACACCACATAATTTAATTTTACATTAGTGATGTGATGAAGTTCGGTGGGCAGTACAACAGTGCCACGAAGCTTATAACTCCACTTTGGATTTCTTTGCGCTGGCGCTGTAGTGCCATATGGCTGGCGCAGCAGCGCTGACTTGCTGCCTTGGCGGCATCACAGCGCCCAGGAACCGATGCTGTGGTGCCGGACCTCCCCCCGCCCTCCCCTTTTTTGCTAGGTTGATAGATTAATTCATCTTCACACTTAACAATCTCCCACTTGAAGATTAATCAATCACCACATCTTCACTGCAGTGGCACCAACTTCTCACATCTCAAATGAGAAGTCCAACCAAAGTTGCGTATAACTTCATTTTTTCGATCTTTGTCAACATATCAGCCAGATTAAGACTCCTAAGAATCTTCTCAAGCACCAACACCCCATTCTCCAAAACTAACCTGATGAAGTGATAACGTACCTATATACGCTTCGTCCTAGCATGAAACACAGGATTTTTCGTTAAGTGAATAGCACTCTGACTGTCACAGTACAACACGCTCTTCTCTTGCTTGTGACCCAGTTCATCCAAGAACGACTGCAACCAAATCATTTCCTTGCTTGCTTCAGTCACAGCTACATATTCTGCTTCAGTAGTGGAGAGTGCAACTATCTTCTGCAGCATCAAAATCGAACTGACTGCCGTGCCACCCAAAGTGCACTAGTAAAAATTGTGGATTACACGACGGTTATTTACCGTCATGTAAAGTTTACACTACGATTAGACAACCGTCGTGTATTCCAGCATTGTGGAAGATACCACGACGGTTCCATAACCGTCATGATATCTCAATATTACACGATAGTTCATACCGTCGTCGAATCAAGAAATACAGTAGCAAACGCTGCAAATTAAGAACTTTACACAATGGTTTTCCTCCAAAACCGTCGTGTAATGTAGTGATTACACGACGGTTTGACCCGAAACCGTTGTGTAATGTATGCCATTACACGACAGTTTTAGCTCAGAATCGTCATGAAATTGGGCTTGAATTTTAAAAAAAATTTTGGCTTTTTTTTGGCGATGGCACACATGACACGACGGTTTCGGAGCAAAACCGTCGTGTAATGTGCACCATCACCAAAAAAAGCCAATTTTTTTTTAATTCAAGCCCAATTACACGACGGTTTTGAGCAAAACCGTCGTGTAATGGTACACACTATACTAGAATCAAATTCCATATGATTATCCAAAATAAAATTTCATTTTGGCATTTCATCGAGCATATGATGGGCGGGTAAAAATCATGTTAAAAAATGTGTGTAAAGTGCCAAAACCGTGCACAAAACATTCATCTCCAAATAGCAACAATAAAAAAAAAAAACATTCGAACAACACTACAAATTACACTCCACGCAAGTTATTAAAGCATTGTGTGTTCGTAGTTTTATTAGAAAACAAGAAAGTGAGCAATATGAAAGTCACCTTGCTTTTCTTTAAAGAAAAATAGTCACGGGCTTGATGGAAATACCGGGAGAGAGAGGTGGTGGTGATGGCGGCGGTGAAAAAAAACCGGGACTATGACGGCAGTTTGGGAAAAGTTTGAAGTGGCGGCGGCGGCGTGACTGTACTTTAAGTTAGGGGGCGGGCGGGCGAGCGAAGGAGGTGGGAGGAGAAAAGTTTGAGTTGTCTAGAGGATTGAAGATGAAAATGATGATAAACGAAGAGGAAAGTGTATTTATGTAATGGACTTTCGTGTGAATTCCAAAGCATGAAATTTGAAAATTTTGAAAATTTTCGGAGGATTACACTATGGTTTCTATAACCATCGTGTAATCCGAGATTAAACGACGTTTTGATCAAACCATCGTGTAATCCTTTTTTTTTTTTCAAAATTTGAAATTTTGAAAATTTTGAAAATTTTCAGAGATTACACGACGGTTTTTATAATCGTTATGTAATCCTTTTTTTTTTTTTGAAAATTTTCGGAGATTACACGACGGTTCTAAAAACCATCGTGTAATTCGTGGAATCCTTTTTTTTTTTTTAATTTGAAAATTTTGAAAATTTTCAGAGGATTTACATGACAGTTTTTGAGCAACTGTCGTGTAATCCTTGTTTTGAAACTTTGAAAATTTGAAAATTTTGAAAATTTTCGGAGGATTACACGACGGTTTTCTATAACCGTCGTGTAATCCCTTTTTTTTTTGAAATGCGGCCGGATTATACGACGGTTTTGTCAAACCATCGTGTAATCCTATTTAAGACGGCGATTTAACAAAAACCGTCGTGTATTTCTGTCGTGTAAGCTAATTTTTGTAGTAGTGGTGTAAACATACTCAGTAGTACTTTTTCTGCCATTAATGTTTCCAGCCATGTCAGCATCTACATAACCTTGTAGTCCTAAGTCTAACTTCTTGAAGCATCTACATAACCTTGTAGTCCTAAGTCTAACTTCTTGAAACACTGACTTCTTGAAACACAAAGATAAATCTGCATTATCTCTCAGATATCTGAGAATCCACTTCACTGCCTCCTAATGTTGCTTGCTTGGATTGCTCATGTACCTGCCCACAACTCCCACTACATGTGCAATGTCTGGTCTGGTACACACCATGGCATACATGAGACTGCCTATAGCAGAAGCATAAAGCACCTTGACCATGTGATCTCGTTCCTGCTCTATGATCGGTGATTGCTCCTTTGACAAGTTGAAATGATTACTCAAACTTTACTCACCCAAACTTAATAGACACATTGTTCTCAATGTGTAAGCCGTAGAAAATTAAAGAAGGAATTTAGGAAACTACCCTCATTGATGCTTGGGCTTGATGGCTTGCTTTCTCGAAGTGTCGCCAACTCTCCTCATCTCCAAAACTCGTGCAAAGCAAAAAAAATAAATAAATAAATAACAAAAAAGAAAGTAAAGATCCTAAAAACTTGAGATTAACAAAAATCAAACAAAATATGAGACAAACTTAATTGGGTTACCTCTTAAGAAGTGCTTGATTCATACTTGACTATTGGCGAAGTGCTTTTCAAAGAACAACTTCTGACTATAGTAGGTGTTATACAACATTGAATATGAGTTTTAGTTGTGAACGTCCTCAAGTTTGATAAGATGTGGAATGAATTGAAATGTAACACCCAATGACGGAGGGGGTGGCGGGCGGGGGCTGGGGTGCTATAATCCGCCTAACTTTTTAAAACTTTTATATAGTAGGTTTTTTTTTTAATTTAAAAAATTAATATGTATATGAACTAGTTTTGACCCTCTTAAATTAAGAGTTCTCTATATTTTATGAGGCAAACAATTGGAATTTTAAAAAATAAAATAGTTTTGTTAAATTCATGTATATTAGTGGGCCAGTGCTTGCTCTAAAATCTAAATCGAAACTACAATTTTAATAATCCAGTATTTTAAATGAATGGCCCATTATACTAAGTAATATTTTGTCTACACATAAACTAAAAGCTTCCAAAGGAAGCAAGCTCTTCACTCTCCCAATCCACCATCCCAAACAAATTTTGAAATTTGCTTTGTTGTTCAAGGTATGATTTTTACTTTTTCTCTGATTTACTGTACTACATTTCTTCTTAATTTAAGATAGTTTCGTCTCGGTCTGTCAATTTCTTCTTCAACTTCTCGTTTCCACTTTAGGTTTGTATTTCTTTTTCTCGCTTCTTGTTTTGATTCTTTTCTTTTCTTTTTTTTTTTAATTTAAATGTGATTTTTCTATTTGTCTTTACATGGAATTGGCAGGCTATAGTGCTAGTGCATTTCTAAATTTTTTTGTTTGTTCTTTTGTATTGATGATAATATGCTAATTCCAATTAGAAAATTGGAAATATCTCGCTAGAAATTAGTGTATTTTAGTTTTTACTGTGGATTTTAGCTGAGAAAATTAGAAATAGTATTGCTTAATATTTTGAATTTAAATACATTTTTTTTTTCAATCTAGTTTGTGATAAACTTAGACATGCTTTATTATTATTTTTTTTTTTTGGTTAAGAATTTTGGGCTCATGGGCTGTAATGGTATTTGTGCCGTATATGGAAAATAATTTTTTGAATGATCACTTGATTGTCTACATTGATAATAAATTTTGAATAACTACTTGATTGTCTACATTGAGAAGGAAATTGTTATAAAATTTAGTAGTGAATCAATTATATATGAGTTGTCTCTATGAAATATCATCGAACACAACTTATATTTAAGAAAAGAAAATGATATTTGGAGGTAGATAAATTAAACATAGCTGCTTGTTTATTGAGAAAATAATGTCATTTGTAAGTGTATAAAATATTGTTTTTTGAACTTCAAGATGTGAAACTTGAATTGGCTATAGGTATTATGAAGATACTAAGATCAACACTTCAAATTTAGGTTTTGCATTATTTTTATTTTTAATTACATATAACTGACAGTGATATGTTGTCCTATGTAGATTAAATACTGATGTTTTCATATTTTAATATATCATGAATTTAATAAACAAAAATTATTACAGAGATATATATATATATATATATTAGTATAATCTTGATTAAAAAAATTTTATCCCCCTATTATTAAAAAATTTATTGCATATTTACAAAAACTTTGCTTCGATGGATGTACTTGGTGGGCAATAGTCTAGAAATCTAGATGCTATAAATGCAGTTATATATTTGAGTGTTTGTTTTCCATAGAACCTCAACCTGCGTGTCATTTATCTTTCAGGAAAATAATGTTGCTTGTCGTTTAAGAAGGAACTTAGCAGATGTAGAAACGACATTATTTGTAGTAGAACAATATTTTCCTTTGTGTTTCTAAACGACGTGTCTTTCAAAACAAATATGAATTTCAGAAGAATTTTATTTATTTATTTTCCAAACCATATTAAAATAGATTAGACACCAATAGAGCTGGAAGTTCAACGCTGGAAAATGAAAGGGGAATCAAATCTCTGCTAAACCAGAAAAAGATATGCATATATCTTGTAAATATGCACTAATTGTGAAATCAATTAGAATAAAATAATAAAAATATAAAAACAGGACACTTGCTTTTTCTAAATCCATAAATACAATAATTAGACGGAAAAAAAGTGTATTAAAAAATTTAAAAAAAATAAAAAGTCAGTTATTTGTTTATAGAAAGAAAAAAGAAAAGGGGAGTCTATTGATACATTTTTTTTTCTTTTTCAAGCCACCCCCCCCCCCCCCCCCCCCTCCTCTCATCACTTTTTAACAATTTAAATAACTTTTTCATTTTTTTTTTGTCTTTTTACCCCTAAAATCATATTTTTAAATTCCTCAAAAAATGTATCTTCAAAAATGTATTAAAAATACTTTTTTATTCTAATTTCTCATTTTCCAAATCGTTGTTTCAAAATATGTTCTTACTTAAATATCTTTATTACAATCCTCAAAACATTGTTTGGTCAAAGTGATTATTATAAAGACATTTTATAAATTATCTGAATGCAAATATTTTCTATACTATTTTGTGACGTAACTTTTAACAATTAAAAAAATACTAATAATGGTGAAAATAAAAAACAAATTTTGTTAATTTCATTAGTTTAATCTTATATATTATATTAAGAAATATCATTATCAATCTATAAATTTTGTATTCTTAATCATCATATTATAAAACTGTACAAGCAAACCACGTGTCTACACTAGTACAAAGAGAAGTGGAAGGTGACATTTCACCTAAAGGAAACCAACAGGAAGAAAAAAGACATTTTAAACTTGAGCACTATATGTGCACTAAAAGTCTAAAAGGTGTCGATCCAGACCCCAAAAATAAATAATTTTAAAAACACTGTTCATCATCTTTAAAAAAAAAAAAAAAAAAAGGAAATTGGATCATCAGAGAGAAGATATGGAAGGAGAGAAAGGTACAGTATGTGTAACAGGTGGCACTGGATTCGTCGGATCTTGGCTCATCATGAAGCTTCTTGATCACGGTTACTCTGTCAGAACCACTGTTCGATCTCACCCAGGTTAGCCATCTTCTTAAATATTAGAATTTTAGACATTCTTATAATTCAGAAGTCTATTTACCCAAGAAAGAAAATGAATTTTAAAAAAGGAAAATAATCAAGCCCGGAATATTTCACAATAGATCTCTAGAGTATATATATATATATATATATATATATATATATGCAGTTGAAACTACGTTGGCATTGAAACTGTGGCAGAGCAAAAAAGAAACCTCAGCTTCCTCACAAGTTTACCAGGAGCGTCCGAAAAGCTCAAAATCCTCAACGCAGATCTCGGCGATCCGGAAAGCTTCGGAGCAGCCATCGAAGGGTGTGTCGGGGTGTTCCATGTCGCCACTCCGGTTGATTTCGAGAACAAAGAATCGGAGGAAATTGTGACCAAAAGAGCGATAGATGGGGCGATAGGGATCTTAAAGGCATGCTTGGATTCCAAAACAGTGAAGAAAGTTGTGTACACTTCTAGTGCTGCTGCTGTGGTGTTAAATGGAAAGAATTTAGATGTAATGAATGAGAGCTTTTGGAGTGACGTGGATTATGTTAGGACACTTAATTCGCCTGCAGGTCCATATGCGATTTCGAAGGTCTTAACCGAAAGGGCAGTCGTTGAATTCTCTGAAAATGAAGGATTGGAGGTTGTCAGGTTGATTCCTCCTTTCGTTGTCGGTCCGTTCATCTGTCCTAAACTCCCTAGCTCTGTTGAATTCACCTTGGAAAGACTCTTGGGTATGTATTGCTTTCGAACACGAAATTCTGTTTCATAAAGCTCTCGATAGCCTTAAAACTTTTGATAGCTTGTGTGACTTACAACGACGGTTCTATCCAAATTTTAACCACCGTCATTGATTTGGAGTACTCTGCGATATTTAGTAAATACAGTAGTAACTCATCCAAATTAAAAATCTGGGAAAACTTGCCTAGTTGTGTAAAGTTTCATGACACAAAAGTGTCGAATACATTTAGTTACAAACTTAGATCTCTTTTCCGATTCTTATTAATGCAGGTAACAATAGTGAATCGGGTCTTAATCCTATAGACATGGTGCATGTGGATGATGTTGCTAGAGCTCAAATTTTCTTGTTTGAACATCCTGAGGCCAAAGGGAGGTACAATTGTTCATCACTTGCGATGACAGTTAAAAATGCGTCCGAGTTGCTATCTACAAAATATCCAGAACTTCAAAAGCCCAAAGAAGAGTCAGTTGAATTATCCTTACATTTTTTTTTTTTAATTTTCAGAAATTCTCTTCTGTTCTTTCTCTAATAATTCTGTTTTTTTTTTTTTTTTTTGGTGTAGATCTCGACTGAAAGGCTCGAAGGCGCCATGTCTGTCATCAAAGAAGCTCCTGGATTTAGGTTTTGAATTCAAGTATGGGATTGAAGAAATATTTGATGATACAATTAGATGTTGTAAAGAAAAGGGTTATCTTTAGTACCTGAGTTCTCTAAAGTTCCCTGGTTAATTTCTGTGAATTTCATATCTGTTGCTGTCTAGTAACTACTCTTGAGGTACGAAAAATTGACAACAGCGATGTAAAACTTGAAGGTCATAAATAAATACTTCTCCATCTAAATACAGTAATTTATTATTTTAGCATTAAATTCTTCAAAGCAGTGTTATATTTGGGTGCTAAATTTGATGTAATGATTTTTTTCTTCCATATATTTTTACAAACTTCATAAATTAACATAGTAATAACAAATAGATATAATATTTGAAACAACATTCTGTATTTGAGCACAAAATAGAATAAGTATCAACATGTCATTTTAATACCTTTCTGTTTCAAATACCGGAATGCAATAGTTTCAAAAAAATAAATAAATAAATACAGGAATTTTTACGCTTTTTTTTTAAATTCCATGCATACCATTTGGGCTTTGGCATTAGCCGTTGAATTGGAGATGACTGTACGAATTACAATACTACTACAAATTCCAAAAAGAAATAGACAAAAAAGAAATGAAAAGAAAAAAGAAGAGAGGCGAGGGAGAGAGAGAATAAACGTAAGATAGTGGCCAACAAGAAACTGACCCTCTAGAAAATGGATGACAAGACTCTTTCACCAAAAGGAAACAAATTGAAGAAGGCCATTACAATGACATTTGAACGCGTGAAAAAATGTATAGTCGATCTCGGCTCACAATGAGGATTCTTGACGATGGTCAGTGTCACAACAACTGTTAGATCTGGCCCAGTTGTAGCCAGCCACTTGCTAAATATCAGTTAAATGTAATTAATTTGACATGTTATTATATTTAACTTTAATGTTAGATTGGACAAAATTGTAAGTACTTAAATATGATTCTCTACTTAATTTTCTCGTTAAATATTAGGAGAAAAAGAAAAAGACAAGAATAATACTTGGGCACGGATGAAATGTTTTTCTACATTTTGAGATTTGAATGATGTTTATTTTATTTTAGGATTGTTTTAAGAGTTTAATAATAATTAAATGATCTCTATTCTACCTTAAGCTTCGAGTTTAGTTTTAGGAGTAGATAGAACTCTACATCCAAATTTGTTGACAAATTAAAAGATTAATAAATATAACATTCAATTAAATATCCAATCCATTTAAGGATAAGAATAAACCAGACACCATTTGGAGTTCAAGGAAGTTTTTGAAGTATTAGTTCTATTTCAAGACCTTTCATTTTTCATCCCTTTTCATTCATAGTTTTTTCCCTCCCCCATGAAGTGTACTAAAAACCCACTAGGCCCACATCAAAACCATCCATAACATACAAACAAATGTAGATACGTATAATATATCTTACATGTGTGTGTCTATATATATGATAAGCTCAATATTTACTGTTGGAAAAATACCCCTATACTCGCAGGTCAGCAGAAAAATAAACTAAAATAAAAATAAAGATAAGAAAAGTAATTTACGTAGTTTGACAAAATTGCCTACATGAGAGGGAAAATAAATTTACTAACACTTTCCCGATTACACACTTGTCAAACACTCTCAACCTCTTTTTATCCGAAACCCCTTATACATTTTGTCTATCTCTCTTCTCACTTCTCTCAAACGGAGACACATACTCTTTTGATTTTTTGGAATACCCACACACATAAAACTCTTAACACAATATGCCTATTTGTAAGCTCTCAATGGAATACAAAAATACAACTTTCCCAAACTCACAAAATAAGTACTTTCCCAAAATTAATTTGAGTTACATACCTAACAATCTCCACTTTGACTCAAATTCTCTCACCTCACACTCATGCTTACAAGAATAAACAAGTATTGAGTTCAAACTCTCATCAAACTTGACATGAGAAACTAATTTCTTCTTCCTCCAAGCTTTGTCTTCAGTTGTCACCTTCATCTCGTTGCATTCTTCCTTCTTGCAACTTCTTTCATAACAGACAAAGACCTTTCTTAACTTGGCTCCACCTTCATAGCTCTACCTACAACTATCTTCCTTAACTTGTATAGATTCTTAACTTTGTCATCCTTCATGATAACCAAAGCACCTCTTTTCACTTCCATAAAACCACCGTTCGCAAAATACTCACATCCCAAAGTGTCCCCAAAGAAAATTAAACTTCTTTTTAGTCGAGGAGCATGCCTAACATTCGCCAATGTTCCCACAACTTCATCAAACATCTTCACCTTCACATTACCTATTCCAATGGCTTTAGCGCTTGAATCATTGGCCATCAAAATTGTACCAGCATCACAGGGCTCATAAGTATCAAACCACTCCTTTTGTGGACACGTATAGAACGAAAATCTCGAATCCAAAATCCAAGAGTCAGAGTTGCCTTCCGTAATAGTAGCAGAATATACATCATCTTCATCGTCATACCTATCACCAACAATGTTTGTAGCTTCTATCTCTTGAGCTTTCTACTTCCTTTTTTCTTCAAGGTAACTTGTCAATTCTTTACAGTTTCTCCTAATATGCCCCTTCTCATGGCAGTAAAAGCACTTGACATCCTTTCATTAATTTGATTAGGAACGGTCATCTTTCCACTCATAATATCTCCTTTGTGTTTTACTCCACCCCTACTTACATCTAACTTTACCATAAGAACTTGTTCAGTATGAGATGAACTACTATGTCTTTTCATGTTTACAATCTCTAACGAAGTAGTTGATACCTCACCCATGATCAATGTAGTTTTTCCAACTAACAGCGTAGTTTCCAAAGTCTCATACGATTTGGGTAGGGTAGCCAATAAAATTACCGCTTTATCTTCCTCATCAATCTTGACCTCTACACTTAACAACTAAGTTATGCACCTATTGAAATTATTTATATGATCCCTAGCATCACTTTCTTCACTCATATTCAACTCATACAATTGCTTTCTCATATGTAATCTATTTGTTAAGGATTTCGACATATAAAATTTTTTCCACAACTTAGAAGGATATTTTTCATTCATAAAACTATATTTCAATTCAGGAGCCAAACTCAATTGAATAATACTTACTGCTCTTGCTTCCAGTTCTTCCCAATCTTCATCGCTCATCTTTTCCGGCTTCTTCCCTTGCAATGCTTTTAGAAGTTCCTGTTGCACTTGAACATCTTTCACTGTACTTTGTCAAATGTTAAAATTAATTTTTCTGTCAAAGCGCTCAATTTACTCGAACATTACTCAAGACATCATATTGATTTTTCTTTTCAAGATCCTCGACCTATCTCTGATACCACATGTTGAGGAAAATACCCCTATACTTGAAAAGCAGTAGAAAAATATACTAAAACAGAAATAAAGATAAATCAATGAATTTTTATAGTTTGGCAAAATTGCTTACGTCTATGGGAGATAGAGAATAAATTCACTTATATTTTCACAATTACACACTCGTCAAATACTCTCAACTGCTCTCTACCCAAAACCCGTTACACCATTTGCCTATCTCTCTTCTCACTTTCTCTCAAAAGGAGACACACACTCTCTCGATTTTTTTGAATACCCACACACACAAAACTCTAAACATTATACATCTATTAATAAGCTCTCAATGGGACATAAAAATACAGCTTTCCTAAATTCACAAAATAGGAACTTACCCAAAACTAACTTGAGTCACATACCTAATATTTTTCTGTTCAAGCTTTTTGTCTAAAATGGTTCATCTTGGACAAAAATGTTTTGTATTTAATTCTTTGTGATTTAAGTTGCTTTTTTTTTTTTTTTGTTTTCGGCCCATTTTTTCACAATTAAGCCCTTTCTTTTTTATTGATATATATATACATTTTTTAATTTTTGTTCTTTTATCTTCTTTGTAATTTTTTTATACCTCTTTTTTTTATTATTAATTTTCAGGTCATTTGTTTTTGTTTTTGTTTTGTTTGTGGCTCTTTTTTTTTAACTTATTATTTTAATTTTTCCACTATTTAGATAAATTTTTTCAAATATTTTCTCAAATTTGTCGCGTATGTTTTAGACTAATATATATATATATATATATGTTATGTAGAAATTTACGACAATGCCCTTGTTCCAAAAATTTTTTAAAAAAAATACTGGAATGAGAATATGAATGCAGAGCATGTCGAAGATCTTCCCCACAGGTCTACCAGGTGCATCGGAAAGGCTCAAGATCTTCGATGCAGATCTCAGCAACGCAGAAAGTTATCAAACAACCATCGAATGGTGCATCGGAGTCTTCCATGTTGCCACTCCAGTTAATTTTGAGAATAAAGAAGCAGAGGAAATAGTGACCAAAAGATCAAGAGATGGAGCAATGGGGATCTTAAAGGCATGCCTAGAATCCAAAACAGTGAAGAAAGTGGTGTACACTTCCGGTGCCTCTTGTGTGATAGTGAATGGCAGGGATTTAATGAAATGAACTAGATTTTTTGGAGTGATATAGATTATGTTATAGCTCTCAAGTCAAATGCAGGTCTGATGTAGCGGAAGTATACTTTAGAATAATAAAATAGTAAAATAAAAGGGGGTAAATTAATTAACCCATTAACATCTTCAAACTTTATTCACACAAAATACCGAAAACTTTCTAGAAAATAATAAACACTCAAAATTTCATTAATCAACTATTTATTTCCATTACAAAAAGGGCATCCTTATTTATAAGACAAAATATAAACGAGAAACTAAACAAAAATGATTTAGACCTAATTAAAGTAATAATAAAAAACGAAATCTTCCAAAATGGAAGAGAATGTACTGAATAGAAAGCAAAAATGTAAACAATCAAACTTAAGGAATAAGGAAACTCAATTGGAATTAATATATGAAATTCCTAGGTCAACTTATTATAAAATGGAAATTATCAAAAATGAAAAAAAAAAAAAAAAAAAAAAAAAAAAAAAAGCCCTTTTGAAGGCGTGAACCGTGGAATTTTGCCGAAAATTGATGTACATCTACCACGTATTTTGCTCGTTTGCTCATTTCCATCCAAAAGACATTATTTGTCGTCCAAATTCGGCATCGTCAACAGATCATATGAAAAGCGAAAAATTGTCATATTTAGTCTTGGGGTAGTCCCATCACACCATAAAGGCCAACTTGTGCTGCACCACATCTAGGAGTTCGTAAGAGATTTCCAAGACCTTAACTAAGAAGGAGGTCCTTGAATTTTCAGAAAAACATGGTTTGGAGGTTGTCACATTGATTCCTCCTTTTGTTATTAGCTCTTTCATTTGTCTTAAGCTTCCTAGCTCTGTTCTATATGTTTTTAGTTTGAGTTTGGGTATGTATTGATTTTGTAAAACTTTCTTTTTTTTTTTTTTTTTTTTTGTGGCTCTATTGTTTGAACACAAAATTCAATGGAAATTATATTCCGATAGCTTAAACTTTTGGTAATTTAGTTTCCTTACATGGAATTTGAGTTGCAAGAATATGTTACGAACTGAATCAACTCTAACGAAATAAATGAGAACTATCATGTATGGGTGGCAATCCCTTCATAAAGGGTGAGATGCTGGTCCAATTTTTATTTAGGCAAGCTTGTAGTTTTTCATATTTCATTTTTAAAGTGCTCAAAGTATTCATATAGCCTCATACATACTAGGTGGTATTTTATCATCCTCAGGCATATAATCTTTATTAGAAATTCTAAGAAACATGAGAAATTAGAATTTGTCCACCAACCAACGCCATCAAGTTCATAATTCCCAAACAGATAATTTCGTAAATTCTTTACACCCATCGGATATCTCTACATCCTTTGTAATTGTCTTGAATAACTCCAACATCAAATGAAGTGTTGTTCCAAATCATTAAACATGTCAAACATTTTATAACCTACATCTTCGTCCTCAATTATAGGTTCTTTGCTTTACTCGTCGAGGTTGGATGAAAATAATCTTCACTGTCCAAATACCATGTTTGATTGGAATAGATAATCAATTATCGAAACAAATGTCCTCTAACAATAGTAGTTAAATGCATTCCATGGTTCCCACAATCAACACAAGTACACCAAATCTTATTCTTGTTCATATGATACGAGCTTTCCAAGGGACAAATTGTTTAATACCAATCTTACATTCTTTAGACAATTTAATAGCCCACATCCACTTCTTATTCATTTGCAAGTCCTAAACCCAAACATGAATTTTAATCACAAAATTCTCATACGAATTTCGATTCCAATCAATTTCAATTCATAACATACCCAATAAATTTCAAAAATAATTTTAAAACAAATTCATGAACGTCTCAATTCTAAACAATTTCACAACCAAATTCCTAAAATAATCCTTAATCCCAATCAATTTCACAACCAGCCCAATCAATTTTAAATGAACTTCACTACCAAATTCATAAAAACACTACTAGAAAAATATGATTTCACGACGGTTTTAAACTATCGTGTAAAGATACTACAATGGTTTAAAGTCATCGTTGAATGCACGCTTAGAATGTCATGCGTTGCTATAGAATCCACTTTCAATGATGGGATTTCTTTTTACTAAAGTCATTGTACAATATTCACTTTCAACTATGACTTTTGGAACACTACGGCCCACAGTTAAGGTAAAAAAACCTTATTTAAGCATAAATAGATCATATATGTTTGTTTATGAAAATGTTTTATTTGTTTTGCAAGACTACATTTATACTTGCTGATCGAAAGTTCATTCAAAGATATTCATACTGTAAATAAGAAAACCTGCAGTTAACTAATGGACTATGCAGGCAGCACAACAAATTGTAAAGGGCGATTATGGATGCCTCTAAGCAAATATTTCCGTGTTTTTAATAATATATTTTGATATACAGTACCATAAAATTATGATTAGTTTAGTACACTTAAAATGCTTTTAAGACCTATGGTAAGCACTGTATCCATTACAAGATAAGAAAATAATGTTCCAAAATTTTTAGTTTTATGAGATAAATATACACTATTACAAAATTGGGATTCCATGACTGTCGTTCGACGACCGTTTTTTCAAAAACCGTCGTCAAAAAAACTCAAAAACACGGAATGGAAAAGTGTATCCGAAAACCATCGTGGAATCCGAAGCTTCCACAACAGTTTTTTAATAACCGTCATGGAATCATAAGATTCCACGACGGTTTCAAAAAACCATCATGGAATCAGGAGATTCCACGACGGTTATGATTAATCATCGTGGAAACGTTGATCGCTTCCACGACGGTTATGTCAAACCATCGTGGAAGTGCTGACGCTTCCACGACCATCGTGGAAGCTCCATTTTCCACGACGGTTTCGAAAAACAGTTGTGGAATCTTAAGCTTCCACAATGGTTTTTCTGGAAACGGTGGTAGAATCTTAAATTTTGAGCTCATGGGCTGTAATGGTGTTTGTGTCGTATATGAAAAATAATTTTTTGAATGATCACTTGATTGTCTACATTGAGGATAAATTTTGAATGACTGCTTGATTGTCTACATTGAGAAAGAAATTGTTACAAAATTTAGTAGTGAATTAATTATATATGAGTTTGTCTCTATGAAATATCATCGAACACAACTTATATTTAAGAAAAGAAAATGATATTTTGAGGTAGATGAATTAACATAGCTACTTGTTTATTGAGAAAATAATATCATTTGTAAGTGTATAAAATATTGTTTTTTGAACTTCAAGATGTGAAACTTGAATTAGTTATAGGTATTATGAATATACTAAGATCAACACTTCAAATTTAGGTTTTGCATTGTTTTTATTTTTAATTACATATAATTGACAGTGATATGTTGTCCTATTTAAATTAAATGCTGATATTTTCATGTTTTAATATATCATGAATTTAATAAACAAAAACTATTACAGAGATATATATATTAGTATAATCTTGATTAAAAAAATTTTTAGCCCCCTATTATTAAAAAAATTAGTGCATATTTACAAAAACTTTGCTTCGATGGATGTGCTTGGTGGGCACTAGTCTAGAAATCTAGATGCTATAAATGCAGTTATATATTTGAGTGTTTGTTTTCCATAGAACCTCAACCTGCGTGTCATTTATCTTTCAGGAAAATAATGTTGCTTGTCGTTTAAGAAGGAACTTAGCAGATGTAGAAACGACATTATTTGTAGTAGAACAGTATTTTCCTTTGTGTTTGTAAACGACGTGTCTTTCAAAACAAATATGCGTTTCAGAAGAATTTTATTTATTTATTTTCCAAACCATATTAAAATAGATTAGACACCAATAGAGCTGGAAGTACAACGCTGGAAAATGAAAGGGGAATCAAATCTCTGCTAAACCAGAAAAAGATATGCATATATCTTGTAAATATGCACTAATTGTGAAATCAATTAGAATAAAATAATAAAAATATAAAAACAGGACACTTGCTTTTTCTAAATCCATAAATACAATAATTAGATGGAAAAAAGTGTATTAAAAAAATAAAAAAAATAAAAAGTCAGTTACTGGTTTTTATACATAAATAAAAGAGTGCATAAAATTGTATTGTTTATTTTTGATAATAAAAAACGCACCGTTTATTTTTTTTTTTTTGTGAAAAATGTTTTTTTTCCATTTTGCTTTGTCATGGAAACCGATTGTCTTCTTTTTTTTTTTTTTTTTTTTTCCTTTCCTTTTTGCTTTTTCATGGAACCTTTATCATTAATTTTCCATTTTTTTTACTTTTTAAAAAAACTTTGGTGTTTTTGTTTTCCTTTTTTTTTTTCTTTTCAAGTTTTTTTTTTTCTTCCAACTTTCTTCTACTTTACTTTATCTTATCATCATCAGTATCATTATTATCATTATCGTTACTATTAACATTATAGTTGTTGTTGTTATTAATTTTTTCAAAATTTTACTTGTTTTTTCGTAAATTTATGCTTATACATTTTTAGTAGAATTTTATTTTTTTTCTTTAATTTCTTTATTAAAAGTTCAATATTTTATCACTTTCTCTCTTAAATATTCTTTTTAGTCACCATCTCAACTTTTTTACTCAAAATTCTAATTTTCTATACATATATAAAAGAGTGTATAAAATTACACTGTTCATTATCGGTAGTCCAAAATGCACAATTTGGTTTTTTTTTTTTTTTTTGAAAAACGTTTTTTTTCCTTTTTGCTTTGTCATGGAAACTGTATTGTCTTCTTCTTTTTTTCCTTTCCTTTTGCTTTTTCATGAACCTTTATCTTTAATTTTTATTTTTTTTCCTTTTAAAAAAAACTTTGGTGTTTTTGTTTTCTTTTATTTTTTATTTTTTTCTTTCCATGATTTTTTTTCTTCCAACCTTCTTCTACTTTACTTTCTTTTATCATCATCAGTATCATTATTATCATTATCGTTATCATTATTATTATAGTTGTTGTTATTAATTTTTTCAAAATTTTACTTGTTTTTTACTAAATTTATGCTTATACATTTTCAGTAGAATTTTGTTTTTCTTTTCTTTAATTTCTTTATTAAAAGTTAAATATTTTATCACTTTCTCTCTTAAATATTCTTTTTAGTCACTATCTCAACTTTTTACTCAAAATTCTAATTTTCTATCCATATATAAAACAGTGCATAAAATTACATTCTTGGTAGTCAAAAACGCATAATTTGGTGTTTTTTTTTTTTTTGAAAAACATTTTTTTTCCTTTTTGCTTTGTCACGGAAACTGATTGTCTTCTTCTTCTCTTTTTTTTTTCCCTTTCCTTTTGCTTTTTCATGGAACCTTTATCTTTAATTTTTTATTTTTTTTTCCTTTTAAATAACTTTGGTGTTTTTGTTTTCTTTTTATTTTTAATTTTTTTCTTTTAAAGTTTTTTTTTCTTCCAACCTTCTTCTACTTTACTTTATCTTATCATCATCAGTATCATCATTATCATTATCGTTATTATTATTATTATAGTTGTTCTTGGTATTAATTTTTTCAAAATTTTACTTGTTTTTACAAAATTTATGCTTATACATTTTCAGTAAAATTTTGTTTTTTTTTCTTTCATTTCTTTATTAAACGTTTAATATTTTATCACTTTCTCTCTTAAATATTCTTTTAGTCACTATCTCAACTTTTTTACTCAAAATTCTAATTTTCTATGCATATATAAAACAGTGCATAAAATTACACTGTTCATTCTTTGTAGTCAAAAACGCACAATTTGGTGTTTTTTTTTTTTTGAAAAATATTTTTTCCCTTTTTGTTTTGTTATGGAAACCGATTGTCTTTTTTTTTTTTTTTTTTTCCTTTCCTTTTTGCTTTTTCATGGAACCTTTATCTTTAATTTTTAATTTTTTTTTCCTTTTTAAAATAACTTTGGTGTTTTTGTTTTCTTTTTATTTTTAATTTTTTTCTTTTAAAGTTTTTTTTCTTCCAACCTTCTTCTACTTTACTTTATCTTATCATCATCAGTATCATTATTATCATTATCGTATTATTATTATTATAGTTGTTTTGTTATTAATTTTTTCAAAATTTTACTTGTTTTTTACTAAATTTATGCTTATACATTTTCAGTAGAATTTTGTTTTTTTTTTTTTAATTTCTTTATTAAAAGTTTAATATTTTATCACTTTCTCTCTTAAATATTCTTTTTAGCCACTATCTCAACTTTTTTACTCAAAATTCTAATTTTCTATGCATATATAAAACAGTGCATAAAATTACACTGTTCATTCTTGTAGTCAAAAACGCACAATTTGGTGTTTTTTTTTTTTGAAAAACATTTTTTTTTCCTTTTTGCTTTGTCATGGAAACCGATTGTCTTCTTCTTCTTTTTTTTTTTTCCTTTCCTTTTTGCTTTTTCACGGAACCTTGATCTTTAATTTTTTTTTTTTTCCTTTTTAAAATAACTTTGGTGTTTTTGTTTTTGTTTTCTTTTTAATTTTTTTCTTTTCAAGTTTTTTTTTCTTCAAACCTTCTTTTAGTTTACTTTATCTTATCATCATCAGTATCATTATTATCATTATCGTTATTATTATTATTATTATAGTTGTTTTTGTTATTAATTTTTTCAAAATTTTACTTGTTTTTTACTAAATTTATGCTGATACATTTTCAGTAGAATTTTGTTTTTTTTTTCTTTAATTTCTTTATTAAAAGTTCAATATTTTATCACTTTCTCTCTTAAATATTATTTTTAGTCACTATCTCAACTTTTTTACTCAAAATTCTAATTTTCTATCATATATAAAAGTGCATAAAATTACATTCTTGGTAGTCAAAAACGCATTTTGGTGTTTTTTTTTTTTTGAAAAACATTTTTTTTTTTTTTGCTTTGTCATGGAAACCGATTGTCTTCTTCTTCTTTTTTTTTTTCCTTTCCTTTTTGCTTTTTCATGGAACTTTATCTTTAATTTTTATTTTTTTTTCCTTTTTAAAATAACTTTGGTGTTTTTTGTTTTCTTTTTATTTTTAATTTTTTCTTTTAAGTTTTTTTTTTCTTCCAACCTTCTTCTACTTTACTTTATCTTATCATCATCAGTATCATCATTATCATTATTTATTATTATTATTATAGTTGTTTTGTATTAATTTTTTCAAAATTTTACTTGTTTTTTACAAATTTATGCTTATACATTTTCAATAGAAATTTTGTTTTTTTTTTCTTTAATTTCTTTATTAAAAGTTTAATATTTTATCACTTTCTCTCTTAAATATTCTTTTTAGTCACTATCTCAACTTTTTACTCAAAATTCTAATTTTCTATGCATATATTAAAACAGTGCATAAAATTACACTGTTCATTCTTGTAGTCAAAAACGCACAATTTGGTGTTTTTTTTTTTTTGAAAAATTTTTTTTCCTTTTTGCTTTTGTTGGAAACCGATTGTCTTTTTTTTTTTTTTTTTTTCCTTTCCTTTTTGCTTTTCATGGAACCTTTATCTTTAATTTTTATTTTTTTTCCTTTTTAAAATAACTTTGGTGTTTTTGTTTTCTTTTTATTTTTATTTTTTTCTTTTAAAGTTTTTTTTTCTTCCAACCTTCTTCTACTTTACTTTATCTTATCATCATCAGTATCATTATTATCATTATTTATTATTATTATTATAGTTGTTTTGTTATTAATTTTTTCAAAATTTTACTTGTTTTTTACTAAATTTATGCTTATACATTTTCAGTAAATTTTGTTTTTTTTCTTTAATTTCTTTATTAAACGTTTAAATTTTATCACTTTCT
>CM046369.1:10397064-10423951 GCA_025413025.1 Ficus hispida | reverse complement strand
TCCAATACACGATCCAAGATATTAGCTATATTGTATCAAAGTAAAATATCATAATTAATGAATTTGCATTACATGATTAGCTATTTTCCCTTAATCAAATCCAAATCATGAGAAGTAAAAAAATTCTTTACTTTCAAGTACGTCAATTCCATTCAATACTATGTCCCTCATAAAACCTAAAACAAAATAACAACATTCAACACTTCCTTCTAGGAGAGGACAAGGACATCCGAGATTTTTATTTTACAGTCTTGTCTCTTTTTAATCCTTTCTCTGGTCATAAGCTTCCAATCCGTTAGAGCCCTAGCAAGTTCGTAAAATTCAAACTAATTAAGATGCATATAATTAAGATTAAATCAAAATTAACATATAAAAATTGACTTATATTTTCTTTAGATTAGTAAAATCGTCCCGTTTCTTCTCTCAAAGAGGATCAAAATAAAGGACGAGGTCTTCCCATGGGTTAATGACTCCCAAAACCCAATGTCTCCTTCTGTTATGTGGCACAAGATAAATTCATCCTTTTAATGCGTCACGCAAAAAAGCCAACAAGAACATCAGCTTGCTCTCTCATGCCAGCATCTTGAGTATCTGTTCTAACCGGTGAGATCAAGGTTAGAGACACAAACACAAACTTCTCAGCTTGCCCATTAATCCTATATAGTTCCTCCAAATATCTGCATAAGCATATCAAAATTGTTACTCTGCCTCACATATAGAATAATTTCCAGATAAAAAAAATTTAGAAATAGAATGACGTACCTGATGTATACTAATATACAATTCGTATTGATTCTTTCTTTAAATTAATAAACTCATAAATATCATCAAAGCTTAGAAAACAGGCATGTCAAAACCATGATCGTTATGTATTGGACCGATATCTGATTACCTTGATGTATTGAACTATGTGCATAGTAAGCAAAGGCCTCATCTCCATGTTCATTTTTATTGAAGTCGAACAAAGCTCCGTGTTGTTGCGCATCCTGTTGTACTTTCGAGAGTTAATCATTTTTTTTTTCCAACCTTTTTTGGCATTTGTGTCGCTCAACTGCTGGGTCAGGAATGTGACCAGCCCCTCGACTCGCCTTGTTTATACTCGTGTCGAGCTCAACTAATGTTTTAGGCTAAGCAACAAACCCATTAACAGCCTGCTCCATAATTATTGCCTCGTACGTCGGAATAGGTAATGTTGCTTTTTTAATTTTAGCATATTGATTGACATTCGCACGTTCCTTCACCAGTGGAATCCCGTGGATTGTATCAGTGGGAAGGCTCTCCATCCATACTCTTCCAAATGCAACAAGCAACTGTCCACCATGAAGTTCATCGAAAATATAGAGCTTACATTCCTGACTGTCGACCACATGGTTGGCGGATCAGACACTTCATGTTGTTTTTTCTTGGACAGAGCAACTAGCCTTAAAGCGATTGTGTTGGTCCATGGTTGGCACATTCTCTTGGTCAAACAACGACTCCATATCTTTGTTCGCATATAGACCACGCACCAACGCCTTTAATTCTTCTATTTCATGTCTCATTGATAGTACTTCATTATCTCTATTCGAACTTCAATTTAGGTTGAAGTACTGAAACTGCTTTACGAACTTTGATTGCCCATGGATACGTCCTGGGTGTTTAGGTCTAGATAATGCTTTCGTCAATACATCACTAGTGCCAACTGATTCGAAAGTGCCTTGGCTCTCCTATGTGTTGTACTCCATCTACAAGATAATTAAGAGAACTCATTTAAACTTAAGTGTTATAAGTATGTATAGTAGTGATGAAGAATTTATTCTAAGTTAGTAAACTTACTGTCAACTAGCTAACTTTTTTACATGCTAGATCTTTCAACTCTCCATTTGAGCTGTCCATGAATCTAGCCATAAACCATATCTTTTTTCCCATTTCCCAGTCTTCTTAAACTGTAATTTAACATCGTCAGTATACATGAGGACATTAATTAAATAATTTGCCTATGATTTATTACAAACAAAATTTATTGACATACCTTTTCCTAGTCAAGCTTTCTATATCCGTCTCTCGATGAGTATTCATTATTGGTCCTTATTTCGCTTCCACGATTCGAAAGTTGTTGGAATTATGAGGATGTTCTATACTGAACGAATTTCACCCAATCTTCTTCTTCGATATTGGTGTAGTTGTTAATAATTTTTTGAGGCCGTGTCCACACACTATATTCGGTTACAAAGTCCTCGACAAATGTATTGTAAAGATCATATTGAAAATTTTTTGCAGCTTCACCAAATGATTTTAAACAAGTACTCTGAAAGCAATCATCCACGATGAAAGAATTAACAGTTTCTTTCCAATTTATTTATTTCAATCTGTCTAAATCATGGATCTCCAATCTTGTATCCATATTGGAACATGCTCTTGAGCGAGCACACCAATCCAGCTCATCAATTCATCACCATGCTTCCCTTCCGGTTGTCCTTTCTCATCAAAGGTGACTTCAATTCGTTCACCTCTTTTCCTTGCAATATAGATGTGTTTCATTATAGTTGCCTTTCACTTGCCATCAACATTGGGATTAAATGGGTTTTTTCTTCGTGCTCGTCCCTTTTTTGAATCTTCCATTGTATTTGGCTCATGTTTTATTGCAACATTCACCTATATTTATTGCAACACAAATAAAAAAAAAAGTATGGTGGACTAATATAATCAACTCAAATTAACATTCACTACCAATAACCTTAACAAAACCAAGCACACATTACACGACAAATTTAAAATGGCAAAAAATTGTACAAACTTATCGTGTACTAATTTCACCAATAAAAACCTAAAACCGTGATATTATCTAAAATAAAAGTCCATTTTGACATTTCATTGAGCATGTGGTATGCGGATAAAAACCGTGAAGAAAATAGTATGTAAAGTGCCAAAACCGTGCACAAAAGCTTCGAAAATATAGAACAACAACTAAAAAAACTGAGCACACTAAACTAGATTAAAATTCCATATGATTATCCCAAAAAACAATCCATTTTGGCATTTCATCGAGCATGTGGTGGGCAGACAAAAACCGTGCACCACATGCACCAAAAACTAGAGCAACAACAAAAAAACCATCCACACTACATTAGAATAAAATTCCATATGATTATCCAGAAAAACAATCCATTTTGGCATTTCATCAAGCATGTAGTGGGCGGACAAAAACCGTGCACCACATGCACTAAAACCGCCCACCACATGTACCAAAAACTAGAGCAACAACTAAAAAACCGTCTACACTACATTAGAATAAAATTCCATATGATTGTTAAAAAAAAAAACAATCCATTTTAGCATTTCATCGAGCATGTGGTGGGCGGATAAAAACAATGCACCACATACACCAAAACTGTCTACCACATGCAACAAAAACTAGAGCAACAACTAAAAAACCCACCACACTACATTAGAATCAAATTCCATATGATTATCCAAAAAACCAATCCATTTTGGCATTTCATCGAGCATGTGGTGGGTGGACAAAATCATGTTAAAAAATATGTGTGGAAAACCGTGGACTTTAAACATTCATCTCCAAAGATGAACAATAAAAAAACATTCAAACAACAGTATAAATTACACTCCAAGCAACAACTCAAAGCATTGTGTGTTCGTATTTATGTTAGAAAACAAGAGTTTGAGCAATACCGGGAGAGAAAGTTGGTGGCGATGGCGTAGGAGAGAAAAAAACGGGGATTGCCAGCGGTTTAAGCATGAAATTTGAAAATTTGAAAATTTGAACAAAAATTTCATGCTTTGAAAATTTGAAAATGTATTTAAGTAATGTATTTAAGTAACGGTCAAAGCATGAAATTTGAAAATTTTCAAAAATTTTCGGAGGATTACTCGGCAGTTTTTAGAACCATCATTCCGTCTTGTAATCCTCAGATTACATGACGGTGTTTGAAAAATCATCGTATAATCCTCGAATTATATGACGGTTTTATCCAAAAACCGTCATGTAAATGTAGTCCACTTTTATCAACGCAGTTTTTTTCTATTGTCATCCCACGGCCTAATACCCGTGTGTTATTTAAAAAGTGATCCAAATGGATATAGTATTGATCTCTGTTCAAAATTATGATTCAATATAGAGCAACTAACATAACAAAATAAATATAATACATCTTGAATTAAAATTAAATAGTAATGATGTACAAATTAAATGACAAAATGTTCAAGTTTTTTTTTTTAATTTTTTTTCTTTGCTTCCTCAACACGTGTCCATTCAATATCGGGTCGAAGCAAATGAGAAACATCATCATTGAATTCATCAATCTCTTCAACCGGTCGCAATCTTTTTATGAATGATGGAATGTCGGAGCAATCTTCCTCATCTTCTTGACCATCACGGATAATTTTTGGCTTCATCGATACAACTAAGGACAACTCTACATTGTTGGGATCTGTTATATAAATACTTGGATTGCTTGTGATACTATAATAAATGGATCATATTTGTATCCCAGTCGTCTAAATTTTACCACTGTGATGCCATTACTGTCAATCCTAACATAATTATTGTCGGTCCATTTACACTTAATGAGTGTTACTTGAAATCCACAGTAATCTAGTTCTCAAATATCTTGAATGAAACTGAAGTTGTTCATGATTCCATAGATTGGATTCTTGTCCTTTGCAGATGAAATATGCATGGCATTAGCACGGATGCTAACACCACTATTTTGAATGGGATGCTTCTCATATCTTTCGCAAGTGTAGAATGTATAACCATTAACGAAGTATGATGTATACTGTGTAACTATTGTCGATGGTCCTCTAGTGAGGTTCATTAAGTCTTGCGAAAAGTCATCCTTCTAAAAGACATGTCTTCGTATCCACAGACGAAAGGTCCGATTGTGTTCATCTTGCAGCAACTCTTCATTTCTTCCTCTTCTTAGATTTCCATCTCTTAATTCCTGTAGGTGAACCTCAATAAAAGACTCCACTTTAACCATATTATGTAAAATATGGAGACAAGCTTGCGCCCATTTACCTCGATTTACCGGCAATGGAATGCCGACGGATAGTCCTTTTGAGTCAATGTTTATAGTCTTTGGCAACCCAATCGCTTCCGCGTTGGATAATACTCGGAGCAAAATTCAACCTATTCCTCCGCTATGTAGCTTTCTACTATACATAATTCCGGCCTATTTCGGTTCTTGACATAACATTTCAAAACCTTCATGTACCTTTCAAAAGGATACATCCATCTCAAGTAAACCAGTCCATATAGCTTAACTTGCCATACTAAGTGCATCGTTAGATGAATCATTATGTCAAAAAAGGAAGGTGGAAATACTTCTCAAGCAAGCACAATGTCATAACCAACTCTAATTGTAGTGAATCTAGTGTAAATGGATCAATTATCTTGGAGCATACCGAATTGAAAAATGAACATAACTTGGTAATTGCGAATCTCACATCCTTCGTTAAAACTCCTCGCAAGGCAAGCGGTAATAATTGTTGTATCAAGATATGACAATCATTTGTTTTCATTCTATTAACCATCAGATCCTTCATAGACACCAACCTTTTGAAGTTGGAAGAATACCCGTTCGATACTTTTACAGAAGCGAGCTACTCACAAAGCTTTCTTTTTTCTTGTCTTGATAATGTGTATTTTACTGGAAGTAAGTAAGTAGCATTCCCTTTTTTCGTAGGGAGCAAGTTAAGTCTAATATTCAAATCCTTAAGATCCAACGTGCCTTTTCACCATCTTTGCTCTTATTAGGAATGTCAAGCAACGTGCTCACCATTGATTCACAAATATTTTTCTCAATATGCATCATATCCAAGCAATGACGAACGAAAAGTGTCCTCCAATATGAAAGTTCATAGAAGATTGATCTCTTTTTCTAAGGTCCATCAACTACCGGATCCTTGTTACTCCGTTTTCTTTTCTCGAGCACTATTTTCAAATCCTTAACCATCTCGAAAACGTCTTCACCTGTCAAAACCTGGGGAGGGATTCTTTCTTCGGTATTTCCATCGAAAGCCTTTTTTTTGTTTGTGGTATAGATGATTTTTTGGTAAGAATCTCCCATGACTAAGGTAAACGGTTTTCTTACCTTTCTTCAACTGGATGGAAAATTTTTCTTTCATACAAACGGGATAACTAATAGAACTCTTTACTGAATAACCAGATATGTTTCCATAAGCGGGAAAATCATTAATTGTCCACATCAACATTGCACGGAGTGTGAATGTCTCTTGACCGTAAGCATCTCTAACTTCGATCCCTTTTTCCCATAAGCTCTTTAGATCATCGATTAGTGGTGTTAAGTACACATTAATGTCATTCCCTGGTTGTTGAGGACCAGAGATCAATAAAGACAACATCAAGAATTTTCGCTTCATGCTTAACTTCGGAAGGAGATTGTAGTTGATAAGTATGACGGGCCAAGTAGTATGCCTACTACTCATGTTACCATGTGTGTTTATTCCGTTCGCTGACAAACCAAGATGTAGATTCCGTGGTTTCGCACTAAATTCAGGATGATCGGCATCAAAGGTCTTCCATTGTGGTGCATCGGTTGGATGTCTAAGCATACCATCTTCAGCACGTTTATCATGGTGCCAAGTCAAAATCTTAGCATGATCGACATTACGGAATAAACGCCGCAGATGCGGTGCCAGAGGAATATATCATAACACCTTTGTCGGCACTCCTTTGCTACCATTCGTTGGCTTCTTGCCCTTTTTCCATCTTGACTCCTTATAAACCGGGCATTTATCTAAATTCTCATACCCATTTCAGTAAAGGGCGCAATCATTTGGACATGCATGAATTTTTCATATTCCATTCCCAAAGTGCTCAACGTGTTCTTAGCTTCGTACATACTAGCCAGTATTTTATTATCAACCAGTAGAAGCTCTCTTAAAAATTCTAAAAGAGTCATGAAACTAGAATTTGTCCACCCTCCCAAAGCCTTCATGTTCCATAATTTGACCAATGCGGACAATTTTGTATATTTAGTGCACCTGTCATATAAGAGCATCTCAACATCATTTATCGTTGCACACTAGTACAAAAAGAGGATACCATGACCGTTTTTAACCGCCGTGGTATCTTTTCCACAACGGTTTTCTAACCGTCATGGTATCTAGGGCCATGGAATCTATTTGGATTCCACGATGGTTTTTTAATCGTCGTGAAATAGACAAAACTGACGTCAAATGATAGGTAAATAGTAACTTTACGTGACGGTTTTTTCAACCAAACAAAAAAAAACGGTTGTGGAAAGTTATCCTACCACGACTGTTTTCTAAAAAAACCATCGTGGAATGGTCACCTACCACAACGGTTTTTTCAAAAAACTATCGTGGTAGGTCACGACCATTTTAAAAACCATCGTGGTAGGTCATTCCAAGGAAAAAAAAAATTACCAAATTCATGCGATTCCCACGGGTGGCAAATATCGTGTGTTATCCATTGCACAACCCAGATTAAAATAATAGCTAATCTTCAATTGATTTTATGTCATAATGTACAGTAATTATTAAAAAACATACACTACATTACAAAACCTAATCCTCACCTAAACAATTTAAATCAATCTAAAACTCAAAGCAAACCCAAACACATAAAAAATCACACAATCTAAAACGTGCATTTTGTCAAACATATAATATGCAAAAATATCACAAACACATTCAAAACTTTTTTCAAGAAAACAATCACCCAAAATCACAAACATTGTCAACAATAACCCAAAATCACGTTTACAATCAACTAAATGAACTTCCATAATATGTGTGGTGCAAGAGAGAGCAAGGGAAAGAGAGACTTACTAAGTTCACGGCCGTGGGTATGGTCGGCTTCATAGCGGGGTAGTCGGCGGAGGATGGGTTTCAAGGAAGAGATTGGAGGGAGGAGTTACGGTGGCAAGTGGAGGCGAGAGGGAGAGGGAGAGGCGCGAAAGAGAATTAGTGGTGAAGTCGCGGCCGGCAAAGATGAGAGGTGACAGAGAAAGGGAGAGGCCCGAGAGAGAATGGAGACGAGGTAGGAGAGAAAATGGAAGGAGGGGTCATGGTGGAGGAGATAGGTTTTGAAGGAGAGTTTGGAGAGACGAGAGTGAAAGAGGCGCGAGAGTGAAAATGTGGAGGGAATGAGGTTATTATTATTATTTTTTATATATGGTAGATTCAAGCTACATTTAGAGAAATTTTTTTAAAAAATTCACCACATACCATGACGGTTTTTGACAAAAACTATCATAGTATGTCGTAGTTTATTTTTATTATTATTTAAAAAAAAAAAGTGGTTGATTTACGCGAAATTTTGAAAAAACAATTTTTTTTAAATGCAAGACATACCATGACAGTTTTTCGGAAACAGTCGTGGAAAGCCTATATTTAGGAAAAAAAAATAAAAATTCACCACATACCACCGCGATAGCCACGACGGTTTTTGACAAAAAACGTTGTACGTGTTATGTCGTAGTTTATTTTTATTATTATTTTTTAAGCAAAAGTGATGGATTCACACGAAATTTTGAAAAAATAAATTTTGTTAAAATGCAAGATATACCACGATGGTTTTTCGGAAACGGTCATGGAAGCCTAAGCTTCCACAAAAACCGTCTAGAAGCTTAGGCTTCCATGACCGTTTTCAAAAACCGTCGTGGAAGCCTTTGGCAACCACGACGGTTTTTAGAAATCCTATTCCGTGCCGTGTTTTTGGTGTACTTTCCACTACCATTTTTTAAAAATGGTTGTGAAAGCTCCGTCGTGGAATCTACATTTTGTAGTAGTGGCATCAAATAATTCCGAACGATGCACAAACTGTTCTTCAAAATCATTAACCATATCAAACAACTTATCTCCTACATCTTCCTCAACAATAGGTTCTTTTCCTTTGTTCTTCGATGTTGAATTCAAACACATTTCACCGTATAAATACCATATTTGGTACGAACAAATAATCCCACGAGCAAGCAAATGTCTTCTAACTACATCAACTGAATGAGATCTATGATTTCCATAATCCACACGAGGACATCGAATCTTATCATTCTTCATGTGAGTTTTGACAAATAATAAAAATTCTTCAACACCATCTCGATATTTTCTAGTCAATCTATTAGTCCACATCCATTTTCGATTCATTTGCAAGAACCCAGCCTAAATCCAAATTAAAGATGATACAATTCATTCAATAATCAAGCTTTTGCAATTAAAATAAAATATATTAAGCTTTTGAAATTATTTAACAAATCATACTTAAAAAAAACGAGAATTTACCGTTTTAGATATCTAAAACCTCCATATTAATTCATAATACAAATTAAATAACTCAAAAGATTAAGTAAGAATCAATACTTACAAATAATTACTATAAGAGAGTGTTGATTTGGTGGACGGTGGCAGCGGAAGATGTAGTTTCACAGGCTTCTGTAATGTTTTTCACGGCTGCGGAATAGTTCTATAAGATAAAAAGAGGGTTGCTGGTAGGAATAATAAAAACCGGAAGATTACACGACGATTGAGCCAAAACTGTCATGTAAACTGCCGGATTATACGACGGTTTCATAAAACCGTCATGTAAACGAAAGATTACACGACGGTTGAGCCAAAACCGTCATGTAATCCAACCATCATGTAATCCGGTGGATTACATGACGGTTTTGGATCAACACAAACCGTCGTGTAATCCAGCAGATTACACGATGGTTTTGGCTCAACCGTCTTGTAATCCTCCGTTTACACAACGGTTTTACGAAACTGTCATGTAATACTGTTTAAGATGATGGTTTCACAAAAACCGTCGTGTATTTTCCATCATGTAAGCCAACTTTTGTAGTAGTGGATCTAGACTTGATTGACGAGAATACATGGAGCGATATTGATTTCTACAAGTCCCTAAATCGTGAAGGAACTAATCTTTATGTGGCCACAAAGACAAGGACTGAAAAAGCTGCTCTAGAATTTGCGGAGAAACATGGGTTGGATGTTTTTGCTATTCTCCCTACATATGTTGTTGGTCCATTCATTTGTAACCATCTCCCTGCCTCTGTGCGCTTGGGATTGGCCATGGTCTTCGGTAAGATAGTTTGTTGATTTATATATTAATTAAGCTTTTGCGATATGTAATGATCACACCTATATTTGATTTGACATTATTTCCTTTAAGTCTGATCGTACGATTTTGCTCTTGGATTTTACCATAACAAATCCCATATATTTAGAGATTGTATCCTTAACTATACACCGTCACCAATAATCTTCCCTAAGTAACATGCGACTGGGCTTAATTACTCCGTGTTGGCCGTTTTCTTTCTTTCTTTCTTTCTTTTTTTTTTTTTTTAATAAATAATATGGACCTATAGTTTCCACTTATTAACTAGGAGTGAAAACACTCTTAAATTTCGAGTCTGAAATCTCCTACCCAAACCTTTACCTTCCACTCACTGAGCTAAACGTACCCCAGCAGGGGATTTTGTTTTATGGGATTGATAGATGGTTTCGATTATTATGCACAATAGCACTCTTTAGTTTTCTTTTTGTCTCGTTGAACTTTGATTCACTCTCATTGCAACACAGATAACATTGTCCTCCTTTTCCCTTTTAAGCTTTTTGAAAAATTGCTTACATTTTATTTTGACATAAATAAGGGGACAAGGATCACTATAAATATCTTATGAAGCCGCGTATGGTACAGGTAGATGATGTGGCTAGTGAGCCTATCTTTCTTTACGAAAACCCTAATGCAAGAGGAAGGTACATTTGTTCATCAGACGTTATATCACCGGAGGAATTGCCTACGCTTCTTGCCACAAAATTCCCCGACTTCAAAATATACCTTCTGTAGAGTGAGTAATCTTTTTTTTCTTCTGTAGAGTGAGTAATCTTTTTTTTCTTTGTCCAACATAATATTTGTTCTCATATCCTTTCAAATTCACCTTTAGTTTTTCGAATTTATATATGTGTGTGTGTGTAGGGAAAGTTTTGATGCAGACATGACGAAATTTTCAAACGTTTATTTTTCATGTAGGTCGTTGAAGGACGTTGAAGGCTTTGTTAGAAAAGGAGTATTGTCATCGGAAAAGCTTCTCAACTCTGGATTAAGTATAAGCATGGCCTTGATCATATGTTTGATGGAGCAATTCAATCTTGCAAAGAAAGGGGTTTTCTCTAATTTACATTTATGACTGAGTTTTCTATGTTGAAATGTTGGGTCATGGTTCATCTCTCTCTCTCGCTTGGAATAAATAAAATGAAAAGAATATAATAAAAGTTTGGATTAATTACAATTCCACTTGAATTATAAGCCTTATAACAGTTTACTACCTGCAGTTTCAAAATGTAACATTCGTTTCTCCTAATTTATGTTACATTAATAAATTTAGTTCTTTAATTACTTTGACAGATGAAAATTACACATGTCAAACATTTAAATATGGTTGTTGAGAAATTAAATAAGTAAACCTTTTATTCTAAAGCATAATTTAAGTTTTTTGATTAAAATTATAATAAGTATAAGAAATACCATTAAAAAAACGAAAACATTAAAAAACACCTATATTGAAAACAAAAAGAAACAAGCTTAGATCTGGGAAAAATGGAAAAAAAAAAAAAACAAAAACAAAAACAAAAGCAAAAGCTATGAAAAAAGAAAATGATATGAAAAAGAAACAAGCTCACTTGCCTATAGCAATTCAAATCATTCACATTTAGTACTTTTTTTTTCCTCCATTTTTGGGTAAATTTTTCCACAAACTTGCTATTATATTTTCATGGCGAATAGTATATTATCATCATATCAAATAAAGATTATAAAATGTAATCTTAAAGAGGAAAGATTTACTAATGTAAGGACTTTGTTTATTAATGGAACATAGTTCGGGGGAGTGTTACAACACCTATAATTCAAAGATAATATGTATAATTAATCTTTTTTTTTTTTGGGCTAAAATGTCGTTTATTTCCTTGTCATGTGCTACAGAAAACTAGTGGTATGGAGCAAAATTGATCTTAAAACTGAAAATTCGGGAAATTTTCTAACGACGGACTCATAAATGAAAATTTTGGTGGCTAGAGTTTGCAGTGCACCAAACCTCCCGAAAAACGTGTTAGGTTGTTGAGCGTAATTAATACACTGACACTGACACCTTCCACTATTGAAGCAGAGTATGACCCCACGACCAAAACTAGCAAAGAGATGGTTGCGGTCTTTATTGTTAGAATTGGGTCACAAGATGAGAAGAATGTGTGTACTGCAATAGTAAAAGTGCTACTCACTTAGCAAAGAACCCAATGATGGAGTCTTAGTACTTGAGAAGATTCAGGAGAGTTAGAATCCAGTATGTTAATGAAGACTGTTACAATTGAGAAATTGAAGTTGCACACAACTTCATTCGAACTTCTCTCTGAGGATCGAGGAGTTGTAACCACTACAAAAGAGCCATTGATAGTGGATTAGTCTGCAAACTAGAGATTGTTATAATGTGGAGTCTAATTAATTCCTTGATGCGGAGACTGAGCTTGTCCGCGGATGTGCTTTGGCCGTAAGGTTGCCGTAGGGGGTGGAAGGGGGTGGAAGTGGGCGGGAAGCCTCATAACTTAAGAGAGGTTAGAGGAAAAAACCAAAAACAACACAGAGTGTTAGGGCATGAGTGAGTTTCTTTTGTAAACTTCTTGATCATCATAATGAATTACTGCAGTGGTTAAAGATGACATGATCTCACATAGAAGCGAACTTAATTTTTTTGTTTGTATTCATTTAATTTCTTCTTAGTTTAGATTGCTCTTAATAATACAAAATTAGGATGAGTATTTCTCAACAAAACGCTCTTATGACTCTTTTCTAGGCCGGCTCTTCTACAATAGCTTTGTTGACTTTTTTGTACCTATTTAATGTTATTTATATAATGAAACCCGCGTTCACATTATAAAAACCCGCCAGTTATGAAAAAGAGTAACTAACAAACTGGGAAAGCAAAAATATTAAACTTTGCTTGATGTATTGGCTAGATTAGAATCCTAATAATGCATTAATTAGCTGGTAATCACAAAAAGTCGTCTGTGCATTAAAAAATATCTTGCTGAATCAATAAACGTATATTGACTCATTAAATCATGGGTGACCTGAAAAGAGAGTTTAACAGCCATACATTTGAAATTGAGTGTGAAAGATTCAAACTCTAACTAATCAATTATGGAATTATTACTAAATTATGCTTACAATAATTTTAACTGTAATATGTTTAATTAATGGTGGCGAGCCTAAAAATAGACGGTTCAATATTCATGAGAGAAACTTGTGTGCATTATTTATAGAAATAGATAGGATTATGTTCGTCATATTACCTATATTTATAAGTAAATACATATATATATATACACAAACACACACATCAACTTACAATTGTATATTAACAAGGACAATGTAGTAGCTGTCATGACAGCTAGAGGAGGAAGCGAAAGAGAGAGCCTACCTAATTCTCTCTATATGTGTAAATAAATATATACATACATATATATATATATATATATATTACATACTGGTCCATTTGCACAAATATTAAGGAAATAGCATATATAGTATGAATCAAACTGATTTCCTACCTCAAATTAAGAAAACAAAAATAAATGAGTAAACTCATGTTTTCGGTAACCTATAGCTAGCTGTAATGACGTATACGTAAAATTAACATTATATATATATATATATATATATATATATGGGCCATTCTTCAGTCCTTCACTACACAAATGAAGAATGGAAACTTCACTATCTTTATAGCCGTCAGATCTCATCTCAATGGTTCATTTTAATCCAAGGGTAATAGAAAATGAGGTGACCGGTTTAAGCAGTTCAGCCAGTTATACCTGGTAAATCTTTTTTTTTTTTTTTTTTTTTTTTTTTTTTTTTTTTTTTTTTTTTTGAGATCTGAGAATAGAGTACATGACAAGGGAGGTGGATCAAAACGGCTCGTCGTATTAATGTAGGTGGAAGAAACAAAAACGCTGCACCATCGAGGAGCTTCTGTCATTTGAATTGGGAAAAACTTAAGAGAAGCGCAAGATGTTCATCCTTGCAGGCTATTGAAACCTCCAACCTAGAAATAATCAGTTTGTGTGGGAGGCTGGAATTCGCGATAACCTTGATTGTTGATGGCAAGTGGTACTTGACGGTGTTATTTGATTTTATTACTATTATTATTATTATTTTTTTTTTTTGGGGTCTTGGAAAAAAGGATTGTGTGGTATGCTGCATGTTACCCTTGGTTGTTGAACTCCTCTGGCTTTGGTGACATTCCTTTTTTATGAGTTGTTTATGGTTAATCTGTTAACTGTTATTTAAAGGAGCAGTTTTTTATTTTTATTTTTATTTTTATATTTTTTTGGGGGGTAATGAAGAAGTAATGATGTGAGGGCCTATTGATTCATGATGAAGTGTTGTAGGTATTATCTCTAGGTGGAAACCAATTGTGGAGTGAATTAACCATGCATGAACGTCTGATCATCCAAATGGGCTGTGTGTGACAGGTCATCACCCGAAATTGTATGGAAATTAAATAGGAAAAGAATGAACGAGAGAGGGAAAAATGTTGGAGAATATGAGAGAACAAGAACGATGGAGGCGAAGAAAACTGAAAATAAAGATGAGTTTGAGGCATATTAAGAATAATTTATTTTAAAGTTTTATTTGTCCTCATTGCAAAGTTTGCTAACGAGTTTAATGACAAATTACTCTCAAGATATAACAGATCCTTGAACACGATATCTAGTAATAATACTGTATTCTACAATAAGATATGAAATTTATAAATTTATGGAGTTTTTAAAAGCACAGAGGTATTTTTTCATGAACCGTTATAATCATGATAATTCATGTAACATTCTCTAAGAGGTGCCTCTTCATTGCAAAGACATATCTTCAGTATCTATTCAATTATCATAATTGATATATCAATTATTGATAATAATTCATTTTGTATGAAGATGAACAACCAATATACATATATAACAGTTCAAAACAGCTCAAAAGATACGTATAGAATATCTCATAACAGGATGTATTACTCGGCCGTGTGGCCCAGAGAGAGCACACTGGCGCGGCCACACGCTTGAGTGGCATGGCCGTGCCACTCTCTTGACCCAATGGGTGGGCTGCAAGGAGTGCTCCCGCGTGTGGGCTGTGTGGTGTGGTGTGGGCGCACCGCCCTCTCGGCCCGCTTGGCAGACTGTAGGGAGAGCACCCACATGGCCGCGTCGTTCTCTTAGCCCTTTCGGCCCTCTCGGCTCTATTGTGTCTTTTGATCTTATTTCAAATGAGGCACATTACAATCTCTCTTACAAAAAGAGAACATATATATATTTAATGTGAATGTACTTACATTAATAGACAAATAACAAAGTTAAGAATTCATTAATAAAAGGCACTATAAAAGAAATGCCTTCTTATTAAACCTTATGCTTGTTCCGAGTTCTTCTCCTCACCCATAAATTATGGTTGTGATATAGTTTATTTTCATTTTCAAGTTTCAAATTCGAACAGCCATTAAACTAATACAGCAGTTTAATTTATATTAGATCATTTGATATATTAAAGTTTAAATTTGGTTACTTAATATTATTTAACTGAAAATTATGTGCCTATTTCGATCGCATATTTATTTTTAATATGAAATAAAATAATACTGTTTGTTTGGGATATTCAAATATCAAACGAGCAAAAATTTCCCTAAAAGTGTTCCGCTATTCTTCCCTCCACTTCAAAATGAAACCCTTTCATTTTTCAAATTGTAATTATACATCATTTCATAATCTTTTGCATTTCCAATAGTAATTATTTTACACTTCCAAACACTATTTCATTCTCCATATAAAATGATTCTCCAATTCATGCAACAAAAATAGCCATTTTGGGATATTAATTTACCGAATAAGCATATTTTTCAAAATACTCATTCTATTACTCTTCTCTCAACTTAAAAAATAAAACTCTTTAATTTTTCAAATTCATGACCACACAAATTTTTCAAAAACTAATATTTATACATTAATCAAACACCGGCTTATTCTTTAATATGAAATGATTTTTTATATCAATATATTCTCTCTCTCTTTTTTTTTTTAATTTGATCATTATATCCAACTTAAAAAATTTTCATATTTTAAATGAGAAATTCATTTCATTTTTACAGTACGATGATATTTAAATGTGTTAATAAATTTTCCTACAAAGATACAAAGACATCCCAATCTTTTTCTAAAGTCATCTCATTTTCAATATTATAAGCAAATTTGTTGGCAATATTGCAATTTGGGGGAAGACTTTCAGATTGTTACAATTTGATTATTAAAGATTACTGTATAACTTAAGTTTGAGAATATGATATCCACCCTTTTTTTTCAAATAGCAAATAATGATTAAATAAGCTGAGGAAAAATACCTTCTATCCATTTTTCCACCTATTCCGAAAATGGATATACTAGAAGTCAAGGCCCTTCATACAATACCTCTTTGTTCTATTCTTTCATATCGTCTAAATCTTCCCCAAATGGGCCAATCCTGATACAATTTCTTCCTGTCTTGAAATTAACACGACTTTTCAAACAATTTTTGACTCTTTTTTTTTTTTTTTTTTGAATTTGATATATTTTTTTTTCATATCTAAAAATTGTCTAATTCTCATAATGAAATAACTTTCTAATTTCAAACAACAAAACTTTACATTGTCATATTTACAATGTGTTCGGTGTACCAGTTGGAATGAAAATTTTTTATTAGCATTTGTTTATTTTTTAAAAACTAGTTATAATTGTTATTGATTTCTCTAAAAATAAAAAAATATTTTATTAACATTTTAGGTCTGAACCGGCCAACAAAACAGTCTCAGTATTCAATCTATACATGATCATAAGTTTTCTTTTTATATTAAATAAAATGTAATATTTATATAATTTGATTGGGATAACTTACTGATTAATTTACTTCGTAACGACAAAATTATAAGGCTAACTTATTTTTTCTGAACTAAATATTTGATTCTTTCTTCTACCATCGTATCTGCTTACCCAATCTAAACAATTTTACTTCAACCATTGCTAAATACGCACACTTTACCCTCCAACCAACTGTATATCTATCACCATCATTAGAGTTACAATGACGTTTCATTCCATTCTTTACTCACTTTCCAACGTTTTATATTTATTTTTATATTTATATTTATTTTTATTTTTTCAATATGCGCACATATTTATGATTTTGACCTTATAATCATACCTATTTACTAAATGCCACCGGTGAAACTCCTCCCCACCTCCTATACCCGGTTCCCCCTTTATTCTAACATTTTTTTTTCTCCTCCTTGTACAGCTAACCACCATCCCATTTTTCAACCAAAAAAAAAAAAATTGAAATCTATGCCGACCTTTGCTGGAGTTTGAGTACTCCTGAAGGACAATAGCCTTGGCATTATATATATATATATATATATATATATGGTAAAAGGAAGTTTAAACTGTAGGCTTAGATGACTTACATGTTATACACATGGGCCTATACATATATATATATATAGTAAAAGGAAGCTTACTGTAGGCTTCGATGACTTACTCGTTATACACATGTACGCTAACAGAAGATGAAGACTATTTTTCAGTAGATGAACAAAAGTGATATATAACAGCTTATTTGAAAACTCCACATCAAAAAAATATTAATTTTATTGGTGACACACACACACATTTATGTAAGTTAACTAAAAAGGGTGCGCATTTGTAAATTTGGCATGTTTTTCGTGCAGTCGTACTTTAATCATTTTGTTTATTTCTTTTTTATAAGAGTGGGATTTGGTGGCCTGTGTTTCGTGAGTCCTTATGTAAACAAGGATATTGTCGGTTTTTTCCTCTCCGTAGGTTTTGATCTTATGATGTGACTTGTTTCCGTGTTCCTTTTAAATATGATAACAGAATTCCATCCTTGTCTTGGAGATTAATTTTGTTCCAGAAAAAAAAAAAAAAAGTTGCACATGTAAATACGAGAGATTATAGGCAGATTGAGTTGAATCCAGTTATACACACACACACACACACACACATATATATATATTCTCCCTGAAAACCCAGTTATATATTATATTTAGTTGACATCAATTAATACATATTTATAGAGGTTGACATATATATATTTATATGAACTTGACATTGAAGTTGAGATTGATCACAGAAAGCTGGGAGAGATGGAAAAAGGGAGATCGGGTAGAGTTTGTGTAACGGGAGCAACTGGGTATATAGCATCATGGCTCATAATGAGACTTCTTCAACAAGGTTATTCCATCCGAGCCACTGTTAGATCCCCTCCACCAGGTAATAATTATGCTACATTTTATTTATTCTTGACGTTTGTGTGTGTGTCTATGTTTGCATTGCATATACTTATGTTGCAATTGGCTAAGCTTAATTACTCATGAGATGTTATATATTGTTTTTATAAACTTGACCAACTTTCAACGTGTAGATCAATGGGCAGAAGTACAAACTAATTATGACAAAAAAAATTTGTTTTTTCAATTTTTGGAAGACAAATTAAATTAAGATCATGTTTTAAAAAAAATATTTTAATTAATGGAAGAGAGAGTTAAGCATCAGGAACTACAAGCACATTAGATTGATATTCACTAGCAAAAAAAAAAAAAAAAATTGTATATTTAAAATTTCCTTACATAAGAAAATTTTTTCTTTTTGGGGGTAAATCCATACATATAATGTCTGTGCCAGATTGCAAGAGAGATATAAGCTACCTAACAAACCTACCGGGAGCAAAAGAGAGGCTAGAAATTTTTGAGGCAGATCTCAACAGTCCAGAGAGTTTCAACTTGGCGATCGAAGGGTGTGTAGGAGTCTTCCATCTTGCTCACCCCATGGACGTTGAGGGCAAAGAGCCTGAAGAAACGGTGACAAAGCGAGCTGTGGAAGGCACATTGGGGATTCTCAACGCCTGCCTCAACTCCAAGACCGTAAAACGTGTTGTTTACACTTCCAGTGCCGTGACCGCACTGTTCAACGACAAGGGACTTAGCGTCGCCGACGAGACAACGTGGAGCGATCTCGACGTCTGTCGGAGTAACAAGATTGTGAGCCCTAACTATTTGGTCTCCAAGACTGTGGTGGAAAAGACAGCCCTAGAATTTGCCGAAAAGAATGGGTTGGATCTTGTCACAATGGTTCTTCCCTTGGTTGTGGGACCCTTCATTTGTCCCAACATACCTTCATCCGTTTACATTTCACTGGCCATGCTTTTTGGTATGTACAATATTTATGATGATAAAATTAAGTTAGTTATTTTCTATGTTATATTACAATATAGTATTAATTAGTATAATTCAATTAATTTAACTTTAATAATGTTATATATGCAGGTGACTACAATCAATATAAGCATATGGTTAAGTTGAACCTAGTTCATATAGATGATGTGGCTAGTGCACATATCTACCTTCTTGGATGCTCAAATGCTAAAGGGAGATATATATGTTCTTCAGTCGATATAGCCATTCATGAATTGTTTGATTTTCTGAAAGCAAGATACCCAGAATTTCAAATATCTTTGCCTGAGTGAGTTCCTTTTTTATGCGTATTTTGTGTCCATATAATATAATATATATATATATATATATGCATGTATGTGTGTTATATATGCTAGATTGTGAATTTGTGACATTATAAAGTTACTAGATTATTGTGATATTTATATTTGACATAAATACTTTAATATACCGAGTTAGGTTTTGGGAATGAGATATACCTAGGCCCATTTAATGAGTATTAAAATCAAATATTACAGGCGAAGTTTAATTGTAATAAATTATGCCACATAGCTAATTAAGTTACTGAGTTGTTGACACCCTCTCTCCTTTAGTTAATTTTTAAGGATGCTCAAGTCTATTTTACAATATAAACGTGTTTTCATATCATGACTACCTTTTCGTCTAAATTATGGTTTTATTTATTTATTTATTTCCAGTGATTTGAATGAAATTAAGCTAGAAAAGGGGTACTGTAGCCTCTCATCAATGAAGCTCTTGAAAGCTGGATTCAAATTCAAGTACGGTCTAGATGAAATGGTTGATGAAGCTGTTCAATGCTGCAAAGACAAGGGTATTCTCTCACATTCCTCCAACAACACAGGCACTTCTGAAGAAAAAGTATAACTGTACCCAGTGCTCATTGTAATTATTCACAGAGAGAGAGAGAGAGAGAGAGAGAGAGAGAGAAATCCTTCTTGTTTTCCATCCACTTTAATTAATGCTTTTTTTCATAAGAATTATGCTACTAATATGATAAAAAAGAAACAAAAGTTTTTCATCAGAAGTAGTGGCAGTACTTAATTTCTTAGGCATTAATTGCGATAGAAGGACAAACAGCACAGCTGCATATATGGAAATATAATATGATGCTACATATCAAAATAAACATCAGCTTTGGATGATGCGATCATATAATGCGTCACAAAGATATTTTGATTTTATTTTAAATATATATCTTACTTTCGTTTTCTATGTATTATTGTCGCAGATTTTCTTCTTAAAAAAAAAGTTTTATCACCTAATTTATTATTATTGTTACTATCAGTATTAGGTTTTAAATTTATCATTTACGAAATTTAGTGTCCTTGACATAATTTAAGTTATTACAATCAACCCGTAAAAGGACATTAATTTTCGTAGATCTTTAATTTTTTAAAGTAACATTTTGGTAAATCTTAGTCATACAAAGCAAAAAATGAATTTAAAAAAAAAAAAAAAAAAGCACAAATTGGTTGTTTTTCACATATAAGCGAAATGTCGTTATAATTTAAAAACGACAAGTTTCTTAGTCAGAGAAACGACTCCTCGTTTGTTGCTATATACACGACTTCGTCTGACTTGTAAGGGAGAGAGAAAGAAAACAAAAACAACCTCGTTATTTAAGGAAAAAGACGTCGTTCTTCAGAAATGTGGAAACTTTATTTTATTTATTTATTTATTATTTTTAAAAGTATGGTCCCGTTGCAAAGAAAAGAAAGGTGATTTGTCTAATTATCAAAATAACTCATGTATTTTGATAAAATACTATTATTTTTCTCTTTTATTATATAAATATCTAGAGTGTATATATATATATAGATATATATATATCCTTATGTTTGAAAAATTAGACACATATCATCTCTTAAAAATGATTATTTTTTTGTGGTTACTGACATAGTTATCGTACGTACAGATTTCAAATCTCCTCGTCTAAAAGTGCAGATTTTGAATCTCCTGATCTCCAAGTTAAAAAAATGATTGATTTTAAAATACCAATATTATCCTTACTAATCCGTATTCAATAATTACTAATCTTTTTAAATAGTAATTACTTTAAATTTAAATTAACTAAGAAGTTGAATATGTAACACCCTTCTTTTGAAATTCTAATATCTTCTATTTAATACTAAGGAGAACCATTTATTTCCTAATCATACATAATTTTCATAAAAATAGCGGGCTAATTTAAACTTTTATAAAATAAAATAACATACTAAGACTTTTTCATTGATCAAACTCACATATTTACATATTATATTTACATATCACACATATCCTTTAAACAAAACTTAATTAATTACACATACACACGCACGCTTATTTATAAAATATATAAAGTAGTAAAACTCAAATATAACCCACTAGTCATTCGTTCTATATGCATCAAATCATGAGCACGGACAGCGCCAACCAACCTCTAAGATTTACTCAGAAGAGTCACTGTCTGCATTACAAGGACACTAGTGAGCTAATGCTCAGTAAGTAAAAACATTGCATGACCATGATTCTCAAGAAATGTTCTGAATAGTGAATTCTTGTCATTCAACTTATAATATTATATAAATATAACATTTAATTGGGCCCACACTATGCTGTATACTCATCTTCAGATAGAATAAGGAACCTTAGTTTTATTAAAATTTGATTTAAGCTGGCTAGTTTCACTTTGGGAAAGCCCCCTTTGCCTTGGGACTTCATTTCCCATTGTCGCTTGGAGCTTCATAACCAAAGAATAGCCCCCTTTGCCTCGGAGCCTCATTTTTTTTTTTTTTTTTTAGTATAGCGCCCTTTGCCTCGGAGCTTCAGGAATGGGTCATTTTTATCTTTTCTTTTATTTTGTTCGCTTACTCATATCCAAAAGATAAGAAGATCATAGAACATTCTAATAAAAATGATGTATTATAATAGATAACTCATTAAGTCCTAGCAATTCAGTTGAGTAAGTTTTTACTTACCTCGTGCAATAAGCAGAATAGTAGACTAGTTTTCCTTGTGGAGCTGAGTGTGCTAACTCCTCATATAAACATGTCATTTATACTCAGCAAGTTGTGTTGGACAACTGAAGTCATAACTAAAAAGTAGCGGCATCTCCTCTATATTCATAACCTAACCAAATCCTATAAACAACTAACATCACTCAATTTATAAGCATTTACTACTATTATATAGCGTAGTCAATGCGTTGTAATATGTAATTAACAATATATATAGAAGAAACATATATACTAATACTTATAATGGTTGATAGCTCGGTAAGAGATATGTACTAATACTTATAATCGTTAATAGCTCGGTAAGAGATTCTCAAAATATTAGATAACCGAGTATAGAAACTGGGGAGAATATAATAGTGGCTTTTCACCTATTCGGTGTTAAGGGAAAATATACAGAGTAATAGATAGGCAATTTAATCTAGAAAAATGTTAACCGACCTATTAATTGACTACTGATTATTTATTTCTTTATATATATATATATATGTATATATATATTCGTATATACATATATAGAAAATAAATGTTACTTTCTGCTATATATATATTTTTTAAAATGTTAAAATATCTATTATGACTATCCCGTAGCTTATGTAATGTCTCAAATCAAATAAACTATCAGTACACAAAAGTATTAAAATAGATATATATACATAAATGATGGTCTAGGAAATCAATAATAATATTTAATAAAAAAAGTTAAACTAATTAAATGCTGAAAATGGCAACTTGTCCTTCAACCATTAATTAAATAAATAAATAAATAATTTTTTTCCTTCATTTTATTAATTTTGACCATCATAAAATATTATTATATTAATATTCCTAATAATTTCCAAGAACTACACTACTAGCGATTTCACATTCTTTATTTAGAACACTAAGCTCCTTCAGTAAGAAAACTGAGTCTTCTTTCTGCATTAAAACACTTAAACCAAATAAATGATCACTTCAAATTAAGAACATTTGCAAGTGATTATAAAATTAGTAATTATGAATATATTCTAATGCATGCAAATTGAAAAGTATGAGATGAGAACATGCCCATTATTGGTGTGTATGCTCATGAGAATATCGGGCACTACAGTATAAGTAAAATTTCAAAACTAAAAAATTTAGCAAAAAATTCAAAACTTTCCAAGTTAAGAGTTTTTGGATGCCTATGTTAGTCTTAGCTTTGCCCATGCATCCCCAATAAGCTTGATCCCAAATTAAAACCTTTCGTTCCCCACATAAGTGCTTTTGAATAGTATGATTGTGACGCCCTAGAAATTCATAAACTTGATTTCATTAATTATTATTATGGATTTTCCTTATTAATATACTTCTAGTGAATTATTTTAAAGAATATCAAATTTCAAGATCATGAATGATTTTATATGTATCATCAGTATGATGATGTCGATGATCTAATAATGTCGAGTTTCTCTATTTAAATGAGAAATTATAATAAATAGAAAATGAGTTGAATGGCATATAAATTTATACAAAAATTTATTATGTCTTACTAGATAGATAAATGTTAATTTTTAGAAAGGAACCCAACTATTATTAGTAGGTCAATTTGATGACCTTAGTCTTTATTTTGGTCATATCAATATATTTAAGTATTGAGAATATGATTGAGAAAATTAATGTGTCACATAGATAGGAGATGAATGGTTAAGATTGATTGGGAGTAAATCCAAAGGTGGAGGATTGATCAAGAATTAGGATTGGGTTAGAAATCAATGGTATAGTTCATGTGAAAGGATCCTAGGCAAATCAATGGCCAATTTTTGGATACTAAGTGACCAATGAGAGGTTAGGTCAAGAATTGGTATGGTGGATGATCAAATGGGTGAGATTAAAGATGATGACCCTTGATCAATGGATGGAAAATTAGAAAAAAGAAAAATAAAAACAAAAATGAGAGAGTTTAAAGAAGAATCATATATTGCTAGTCAAAGTGGTGTGTTGTGCATGCATGCAAATACAAGTAAGAGTTGGTATGCTTAATTTAGGCAGAAATGACAAGAAACAAGTACTTGAAAATGACCTAGAGGTACAAGTTAAAGGGAACCATTTGTCTTTATTTTGTACAACAAAAATACCACATCAAAAACCCCTTGAATGGCACCATTTCAAGCTAGAAATTAGAAATTTTTCCACTATTATCCTCAAAAGTCATACCCATTTAAGACACATATTGACTGAAAAATAAACCCTAACGCCCATTTCATTGTCACACAAGTTAAGCTAAAAAATCTAACTTATTAGCCACCACCAAGCTCAAAAAACACAACAATATTCTCCATCTCCAAAACCCCCCTAACACTCTCCCCTCAATTTTAAAGCTCCAAGTAACCCATTTACCAAGTCCGAAGAAGTGTGAATCTAAGTTAGATGATGTGTTAATAGAGGTAACCTAGTAGTTCTCGTTGTGTTTTGTATTATTTTAGAGAACTAAAGCATGTTATGTAGTTATAATCTTAATGTTAGACTCCTTCTTACCCAAGAAAAGGTTTTGAGAGGTACTTTGGAGATCCAAGGTCTTAGAGGATCCATGGAGCATTTCGGTATTATCTACGAATTTTGTTAGAGCTTGTGGCAGTTGTGATAATATGACATGTGTTAGAAACTTTGGCATGAAAAATAAATTATATGATAAGATTCTACAAAGGATAAGCTTCGTTTTAGGCTTGGAATCACATGGTTGCTCATGTATATATAAAGTTATGTGTATTTGAATTTATAACACAAAACTAGAAGAAAAAAGAACCCCTGAGGTATAGTCTAGCTACAGGTTTTATGAAATCTGAATCCCTTAATCTCATAATTTTGGATTATACGTTATAGGTCTAAAACTAAATTCTTTAAGCTTTTCAAAAAGGTATCTTACGCCTCAAATGGATATATTTATAATTTTTAGTGAATTTTATAATTTAAGATTACGAACTGAGAGGTTTTGCTGAAACCCTGTACCGGCCATGAGTTTTGTATGTTTTGGGTTAGTAAATCGTAAGTTTTCATAAACCTTTTTTTTTTTTTTTTTGTCTAAACTAGACATTTATAAGCTTTTCAATGACATATCATTTTCCTTTTTGGACTTGTAAGTGAATTTTTAAGATTTCTCTAATTTTAACCATAAATCTGGGCATAGTACATACGTAAGACCAACAGTAACAAAAACTCGTTATATGGCATATACAACTCCAAAACTTAAGAAAAAAACTTTATGGTTATCAAGTAGACATCTTGAGCTTTATAGTGAGCTATTGTATGTTTAAAATAGATAGCTACATAATATTTAATAAATCACATAACCTTATATTGAAATCTGGTAAAATGAGATTTTACTATGAGACACTATGGAAAACATTCATATTAAGATTTAAAACCCCTGATATTTTGAAAATAAATTATATGGATAGAAATAGATACTTCAAGCTTTCCAATGAGTTATCAAGTATCCAAAACATAATTATATACAAATTTAAATAAATCTTATAAATTAAAATCTCACACCGATAAAACGATTAAATTAACAATATGACGTAAGGGTAAGTACATAACATATGGATATAAATATTGATTAAATGAGTTGGTATTAAGTACATGATCAAATAATGTGAAAACCCCTAATTTTATGAAGTTGAATCATAAGTTTTTAGACTGACCAAGTCAAAGTAAATTAGATGATTACTAGATATACACTAACAGGCTACCTTAGCCCAATTGAATGATCATAACTAATAGGATTAGGCCTTACAAGTCCAATACTAAATAGAAGATAACTAACTTAAGGGTATACACTTAGGTTGACTCCTTATCACCAAGGTAATCTGTTCGGCAAAAATATGTTTTCGAAAATACTACGCAAGTGCACGTAATCGAATAAGTAATACAGAAGTGAATAAAATATCGTCTCCACAGGAATTGAATTACCAAAAACTAATTTCAGAATCCAATTTAACAAATTTGAGAATGAATTGAGCACTAAAATTATAGACAATGAATATAAATGAATAGGCATAATTAAAAATGCAAACAAAAGATAAAACGTGGTAATATCTAAAGCTTAGACTGTGAATCAATGATGGGTAATGGCTAAAATTATTGATTTTCCCTCGGTTACAAATCTAACCGCAAATGCTGTAGGAATGCTATAGCAAAGTTAACTCAGTCAAATTAAAATTCTGTATAATCCTCTTCGCGAAAGATTTATACCTTTCAATTCTTTAAACCAAAATCAAGATATTCTATCTATCTCAGTTTTCCGAACATAAAATTAAGCACAATTTTAATGGGTTGTACAAGGTAATAATATATTCCTGTATCATACACTCATATTATCCAAGCTAAATCCAACCAAAATTAACCTTCTCATAATTAATTCTAGCTTTTATACTCTACCAACTGATGGCCAGTCAATCAAACAGAGATTAACAATCAAAACACTTGAATAATATTGAATTGAAATTACTAAGCATTTAACATAATAAGCAAATTTCATTACAATTTCGGTTCCATTAATAATCCTAGCTAAGGAAATTAGTTCATGCTTCATTCAATGAAATCAAAACC
>CM046369.1:10360997-10396964 GCA_025413025.1 Ficus hispida | reverse complement strand
AATTATGATTTTCTTGTTTCTCAAGGAATCAAAATTTGTATTGCGTGTTAGTATATGTTTTTGCCTAATCAGAATTAGGATTTAATGTTTGAATGAATTCCGGTCAAAGTATTGGCCAGAATGATTTAAGCTACGATAGAAATTTATGATTTTACGTTGGTCAATGTTTGACCAGAATAGTCAAAGTTTGACCAAGAAGTCAACGCATGATGGTTCTGTTGTATAACAGCAGTATAGAGATTATACTGCGAAAAACCGTCAATTACGGATAGATAAGCAAGTTTAAGGTACGGGATTATGTTAGAAAAATCAAGCATAATTTTAGAGCAATAAGGACTAAATGAGCTTTAAGTTATAAGAAAAACCTAAACGCAGTCCATTTTTATGCAGATAAATTTTGGACTGCAGTTTAGTGGACAGTATTATTTTTTATGGAAAACAGTATTTGTTATATATGTATTAGTATGAAAAGAGACTGTTTTTAAATTTTAAAGCCAAATGGAGCCTTAGGTGAATGCCACCTAATCAAAGGATAATTATGTATTATTTGAATTTTTGAAAATTTTGGAAAGAAATCCAAGAACTTTCTTGAACATTTCCAGCTCATATGGCCGGCCACCTCATAGGGGGTTTTCAGCAATTTAAATTTTTTAAGGGTTTGGAGAGCAATTTAAAGATTAAAAATAAATCAAGAAAGAAATTTATTTTCACCTATAAATAGGTGTCATGGGTGGACAATTTTTTAGGCATTTTTATTCAAAAACCCACCCAAACTCTTGCCATTTCTCTCCTCCCTTTCTCTGCCCAAGCCGAACCCCATAAACAGAAAAACCCATAGAGTGGTCGAAAATTTCAGTGAAGGACAGCAACAAAACCCATTTTCGGAAACCAAGCTAGCAAATCCCTCTTCGGTTTGGAGGTAATCTCTCAACCTCCTAAACCTTTAAATTCTGTTTTTCAAGCCTTTTATAATGTATTTCCAGCTTATGTTGTAAGAGCTTAAGCTCATTTAATTATGTCCTTTTATTGCTTAAGTTGCCTAGAATGTGCTTGATTTAGGTTTAGCATGTTTATGCTTTATTTTGGTGCTTGAATTATGAGGTATGCTCTAGAAAATGTGTAGATGTTATATGTGACCACTAGGTGTATGATGTATGTCCCCATAGGCTTATGTTCTGTGTTTAATGGCTGATTATGGTATTGAATGATTGTATGCTAAACTAGGGTTCAAGAAAACCCTATAGAAACTTAGAAAACCCAAGTTTGGTGAATTTCACCAAATGGGTTTGATAAAATAATTGAATATGAATTGAATGAATGGATGTGAGGACGTTAGATTACACGCTGCATGCTTGACGTAGGCTCACGGCTGTGACCGTTTGAGGTAGGGTGTGCGTAAAATTTCGTGAGAGCGAACCGAAACCAAAAACTGCCAGTTCGGGTGAAAACTGGGCAGTGAATTGGAAACGGTATTTTGAGGCCTTTAGAGGCCGAATTTGAGAAAACTCAAAACTGAAAAAGTTGTAGGAAATTGAAAATTCTAGGGGACAGCGACAGTTTTTGAAAAAAGGCTCCAAAGGCCTTCGTTTTTATGAAAACCCGTGCCTGGACCCCAGACACATGTGCACGGCCAGGCAGTTCAACAAAAAAAAGTATGAGTTAAGTTCAGAACTGGGTTTTTGTCAAAACATGAAAGTTGTAGAGTTTTTCAGTATCTAAAACTTTCATGAAGAAAAGTTTTTCAAAATCCAAACAGATTTTAAAGTAAAACTGAATCAGTAGAGCAAGCTCTGATTAGAATTTTAAAACAGTGCATGCACAGGAAATTCCTGCACATGCACTGCCAATTTAACTGTTTTCAGCAAATTTCTGCAAACCAACACAGTTTTATTTAAAAGCAGTTTCAAATGATTAATTAAACTCAGTTTAGCAAGAAATAAATTAATTAAGCAAATTAAGCAAGGTAAGCCAATTGGTAACCTATTATAACCATATAGGTTACCTATATTTAATTGGGCCTAGTTAATTAAGAACCAAAGGTTGTATGTTGGGCCTTGAGTCCAAGATTTATGTAAGGTAACCTTAAAGGATACCACCTTAATTGTTGGGCCTTATAAGCCCAACAGGCTTTTTAAATTTTCACCCAAGATGGGCCTACATTTAAGGTTACTCATAGTAACCTAATAGTGTACCCATATCAAGATCATTGGGCCTTAAGCCCAAAGTTTATTAAGTAATCAAACAGGATACTGTTTGATTTCCATTAGGGCTTATGCCCTAAGGTTACACTTAGTAACCAATAAGGATATTATTAAGCTATGAGGGGGACATATATCTAGGGTCACAGATGAATGTTGGTTAGGGTACCAACATTTAATGAAGTAAGTTAAGGTAAGATAGGATGATTCTTATCTTACTTCCCTTTTTGAAAACAGGAAGGTAACCTTTTGAGGTAACCTGTCGGAACGACAAACCCAGGATATAGCGAAACCTGTAAGTACAACTCCGCCTACAGCATAGGCAAATGGTTTTATGAGTTTGCATGTTTTTAAATATCATGCATTTATGTGTTATGTATGATGTATGTTTATTATGATGTATGTGTATTATTATGACATCATGAGCATGTTCACAAATAATAATTCATATGTAAGAAGAAGATTATTTTTAAGAAATAAATGTTTAAGAAAAGGTTTTAATATGTGTGTCGTACCGACCTCTCTAGGTCAGGTTTGGTTCATGGTTTAGTTGGACTGGGCTGGCCGCCCCAACCACTCCATGACTGCGCGCCACGTACGTACACTTATAAGGCCCAAAACTATGAAAGCAAAAATGAAAGCATAATTGGATTCATGCATTGCTTATTAAGTTGTTTTGCGGGTTCAAGGTTACTTGCTGAGCCAAAGCTCACACTTACGTTTATGCTGTAGTAAGCTTCCACTGGCAATTCTTGATGCAAGCGGTGAGCATGGCAGGGCGAACTGTGAAACGTGGGAATGAGAACTGCTACGCGTTTTGAAAAATATATGTCTATGCTTTGTTTAGTACAAATTATTTTATGATCGATACTTTTGATAAGTGAATATTAGTTACGTACAAGTCATTTACGTCACTATAGTTTTGAAAAGTAAATACTAAATAAGATTGTTTATTTGTAAATAAGTAAGTAGTAAAGTTTTACTCAAATGGTTTTAAAAAAGAAAAAAAAAAAAAAATAGTAAGATATTTTCGCCTTTGTAAGCAAGTATTTAAATAAGTAACCTTAACGGCCTACGTAAGGGCGGTCGTTACAGAGTTGGTATCAGAGCGGGATCCTGCCTCCAGTTTCACAGTCAGCCTGCCAGCACCACCGTCATTGTAAGTAAAGAGTTATCTTTTTTTTTTTTTCTAGTACATAGATAAGTAATTATTATGCGCTCGTAAATTGATAGATTCGATTATCGAGATTCGAGTATTGATGAGATCGAGATGCCGCTACGGCATTCCACAGATGAAGCCCTATAATTTGATGGGACTCAGCAGACGATATCGCTAACAGATGGTTTTTCGATATGGAGTGATTTTTAGGTATGCCATATCGAAGACCATCTTCAGGTTTGTTAGCGAGTAGATATTTGATGGGAGATGTTTAGAGCTTGGTGGATGCCAGGGGGACCCGCTATACATGGGACACCACATGGGCAATTTCCGGCCCGTATATAGCACGATATGGACCTCCACCTATGAGGGGCCAATGCGCCGTACGCACCCGGCTATTTACGGTGACATGAATAGGAGGCGATATCTTAACTTCGCCGCAAGAGTGGCACGGCTTATCCGGATGAGACCATGGGCCACTATGCCGTAGATTCCACGAGGCAATGTTGCCCTATATCCCTCAGAGAGCTCGTTGGATTCCACAGTGGCGAGCGTTACAGCTTATCTGGACGGGCTACCTCCGGAAGTTAAGTTTTATGTCCCCGCACCGGTTGTGGAATATCCTTAGAGGATATGAATGATGCTATTATGGGAGCTGAGGTAATAGATTATATGATACAGGAGGCAACCCAGTGATGTTTACCATGTCGATCCGTTGACGACGCCGCATTCCAAGCCAGTTTTCGAGGAGTTCCGGTTATGCCCGAGGATCCAATTCCGGTAGTCCCACTTCAGCAGATACCTCCGCAAGAGGCGGAAGCAGGACGGGATGATGATGGTATGGATCTGTGAGGCTCCGGATAACCCAGGGGACAAGCCCGGAAGATCCTCAGTAATCCTCATTGAGAGTGATGATGAGGAACAAGAGGTGTGGAAGAATGGGATGAGTTTGAGGATATAGAGGAGGAGCTAGACGACCCCGAGGAGCAGGAGGAAGATCCCGAGGAGATTCTATTAGACGACGAGGATCGAGAACATATTTTCTGACGCGACGACCGAGTAGATAGTTTTAGAACTAACTCCGATTTTTTTGTTCTTTTGACGTTAGGGTTGTATATAGGATAAGAATGATGGTTAAGTGGTAGACACTTCCATCCTATTTGACTATGTATATAGTAAAAATGATGTATTTTTGAAAATGTATAAAATGATATATTTTTATGAAATGAGTATCATGATGATTATGATGTCATGATAAAAATTCTTATGATAAAATACGATAAGTTTATGATAAGTTTATGATATGATATGTTATGAAGAAATCATGAAGGATTTCTGCAAAATGTTTTATGATATGATTTGCTATAAAGAAATCCGAAGGATTTCTATATGATATGATGTGTTTTATAGGAAATGAATGAAAGGAAAGATTTTCAGAGAATAACGAAATCTTTTCTTGAAATTTATTAGGAGTGATAAGATGGTGCGTACACAAAAGCAAGCTAACCAGAACGCGCAAGAGCCAGATCTTGCGAACGTTGTAGCCACGTTGCAACAGCAATTGCTACAACAGCAGCAAGAAACAAATCGGCTACGTGAGCAGTAGCCCGATTAAACCAGATGCTTAACGCGAACGAAATTCCATCTCAGAATAACCCTGCACCCCGGTAGTGCCCTAAGTACCGGAGGTTCGTCAGGAGGTTCCGCGGAATTTCGGAGTTCCGTTAGCACCCTTAGGAATATAGGTGAACCCACCAGTAGTTCGGGAAGATTTACTATACGAGCGATTCAGGCGGATGAAAGCGCCTGAGTTCGAGGGTCTTACGGACCCAATAGAAGCTGATAATTGGTTGATGGATATCCAAGTTATATTGGATTTCATGGGACTCACGGAGCAGGAGAGGGTGCTCTGTGCTTCATTTGCACTGAAAAAGGATGCTAGCATTGGTGGATAACAGTGCAAATGCGTAGAAATGTTGCGGCCATGAGTTGGCAGGACTTTGTAGCTGAGTTCAAGGCGATGTACTACAACCGGGGAGATCCTTGCCGTACAGCAGGACGAGTCAATAGCCTAAAGCAAGGATCGATGTCAGTTATGGAAGTTGTTAAGAAGTTTGAACAGCTAGGCCGCTTATGTCCCGAACTCATACCGACCGAAACAGAAAAAGTAAGGCGAATGATGAAGATGTTTCGGACGGATATAGCTAAACAAGTGAGTGCAGGAAGTAGCCCTCCAACCTTAGTGTCTGACTGCAGTAGTCGGGCAATTAGGGGCTGAGTATTGGATCAACCAAGATAAGGAGGCGAGGGCGCAAATTTTTAAGGCTAAGAAAGAGGAGAAGGCTGCGGAGAAGCAGTTGCAGCCTAGACAGAATCAGGACGTTATGCAAGGGCCAGGCTAGCAATGCGGCCCAGCATTCTAAGCAGTTTGGAAGGAACAAGAGGAAGGGAAATGCTGTTGCCAGGGACAGCAAAGAAATTACCCTCAAAAGAAAGTAATCAAGGACGAGGGTAATAATAATAATTATCCAGCGTGCGCTCAATGTGGGAAGAAGCACCTGGAATATGCAGACTGGGGACCAATGCTTGCTACCTTTGTGGCAAGGAAGGTCATTACGCGAGGAATTGCAACCTCAACAACCAGAACCGGAATCCCCAAGAGTACCAGCATAGGAATACGAGCGGTCAACTACATGCTGTGCTAGTTAAGATCGAGGACATCTCAGATGCACCAAGGAGGCTAGAGGCTCCTGGACCCCAAGCTAAGATCTACGCCTACTGTTGGGATCTATATGTGCCCTAAGGATAGAAAATCAATATTAGGGATTTTCTGTAAATATGACATTTTGATATTAATAAGAGGAGGTTATTCATGTTTAATAAGTTGTGTCCTATTTACTTTCATTTGTTGATTGTATGGTTGAGCAAACATAAAATACTCCTTGACTGTTGGAAATATATCGGATTACCATATGTATACGGGGTATACATAGAAGACATGGTAATTTGATAACAGTCAAAATAAATAGTCCGCAATCGATGGAATAAGATTTGGGGATCTTATTCATGATAAGATTGTACAGTTGTCTACTTCCTTGGAGGGATGGTTTGTCTTGACCATCGGATTGGTTCCGAGTGGAAACTTTAATGTATACCAGTATTGAGGTATGACATTGGATTGGACCTAAAGTGTTAATTGATTCGGTTTAATAATTCCGTTTATAAGAATCAATGAAGCTTTGATTATCATCTGTATTAATCTTAATCCTGAAATGATTACTTGAGTTCGTATCCATGACTTATGTACTTTAATGCACTACAGGTGAGACACTGTTAATTTATGGTCAATATACTTGTGTTTTGGGTGCATGACTTATGGATAGAGAAATCAAGATTCATAGATATGGAATCCATAGCTATCTTAACGATAGTACATGTTATCTACTTAAAGGCATTATTCGGGGATTGAAAGATAGTATAACAAGATCTTGGCCATCGGTTTACTTTGTGTTCTCTGATGGTTTACCAATTGTATGGTTTTACAATTGGTGGTTCTTTCAATGGAGAATAATGGAACTTTAAGTTAAAATGATTGAAAAGGTAAAACGGAAAAAGTCCTTAATTCAATCATGGATAACATATGGGGATTAAACAAGCGATGAATAAATCATGGAAGAAGCACTGCGTGAGAGAGCTTTCGTAATACGGTATGTAAACAGGAGTTCAGCTTCAAACTTTTAGTGAATAGTTTTGAAGTTGATAATTGATGAATAATTAGTCTGGGATTAATTTTTCACAATTATAGGAGCCTCTTTACATATTTCCATCGGGTCCCTCTACTAGCTCATATAGTTCTAAATAGCGTCTCGGATTTGTTCCTAAGAGATCGGTAAATTTAAATGGAATTTTGTAATGTCTATTAAGACATGGTACTCTCTAACATGCAATCCGGAAAAGGATTGACATGTAGGATTTGTGTAGACAAATAATATGATTTGTCAACACGTGATTGGTTAACTTGAATTTTGGAAATAAGATTGTGTTTGAATTATTTAATTTTGGAAAACAAATTTTTCTCTCCTAATCTAAAAGAGGTGCACGGTTTTAGATAGGTGGAGAGAAGAAAATTTGTTTCAAATTGTTCAAATATATTCCTAACATTAAATTATTAATTGATTTAAATAATGGAGATTATTTGATGAATTTTTTTCTTTAAATATGGTGCACGGATTTTTGAGGAAGAAAAATTCAAATATTCCATTTATTTAAATTAATTAATATGGTTGATGTTTGTGGAAATATTAATTCAAATGAGTGAATCTTATTTAAATTCAAAAAGGGTTAAAAGAAATTTGAATCTAGATAGGACTAGGATCTTTTCACTAGTCTAGATTCTTGATTTAAAATTTGAACCACCAATCTAGATTTATCCTAAAGTGGCCGAATTTTTTGGAGGAGATTTCCTCTTGGAAAAACGTTTCTAGGTTCAATGAATCTAGCCCTAAAGTTGTATGATCTTTTGGTTCAAAATTTATCCAGAAAAATAATTATTAATTATTTTTCAAGTAGGAATTAAATTTTGAAAAGGATTAGACTTCTATATAAAGGCTAGGAATTCTTGAGAAACTAATTTTTGATAATTTTCAAAAGGGAAAACGTTTTTGTGAGAGAAAGAAAAATAATTTGGGTTTCTTCTTGTTGGAAAAAACGGATCCGATATCGGAGTTACGGCGCAGCGGAAGTTTTAAAATTTTTATACCGTTTCGAAAAGAATCTCATGATGCATATAACAATAAATTAAATTCATGATCAAGCGTACCTTATTTCTCGATTCCGGAATCACTAGAGCGTTTGACCAACGTGTCTTCTCTACTATTCTCGAGTTCCACGTCTCAGAGTGTGTGTGGGCACACGTTCTATGAATCCAAGCGATCGGTAATGCTTTCCGAAGTCTAGATCCCTCCTTCTCAATTCCGATGTTCCTCGTTGAGAATACGATCCAACTTCTTTCTTCAAAACTACAAAACAGGAACCGGTTAACCTCCTATGAAAATTATCACTCGGTTTAACCTTCCTCACAGTTTTGAATCAATGGAATTTTCTCTCTTTTTCTTTCTCACAAGATAGCCGAATTTTTGAAGTAGAAGAAACCCAAATTATTTTTTCTTCCTCCAAAAAACGTTTTCTCCTTGAAAAATACCAAAAATTAGTTTCTCAAGAATTCCTAGCCTTTATATAGAAGTCTAATCCTTTTCAAAATTTAATTCCTTCTTGAAAAATAATTAATAATTATTTTCTGGATAAATTTTGAACCAAAAGATCATACAACTTTAGGGCTAGATTCATTGAACCTAGAAACGTTTTTCCAAGAGGAAATCTCCTCAAAAATTCGGCCACTTTAGGATAAATCTAGATTGGTGGTTCAAATTTTAAATCAAGAATCTAGACTAGTGAAAAGATCCTAGTCCTATCTAGATTCAAATTTCTTTTAAACCCTTTTGAATTTAAATAAGATTCACTCATTTGAATTAATATTTTCCACAAACATCAACCATATTAATTAATTTAAATAAATGGAATATTTGAATTTTTTCTTCCTCAAAATCCGTGCACCAATTTAAAGAAAAAAAATTCATCAAATAATCTCCATTATTTAAATCAATTAATAATTTAATGTTAGGAATATATTTGAACAATTTTGAAACAAAATTTTCTTCTCTCCACCTATCTAAAACCGTGCACCTCTTTTAGATTAGGAGAGAAAAATTTTGTTTTCCAAAATTAAATAATTCAAACACAATCTTATTTCCAAAATTCAATTAACCAATCACATGTTGACAAATCATATTATTTGTCTACACAAATCCTACATGTCCAATCCTTTTTCCGGATTGCATGTTAGAGAGTACCATGTCTTAATAGACATTACAAAATTCCATTTAAATTTACCGATCTCTTTAGGAACAAATCCCGAGACGCTATTTAGAACTATATGAGCTAGTAGAGGGACCGATGGAAATATGTAAAGAGGCTCCTATAATTGTGAAAAATTAATCCAGACTAATTATTCATCAATTATCAACTTCAAAACTATTCCACTAAAAGTTTGAAGCTGAACTCCTGTTTACATACCGTATTACGAAAGCTCTCTCACGCAGTGCTTCTTCCATGATTTATTCATCGCTTGTTTAATCCCATATGTTATCCATGATTGAATTAAGGACTTTTCCGTTTTACCTTTTCAATCATTTTAACTTAAAGTTCCATTATTCTCCATTGAAAGAACCACCAATTGTAAAACCATACAATTGGTAAACCATCAGAGAACACAAAGTAAACCGATGGCCAAGATCTTGTTATACTATCTTTCAATCCCCGAATAATGCCTTTAAGTAGATAACATGTACTATCGTTAAGATAGCTATGGATTCCATATCTATGAATCTTGATTTCTCTATCCATAAGTCATGCACCCAAAACACAAGTATATTGACCATAAATTAACAGTGTCTCACCTGTAGTGCATTAAAGTACATAAGTCATGGATACGAACTCAATAATCATTTCAGGATTAAGATTAATACAGGATGATAATCAAAGCTTCATTGATTCTTATAAACGGAATTATTAAACCGAATCAATTAACACTTTAGGTCCAGTCCAATGTCATACCTCAATACTGGTATACATTAAAGTTTCCACTCGGAACCAATCCGATGGTCAAGACAAACCATCCCTCCAAGGAAGTAGAAACATGTACAATCTTATCATGAATAAGATCCCCAAATCTTATTCCATCGATTGCGGACTATTTATTTTGACTGTTATCAAATTATCATGTCTTCTATGTATACCCGTATACATATGGTAATCCGATATATTTCCAACAGTCAAGGAGTATTTTATGTTTGCTCAACCATACAATCAACAAATGAAAGTAAATAGGACACAACTTATTAAACATGAATAACCTCCTCTTATTAATATCAAAATGTCATATTTACAGAAAATGCCTAATATTGATTTTCTATCCTTAGGGCACATATAGATCCCAACAATCTCCCACTTGCCCTAAGCGAGTAAATGTGACATATTACGCATCCCCATGCCTTCGACGTGTTCTTCGAATCTTCTGCCACCAAAGTCTTCGTGAACGGGTCGCAAGATTGTCCTCTGATGCGATTTTGCAAACCGTCACATTTCACTCTCAAAAAGCCTCTGATGATGTGATATTTTCTGTCAATGTGCTTACTCCTCTTATGATGCCTGGATCCTTGGTATTAGCTACTGCTGCACTGTTATCACAGTAAAGCACCATAGCTTTATCATACCAGGAACGACCTCAAGGTCATTAAGGAACCTGCGGAGCCATACCGCTTCCTTTGATGCCTCACTAGCTGCCACATACTCGGCTTCCATGGTCGAGTCAGCAATGCAAGATTGCTTAATACTCCTCCACACAACGCACCACCTCCAAGGGTAAAGACAGAACCTGAAGTCGATTTCCTTGAATCCTGATCTGATTGAAAATCAGAATCTGTGTATCCTATAGGAACAAGGTCTGACCGGAATACACTAGCATATAATCCCTCGTTCTCCGTAGATACTTGAGTATATGCTTGACCGCAGCCCAATGGTTCGGTCCTGGATTCGACTGATATCGACTTACCATACCAACTGCAAAACAAATGTCAGGTCTTGTGCATAACATAGAGTACATAAGACTACCTACCGCAGATGCATAAGGTACATTTTTCATACGCTCCCTTTCTTCCGATGTCTTGGGACAGTCATCTCTAGAAAGCTTGATTCCAATCCTGAAAGGTTGGGCACCTTTCTTGGAATCTTTCATAGAAAACTTTTCAAGTACTTTATCAATGTATGAAGCTTGGGAGAGTGCTATCGTTTTGTTCTTCCGATCTCTAAAGAGTTGAATTCCAAGAACAAAACTAGCTTCTCCTAAGTCCTTCATGTCAAACTGTTTGGCTAACCAAACTTTGACAGATGATAACATTGCCACATCGTTTCCAATAAGCAATATATCATCCACATAAAGTACTAGGAAAACCACTTTCTCGTTCTTGATACATTTATAAACACATGGTTCATCAATGTTTTGTTCGAATTCATAGGTTTTGATTGCTTGATCAAACCTAATATTCCAAGAACGAGATGCTTGCTTTAATCCATAAATGGATTTAAGCAACTTGCATACTTTGTCTTCTTGGCCTTTTGCCTTGAACCCGTCTGGTTGTATCATATAGATATCTTCCTCAAGAGAGCCATTCAAGAAAGCTGTCTTGACATCCATTTGCCAGATCTCATAATCGAGAGCAGCCGCAATGGATAAAAGAATGCGGATTGACTTGAGCATTGCTACAGGTGATAAGGTTTCTTCATAATCGATTCCTTCTTTCTGCGTATAGCCCTTTGCTACAAGTCTTGCCTTGAAAGTTTCCACTTTCCCATCCACACCTCTTTTCCTCTTGTATACCTACTTACACCTAATCGGTTTTATGCCTTGGGGTAAGTCTACAAGTTTCCAGACCCCATTGGAATCCATAGATTCCATCTCGGTGTTCATAGCCTTTTGCCAAAGACTAGAATCAACATCCTCCATAGCTTCTTTGTACGTAGCCGGATCATCAACATGTTCTATGGATTCTGCTTCAAAAACTTCACCATTGAACATGTACCTTTCAGGTTCCCTGATAATCCTCCCACTACGACGAAGCTCCCGTGGTTGTTGATTCTCTAGTGGTTTTTCCACAGGGTTTTCTGTGACTTTAGGAATTTCCAAACCCGAAGTCATCTCCTCAAGCACTACTTTGCTACGAGGTTTAAAGTCTTCCACATAACTTTCCTCCAGGAATGTTGCATGTGTAGAAACAAAGACTTTATTTTCCTTCGGATTATAGAACAGACCACCTTTTGTCCCTTTTGGATAGCCAACAAACAAGCACACTTCTGATCGTGACTCCAACTTCTTCGCTTCCTTATCCAGGACGTGTGCCGGAAACCCAAATTCGAATATGATTCAAATTAGGTTTCCTACTCGTCCATAACTCGTAAGGAGTTTTAGGAACCGATTTGGAGGGAACGTTATTCAGAAGATAGCACGTAGTTTGTATGGCGTGCCCCTAAAATGACAAAGGTAATGTGGAATAACTCATCATAGACCGGACCATATCCAATAGGGTCCTATTTCTTCTCTCAGCTACACCATTCTGTTGAGGAGTACCAGGTGCAGTTAACTGGGATTGTATCCCATTCTCTATCAAATATCCTAAGAACTCATCCGACAGGTATTCCCCACCTCGATCCGATCGAAGTGTCTTAATGGACTTACCTAATTGTTTCTCCGCTTTAGCCCGAAATTCTTTGAACTTGTCAAAGGCTTCGCTTTTGCGGGTCATCAAATAGACATATTCATACCTTGAGTAATCATCAATAAAAGTGATATAATACTCATACCCACAACGTGCTTCTATGTTCATGGGACCACAAACATCCGTATGCACAAGTTCTAAAAGTTCCTCGACACGACTATCCTTAGCAGCAAAGTGCCGTTTAGTCATCTTGCCCTCCAAACAGGATTCACATTGTGGCCAAAGTTCAACCTCATACAAGTCAAGGCTTTCCTCCTTTACCATCCTTTGAATTCTGTTAAGGCTTATGTGACCAAGTCGTAAATGCCAAAGATATGATTTGTTAGAGTGAGAAGACTTAAGTCTTTTAGAGTTCTTTTCCAATTCTGTATCAAGCAGTGAGTGCATCTTAGGTTTGATAAAATAAAGATTTCCATGCATCCATCCATTACAGATAATAGAATTGTTTTTCCTAATAACAACTTTATTATTAAAGAAACTGAATAAGAATCTTTAATCAAACAAGCTACCGAAATTAGGTTCCTCTTAAAACTAGGAACATAAAAACAATGTCTCAAAACAATAAACCTAAATTCATCAAAATAAAGATGCACTTCTCCCATTGCTTCAGCTCGCACCAACGTCCCATCACCGGTTCTTAACGTGAAGTTCTCCTCACGCAGACTTCTCGTTACCTTGAACCCCTGCAGAGAAATACAAACATGGTTAGTGGCTCCAGAATCTATAACCCAATTGTCCTTAGATTCTTCCACTAAACAACCTTCAAGATACAGGACATTGAAATTACATTTCTGCTTTTTCAAAGCCAGGTATTCTCGGCAATCCTTCTTGAAATGTCCTTTCTTCCCACAGTGAAAGCACTTAACCTTTTTGGGATCCACCTTTCGCTTCTTAGTCTTGGTAGACTTTTTAGAAACAGGTGCATTTCCCTTGTTCTTCCCCTTTTCCTTCTTCCTTTTAGGATTAGGAGCAGGCGAACTAGGTTCAGCCACATTTGCCTCAGCCTTAGATCCAGAACCTTTAAAAATGTTCTCAAAGGCTTGCAACTCTTTCATCAATTCCGTTAAAGACATCTCCTTCCGGTTAAGGTTGTAGGATGCCTGAAACAAATCGAAATCCTTGGATAAGGTTTGGAAAACCATCACCAATTGAGTTGCAGCATCGATCTCAGCCCCATTTGTCTGAGCCTCAGACAAATGAGCCATGAATTTCATCATGTGCTTCTTGATGGGAGTTCCAACCTTCTGCCTGCAGTTCATGAGACCTTTGATAGCATCGGTCTTAGCCTGGATAGTTTGTTCACCAAACATCTCCTCTAGGTTATCCATGATCTGCCTAGCAGTTTGATGTTCCTCATGCTGTTTCTGGAGCACGTTAGACATGCTCGCCCGAATATAGCACATGGCACTTAGGTTAGAATTGTCCCAGCGCTCAAGCGCTACAAATTCCCTATCAGGAGCATCGATCGCAGGCGTAGGTGGTCTGGGTTGGGTTAGGACAAAACTGTGTTTCTCAAAGTTTAGGACGATAAGCAAGTTCCTTTTCCAGTCATTAAAGTTTTCGCCAGTTAATTTGTTTTGCGTAAGTATCACAGATAAAGGGCTCGACATTTTGATCTATAATAAGAAAACATGTAATAAGTACGAGCAAACATCCTATCAGTTTATAAAATATGATTTTGTAATGAAACATAAAGATCTAAATGCAATCTAAATGTTCATGTGTAAAACCCTTAAAACACATACCTTACAACGATAATTCCTAGCTTCTGCTTTCTAAGCTACCGAGGGGTAGTCATAGAATAACTAGCAAGAACACGGATCCCATCCGATTAATACATATTCGTCCATGGAGCAAACTCCATTAAATATATATTAACTATCGTTTATTTGGCCACTACTTTATATATCAGAGCCTCGAGGGAGGATTAATAAATAAAGTAGCATGAGTGTATAACCATCGTTTCCAATTTTGAATCCATATTTTACATCCGCCACCGAGGGGTGATCTAAACATAAAATATGCCCAAAATTGTTATCCTTCGAAATCCAAATCAGTGTGCGCTCTAGGTAAGATACCTATCCGAAGGGAATTCCCGGGTCAAAACCGAGTAGTAGGCACTACCATGCGTAACTATTGGACCAACGATGGAGGCCGTAGGTCTTAGTGTATAAAACCTTCTCCCACTCAATCTTTTAAATTAGGGTTTTTGTTTTTCATGCATAAACAATATTTATTGAGTGGCACTCCCTAGTCTATATGGCATGTTATAAATACATCACGAAATAGTATAACATATTTATCTAGCAACACATCATCCATGGTTTGCAAAATATGTAAATAGCCGTGGATCATGATTCCATCCTAGAGAAAAGAAAATTGCAAAATTTACAAAAATTAACCGAAACATATATCGGCCTTCATTTGTAGATCCATGCCTTGTATCCTTCTTCAATGTGTCTTCATTCTCCAATGTCACATCTTTTTCAATTTAAATTTAAAATTCAAATTTCAAAAAAGATTATATGTGATTTTTAATTTTAATCAAAATTACAAATATCAAAATTTAAATAAAAAATCCGGTTTATTAAATTTTAAAATTTAAAAAAATTTGAAATTTGAAATTTCAAATTTAAATCTCAAAATTTTTAAATTCATAATAATATCCATTGAATTTAAATTTAAATTTTTAATTTTGATTTTCAAATTATCAAGATCACATATCATTGGAAAATTAAATTTTCAAAAAGATTTTGTGATTTTTTTTATTAAAAAAAACGTTTTTTTAATTTGAAAAATAACAAAAAACACAAATCACATCCTTTGAAAATTTACATACCTTCGTTCATCTTCAATCTCCTCGAATCCATTGTATCCCGAATTTTACAAAAAAATTCCTATGCCGTTTCCGGCTTACAAAAATTCTAGGAATTGAAAGAACGACCTAGCGGTGATAATAGACCGCATCTATTACACTTGAAAAACTTAGATACAAATTTTAACCTCTATGGAATCATGACCGGCAAAATTGAACAAGCATCATATATTATAAAAATAATATAAAGCATTCAATCATACATCCATTCATAATATATTTAACATACACAAAATAAAACCTAGAGTGCCAACTCTCTAAAATATTTCATTAATGCATAGAGAGAAATTTATTTGATCAAATAATTTATGTTATATGCATAATCATGAGTAGGCTCTGATACCAATTGTTGGAAAAAACGGATCCGATATCGGAGTTACGGCGCAGCGGAAGTTTTAAAATTTTTTATACCGTTTCGAAAAGAATCTCATGATGCATATAATAATAAATTAAATTCATGATCAAGCGTACCTTATTTCTCAGATTCCGGAATCACTAGAGCGTTTGACCAACGTGTCTTCTCTACTATTCTCGAGTTCCACGTCTCAGAGTGTGTGTGGGCACACGTTCTATGAATCCAAGCGACCGGTAATGTTTTCCGAAGTCTAGATCTCTCCTTCTCAATTCCGATGTTCCTTGTTGAGAATACGATCTAACTTCTTTCTTCAAAACTACAAAACAGGAACCGGTTAACCTCCTATGAAAATTATCACTCGGTTTAACCTTCCTCACAGTTTTGAATCAATGGAATTTTCTCTCTTTTTCTTTCTCACAAGATAGCCGAATTTTATGAAGTAGAAGAAACCCAAATTATTTTTTCTTCTCTCCCAAAAAACGTTTTTCTCCAAGAAAAATACCAAAAATTAGTTTCTCAAGAATTCCTAGCCTTTATATAGAAGTCTAATCCTTTTCAAAATTTAATTCCTACTTGAAAAATAATTAATAATTATTTTTCTGGATAAATTTTGAACCAAAAGATCATACAAATTTAGGGCTAGATTCATTGAACCTATAAACGTTTTTCCAAGAGGAAATCTCCTCCAAATTTTCGGCCACTATAGGATAAATCTAGATTGGTGGTTCAAATTTTAAATCAAGAATCTAGACTAGTGAAAAGATCCTAGTCCTATCTAGATTCAAATTACTTTTAAACCTTTTTTGAATTTAAATAAGATTCATTCATTTGAATTAATATTTTCCACAAACATCAACCATATTAATTAATTTAAATAAATGGAATATTTGAATTTTTTCTTCCTCAAAAATCCGTGCACCACATTTAAAGGATAAAAAAAATTCATCAAATAATCTCATTATTTAAATCAATTAATAATTTAATGTTAGGAATATATTTGAACAATTTTGAAACAAAATTTTCTTCTCTCCACCTATCTAAAACCGTGCACCTCTTTTAGATTAGGAGAGAAAAATTTTGTTTTCCAAAATTAAATAATTCAAACACAATCTTATTTCCAAAATTCAAATTAACCAATCACATGTTGACAAATCATATTATTTGTCTACACAAATCCTACATGTCCAATCCTTTTCCGGATTGCATGTTAGAGAGTACCATGTCTTAATAGACATTACAAAATTCCATTTAAATTTACCGATCTCTTTAGGAACAAATCCCGAGACGCTATTTAGAACTATATGAGCTAGTAGAGGGACCCGATGGAAATATGTAAAGAGGCTCCTATAATTGTGAAAAATTAATCCCAGACTAATTATTCATCAATTATCAACTTCAAAACTATTCCACTAAAAGTTTGAAGCTGAACTCCTGTTTACATACCGTATTACGAAAGCTCTCTCACGCAGTGCTTCTTCCATGATTTATTCATCGCTTGTTTAATCCCCATATGTTATCCATGATTGAATTAAGGACCTTTTCCGTTTTACCTTTTCAATCATTTTAACTTAAAGTTCCATTATTCTCCATTGAAATAACCACCAATTGTAAAACCATACAATTGGTAAACCATCGAAACACAAAGTAAACCGATGGCCAAGATCTTGTTATACTATCTTTCAATCCCCGAATAATGCCTTTAAGTAGATAACATGTACTATCGTTAAGATAGCTATGGATTCCATATCTATGAATCTTGATTTCTCTATCCATAAGTCATGCACCCAAAACACAAGTATATTGACCATAAATTAACAGTGTCTCACCTGTAGTACATTAAAGTACATAAGTCATGGGTACGAACTCAAGTAATCATTTCAGGATTAAGATTAATACAGGATGATAATCAAAGCTTCATTGATTCTTATAAACGGAATTATTAAACCGAATCAATTAACACTTTAGGTCCAGTCCAATGTCATACCTCAATACTGGTATACATTAAAGTTTTCACTCGGAACCAATCCGATGGTCAAGACAAACCATCCCTCCAAGGAAGTAGATAACATGTACAATCTTATCATGAATAAGATCCCCAAATCTTATTCCATCGATTGCGGACTATTTATTTTGACCGTTATCAAATTACCATGTCTTCTATGTATAACCCGTATACATATGGTAATCCGATATATTTCCAACATTCAAGGAGTATTTTATGTTTGCTCAACCATACAATCAACAAATGAAAGTAAATAGGACACAACTTATTAAACATGAATAACCTCCTCTTATTAATATCAAAATGTCATATTTACAGAAAATGCCTAATATTGATTTTCTATCCTTAGGGCACATATAGATCCCAACATGTATATCAAACACAAGCTTAAAGTTGAGAGCAGAAAGAGGCAATAGGGTAGAATTGTAGGTTTTGTTTGAATCACCGGTTGAAGTTCGTTGACTTTAATTTGAAGTTGAACTTGATTACGAAACAAAATTGTTACCAACATATTGATGCATTCCTACTCCTTCCCATCCCCATTTCAATGTGGATGGACTTTTTTTTTCCTTTCTTTTTGTCCTTTTTTTTTCCCCTTCTTCTTTAAGCAATCGTCGTACCAAATAATGGATTTGTGATTTTCCTTGTCTATCTTTCTTTCCACTCATCCTATTTCTTCTTACCAAACACAGCACTTGAAGAAAAAGCCAGTGAACACAACATCAATAATTTATTTCTTACTATTTTTTCTAAAAAAGTTAACGCCACAAGGAGAAAGTTGCTAGCTGGATGCAATTTATATTTTCATGGCCAACATTTAAATTTAACTTCAGTTAGACTGTATTATTTTCATCTCAGTTTTTATCATTTACTAAAAAATTAACAAAATTTATAACTAGTTTTTGAAAAATCAACGAACTTCAACTTAAAAATTTCATTTCCAACCGGCGAACTAAACGTAAGCTTAACATCATACTTTTGGTTAAAAAGTACATTTCCAACCGACGGACCAAAATTTGCTGATAATCTTTTTTTGGTTAAAAACTAATAGAGCCCATATCATACTTTTGTAAAGGTTTCAATCTTTCTTTGCTTTGTTCGATTTGGGACACTACAAACAGTTTCAATTCCACTGCAACTAAAAGTAAAGGAAAAATAGAATTTAATTAAATTCAAACGATGCATATTATTGAAACAATAAACGTTTTAACACAAACGACCAAATAATGTTGCACTGTACTGCATCAAATGCCATTCAAAATCCAACAACGGCACGACAAAATCAGTCCTCAAAAAAAAAAAAAAAAGAGGTTCCGAGGCAAAGGGGACTACCTTAAAAAAAATGAGGCCCCGAGGAAAATGAGACTATTCTTTTTTTCCCATCTCTAAAGTTAAAAAGGTTATAGAGGAAGAGATTAAAGCTCTTAGATAACCCTGGAGCCTCAGCTCCGCGTAGTATACACTATAATTTTCTTGTCATATACTTCGATCAATGCAGTAAAAGCAATTCGAAACTAAGGCGTATGCGAGGAGCATGAGTGTTCTACCAACCAATATGTTAGCATGTTGGCTAAAGGGGGGGCTATTTTTTTATCATAAAGCTCCAAGGCAAAGGGGGTTGTCTAAAGACAATGGGGAATGAAGTCCCAGGATAAAGGGAGATATCCCCAGAATAAAAACTAGCCAATTCAACCCAAACATTTTTAAAAGAGGTTTCCAATTCAATTTAGAGATGAGTATAGTATAATGTGGAACCAATTAAATGTTTTGTTGTATATAAAATGAATAATAAGTATACATAATTCAAAGTATTTTACAAGAATATCATCTTGCATTGTTTTTACTTATTGAGTGTTAGCTCGCTAGTGTTCTTATTACACATATAATGAATCTTAGGATAGATGTTCAGAGGTTGGCTGGTGCTTTAATTGCCCATGATTCGATGCATATAAGATGAGATTGACATGTGAATTACGTTTTGAGTTTTTAGTACCTGTTAGTATTATACATATATATGTGTGTATATGGGTAGAGAAATATTTTGTTTGTAATAAGTATTGTAGCTTTTTGAGCTGTAAATATAATATGTAAATATGTAGGCATGATCAATGAAGAAGTCGTAATATGTTACTTATTTTACAATATTTTAAAAAGTTTAAATTGGCCCATCATTTTTACGAAAATTATCTCTAATTAGAAAATATATAATACTTTTTTAGAGTAAAATAAATTATTCGTTTGACATTTTAACTTAACTCCAATTAAATTATACGTTTTCATATCAGTTTTTGTTTTTTTCTGAAAAGTCAATAAAAATTATAACTAGCTTTTGAAAAATCAATCAACTACAACTTAAAACTTGCATATCCAGCCGACGGATCAAACGCAAGCAAAATGTATTAGAAATATGGGAAAGAGGTGTTAAAGTTTACTGGCTACTTGATTAAATTATTATGGATACACGGAAATATAACATATTCCATTTCTATATAAAGGGAGATCTTCACTTAAAAAGATTACTGGAAACTAACACGACCTTTGAGATACAAACATACTAACCAAACATGAGTAGTAGTAGTTCGAGTGAGGAAGTTAGTTCTGTTGAGCTGCTTCAAGCCCGCAACTTTCTATGGCATTTTGCAGAGGATCACGTCAAGGCCATGGCACTAAATTGCGCGATTGACTTAGGCATACCAGACATCATCCACAACCATGGCGGCAAATCTATTCCGCTTTCCAAGCTCATTGCGGCCCTCCCCATCCACCCCTCCAAAGCTCATTGTGTTCCTCGCCTTATGCGCATCCTTGTTCACCATGGATTCTTTGGAACCACCAAAAAACATCATCACCAACAAGAAGAAGAAGAAGAAGAAGAAGAAGAAGAAGAATACTCACTCAATGTCGTTTCTCGGCTTCTCTTAGACGAATCGCCCTTCATTATAAGCATGAAACCATTTGTTTCTCTCATGCTCTCTCCCAAACTCATTGCCGTGTTGGGTTCCATGAGCGCTTGGTTCCGCAACAGCGATGCCACTTTTTACGGGATGGTGGAGGGACGTGATTTCTATTATTTTCTTGAGCATAATCCAGAGATTCTCCATCTGTGTAACGAGGCAATGTCGAATGATTGCAAGCTCATCGCCCATTCCGCTCTCAAAGATTGCAAAGAGGTCTTTCAAGGCTTAAAGTCCTTGGTGGATGTAGGTGGTGGCACCGGATCCTTGGCCAAGGGCATAACTAACAGTTTCCCCCACATTCATTGCACCGTGTTTGATCTTCCACATGTTGTTGCTGATCTTCACGGATCCGAAAAATTGAACTTTGTTGGAGGAGACATGTTTTCCGACCCAATACCTCCTGCAGATGCAATTCTTTTCAAGGTATATATTAATTGATTTTTTTTTATTTTTATTTTTTTGTCTAGCTAGGATATTATTTGATTTTGTTCATAAATAATTGCAAACTAATTATTTCGGATGTATATATATGTAAATTATCAAACAGTGGAATCTAATTTCCTGGAGTGACGAAAAGTGCTTGGTGATACTGAAGAAATGTAGAGAAGCACTTTTGAGCAGGGGTAAGGGAGGAAAAGTCATAATCGTTGAGATGGTGGTTGGTAGTCCTATCAATATGGATAAAGAGATAAGAGATTTACAGCTCGCCATGGACATAACGGTGATGACCGAGCTTGGTAAGCACCGCACTTTCAAAGAATGGGAGAAACTCTTCAAGGATGCTGGGTTTAGTCACTATAAAAGTACTCTAATTCTAGGAGAGAGGTATGTCATTGAGGTTTATCCTTAATTACATACATACATATGCAAATATATATATATGGCCAAAATAGATTTCTATATATATGGTGGTGATATGAGTGTGGGAGAAGAAAGTTATTTACGCATCTGTTGCGATAAAGTGGTTTCGTGTGATTGGCAGCCCCAACTGTAGAGAATAAAAAGGATATGTATGCATATCCTGTTGTTTCTGGTGTTTTTTATTGTTTTCTGTATTTATTTTTCCTTGTGTTGGAGCTTGGAATATGTTTAATGTAAGGTATTTTGATGAGTATGGGTTACTGAATGGTTGAATGAAACTTCCTTTTGAAGCAAATAAATCAGATATGAAAGAAAGTGACTATTAATGAGAACACCGTAGGTACAAACATTACCCAAAACTGGTGAGGATGTGAAAAATTGGTCATTATGGGGTTGAATGATTTATGAGCCCAATTGATGGAAACTGTGGGCAATTTTGGACAACTCTCGCGGCTGGGAAAGATGGGTTTTGTTGGTAAGTGCCTTAATATATTTCAGCCTGTTTATATTTCACAATCAAAATTCTGGTGCAACCCGAAACAAATTGATCTGCATTTGGAGTTGGAAGCACACAAACTGTTCGTGCTATATATATATATATAGATATATATATATATATTTCAAATAATAGAAAAGCCTAAGAAGGGATCAACCGGAATTAACATGTTAGGATTGGTGCCTGTAAAGCATATGATGCCACAACTTTGTTGCAATTTATACAAATAAATATTTTATTTCATTATAGTTGTATATGTATGTATGTTTGATACTTAATAAATATTATTAAACTTTCATAATTATCTATGCGACCTTAAATATTATATATAAGAATTATATACTAGAGGATAATATTTAAGGATGATAATTGAAACGGTCCGTCATAAATAATCAATTAATTAATTGATTAATCAATTAAAGTATGGAATCTTTAATTGAATATCACTAATGCATGTCATTACCATTAAGAATGGAATGGTCCAATCTGAATCGTTAATATAACAAGATATTTAATGAGTGCACTATGCATTATGTGATTATGTAGGACATGGGACATGACGTGATATGCATTGCTGATAATTTCAGTTAATTATAGCGGATGCTAATCACGTCAACTGATGATCATATATAGAATTATTTTAATTTTAAGTTATTAGTAGACTCCTATTTATGGAATCATGTATTTTGATTTACTTGATATAGATTTGAGTATCAAATCCTATTCCTTGATGAAGTAATTTTTGGGTAATCCATCTTGCTCTATAAATATGATTTATATCAGGGTAGATGTGAACTTTTGGTTTAAGATTTTTCATTGGTAGACTTTTAGTCAATAAGAAACCCAAAGAGAGAATTAAGAGTTTTCCTCTGCACAATTTGTTTTTTCTCATGTGTTGAGAGCTGAAACAAAGACACTAAAAGTGAGTGAGTGAATCAATCCTTCAATAGGAATGCTCACCCATTCGTTCAATTAAGCGATGAAGGTAACGTGTGAAAGAACGTGGTCTTGATGGATAAGATTGTTCATGAGTTCGAAAGTTTATTTTGATGGAGTCGACCTAATCAAACGACTATATAATTCTCATCAGCTATCTTTTTATATATTAAATTAATATAGCTATAGAATAACACAAAGTTTGAGAAATTTTGTTCTTCACGGTTCCACGCTTCGGCTAGTTTTCACCAATTTCGGTTTTCCAAACCAACAATTGGTATTAGAGCTAAGGTTATAGCTTATACTAATTTAATATAATGATTATATGATAATCTTGATCTCACCTTTTTGTAAACTAATATGGGTAGGCACTATGCATATGATGTAGGTTCTATTTTATTAAGATGTTTATGATTCATGTGATGAATGTTTGAATTCCGGATTTGGTCATTAATTTTATGGTTTCTTGGATAAATTTTATATTTTGATTGTAAGCTCAGATTTTGGTAAAAACAGAGGCTTTTGGGGCCTTATTTTTAAAAACCATCTACACTGCCCCCTAGGGTTTTCCATTTTCTACAACTTTGTAGTTTTAACTTTCTTTAAATTCGGCCTCTAAGGGCCTCAAAATCACGTTCTAGATTACTGCCCAGTCTTGACCCGAGACTGGCAGTTTTTGTTTAAGTTGGTTCTTACGTAAAATTACGTATACACTACCTCAAACGGTTAAAACCGTAAGCCTACATCAAACATGCAGCGTGCTACTAATGTTTTCATTGCCATGCATTCATTTCTCATTCATACAATACTTCATGTAAACCCATATGGTGATCTTCACCAAACTAGGGTTTTTAGGGTTTTCTTGAACCCTACATGCAACATACATTCTCATTTTCATTTCTATTCATGCTACATCATTCTTGAGTATGTGGGGACATTATACTCATTTTGAAATGAGAAATCACTTTTTTTTTTTAATTCTGAAATAGTATTCGATGTGCAATTTTTTTATATATAATTCTTAAAAAGCTTAAATTTCTAAAATAACGTTTGGATGCATATTAGAAACAATCATTTGAAAATTATTTTTTAACAAACCTACTAAAATCATATCATTTTTTAATAGGTTACGTATATAGATTTGTTCATTTTTTAATAGGTTATGTATATAGATTTGTTCCTTTATTAATTATGATCGTTGAAAAAAGAATCGTTTTACTCAGAGATAAACTGAAAAAATTATGAAATTTTAAAACTTAAAGTAAGAAGAAATCTTTTAATCTAAAAATGTTATTGTAATGCAAATGAGGGTAATGGGGTTGATTCTAAAAAATGATTTTTTTTTTTTGTTTTGCAACTTATTTCTAAATAAGATGAGCTCTTTTTTTTTTTTTTAAAGGAAAATAAGATTAGCTTTTAAGTTCAAACAAATATCATTTTCATTTTATTTCTAAAATTAAAATAAGATGGACAAACATGCGAAATAAGCGGACCCCAAATCTTATTTTTACGCTTCTTGACATAAAAATAAAAATCGCTCTTCACACTGAAAAAAGATACAAAACGACAAGACATCATTGATACATACGACATGTAATTATCTATTATAAAAAAATCGTGTCGTTTGTATGGAAAATAATGTCGTTGAAGTTTTATATAAAACGACAAGTTGTTTATTCAAATGAGATGCCGCCTCCTGTCGTTTTTACCCTTACCCCAAAGCACTTGTTTAAAATACTAAGTATTTACCTCGACAAGTACATGTCGTTTTCTAGATTGGATTACAAGAAAGCATGTACTTCTTTGGCCATTAGAAGAACAAGTCGGAAAAAAGAACTTGGTGGCAGAGATGTCGTTTATTTATCCCAAATGACAAAACTTGACGCTAGGGAGATTCAAATTCTGCACTTTTATATAAAGTTAGATAAGGTAAAACTGCATTATATTTGCAACCACATAAATTTACATATTTTACGAACACTTGTCATTATCAAAAGGTGAAAAAAAATTGTGTGACTTCTACTGTAATGCTTTTGAAAGACTAAACACCATTTAGATTATAGAAGTTCAAACTCATAATTTAAATTTTTATAGGAGAAAAAAAGTGTTAAAAAAAAAAAGATTGATAGAACAATAGATGAAAACAAAGTGTGAAACAGACTAATTATTCAAACTTTTGAAAAATAACTTTTGGACTTAAAAAAACTGAAAGTAATTTTTATAAAGACTATTACGCATATAGCCAAATTAGAGTCCTAGTTCTAAGAATTGTCCAACAACAAATTTATTTGTAAACATAAACCAAAAATAATAATAATGATAACTACCCATTTCATATTTGACCAAAATACCCATAGATTTTATTTTAGGAAGGAAAATATATTTTATTCCCTTCTAAAACAACAGGTCCTTGTTTTTCGAAATAAAGAAAACGGTTTTGAAATCCCTTTAATCTCCCATAAAACAAAATCAGAAATTAGATAAGAAAATTAGTAACTATTCTCCATTTCTCTCCCCTGATTTCGTCCACAACGCCTCTATTTTCTATTTTTTCCCTTTTCTTCAACTTGTTTACTACGACCGGAAGAGGGACCTCCATTAGCGACAATGGGGAAGAAAAAAAAATGCAAGGAAGACGCCGGAAAAAATCCTAAGCACATCTAAAGGGGTGCCGGCTTCTCCATCACCACGGCGTTCCTCGCAAATCTCATCAGGCGTTAATGACCCATCATATAATCTATCACCATCTAATTTTGGAGTGGCTCAACAAGTTCATATTGATTGAGTCATTATCTTTTTAATTGTGTTTTTGGGGTTTCAAATTTTTGAGTAGTCCATATATTGTTGATTTTTTTTTTATTTTAGTCTTTTTTTTATCAACTAGATATCATATATTATTATTTTTTAGGTTTTTTTTTTAAGTAATTTTTTTATTCAGAAATTTTATGTGTCGGATCAATATGTTGTTATTATTATTATTATTATTAGTATTATTATTATTTTGAATTAGGAATTGAAAGGATTCAAACTCTATATCTTTTGATGAATTAGGTATGATATTATCGTTAAGCTATATCTGCAACCACGGGATTAATATGGTATTGATTGTTTGTTTTTAGGATTCTGAGTCAATAGGTTTTTGGATTATATAAGATTTTTATTTTAGGTTTTCTTTTTTACACGTAATGGTGAAAAAAATGTAAATAATAATTATTAGGCCATTATCCGATTGATTTAGAGTTGGTTTTTTTTTTATTTGGGGTTTTTTTTTCTAGTGTAACAATAAATATAGGATTTTGGCCAGTTACAGTGTTTTTTATTATTATTATTCATCAGAATACAAGATAATTTATCTCACTCGAGTAATTTGTTCACATACTTCTCTAGCTACGGTGGAATTAAGTGTTGGTTTCAAAAACCATATAAGCAGAAATTTAGCAGTTGACAATTGGATCATGTACAACAACAAATTTTCATCGAACTCTTACCAGTATTCTATAGAGATATGTTAAATTTAATATATAAATTATGCATAATTAAGATAAGAATATTATTGTCATCTGATTAGGTTAATAATTTTACAAAAGATTCAAGTCCGGTGATACCTTAGACTATCCAAGCCTAATTTCGGTACAATTCAAACGGACATGTGGGTGCTTGTCTTAATTATTATGGCCACTATTTAACCTGTTGTGTTATTTGCTTTTAATTCTCAACATATGGGAGAAGCAAAAAGTGCCATGGAGAATTTTTCTCTTTAGGTTTTTCTATTTCACAAAACAGAAATGAGAAAAGAGGATCTCCCGAAATAAATCATCTATTTGTATTACATTGAGAATTAATCTAATGAATTTAAATAAAATAAATTGGCCATCTTCTCTGGTGTGCACCACCTGTCACCCAGCCAGTGCAAGGTGGCGCAGATCACTTGGAAAAGCTCTGGTTTTTTTCAATTTTCAACTTTTAGAAATTGTTTTCTGTTTGAATTTAAATATCTAGATTAAAAAGAAAACCGATTTTCAAACAAAGATACTTTAATTCAAATTAGCAAACTTTTTCTGATAAAAATTTGCACACCACAGGGATCTTTGTGGTGTAGGAACCTATTACAACGTGCGTGACCACATTAGATCATCCAATTAATATTTATTTAATTAATCACACTATTTTATTATGTAATTAATTTCAAATTAATTGATATATAGGGTGAGTATGTATTAAACTCGAGATCAATCAATCCAACTAAATACATACTGTTCAAGCAGTATTGTGGAGATGGCATGGAGAACTTTGGACTTCCAATTTCAAGCTCCAATAAGCTTGATAATTAATTAAACTCTTTAATTAATATATCAATTTTATTAGTTTAAAATTATTCCACAAAAAATGGGAATTCCACTCTGGAAATCATAAATATAATTTATTCAACGAATTTACATTGTTATTTGAAATATTCAATACATATAAATCAATCATCTATAAGAGTTCACAATTAGAGTTAAGCTTTATTTATATATTAACCTCTAATTGTATTTTTTTTTTAAATACCATTAATTCTTAATGAATGACATATTTATGATCTTATCATAAATTGAACACTTTTATTATTCAAACCCATAATCAACACTTAAAAAAATTACATGTCATCTACTTCTTAAGAAGAAATGGCCTTCATCTTGTTAAACTAAAATTTCCAGCTATTTACAATGTTAAGTCTCCAAGATATCATGAATGTGATTCAACATCTTGTGAATATTATCAATAAGTCAAAAGACATAACGCTATAAATGGTAGTCGGTTAATGATTTAGAGTTAAGATTGTTCATTTATAATCATCATTGATTAAATTCACATACTATGTATACTAATAGAGATTAGAAATTCAAATTTTTCGTGTTCTGGTCCTATATCATCACATTATATAAAGCGCTTTCATCGCCATAATACTTCAAAAATAATCCCGATACGATTGTCTAATCGTAATAAAGATGATCGTGTTAGTAATAATTAATTAAAAATCCCAACTTTGATTAATTATTACAGATTAAGTGTTAAATTTTTATACTTAAATAATATACTTTTGTATGTAACACTTATATACTTATTTAAGATTACATAAATAATCACAAAATTTTATGAATTTATCAAGTATGATAACATACATGCATAGAAGATTCTAATAAAAAATAAATCTAATTTATTTAACTAGTAATAATATCTTGAACATCATATGCTTCTGGACATTAACCCCAATATAACTCGAAACCTTACTGTCCCATCAAATGACCCATGATAAATTCAATTTGATTAGGTAAAAGTATTATGTACTTTGGCACGTATGCTTTATTTGATATGATGGATTATTGGAGGGAAAGAAAAAGGTAAAGAAAACAAAAAAAGGAAAACTCTTTCGGTGCTTGTTTGTTAAAGAGGAAAGAAAACTAATATATATATATATATATATATACACACATATATAAGGGATTTTAAGTCATAGGACCCACCTTATTTTATTTTTTCAATGTGGACGATGTGACGGTCATCAATCTTACAAGGAAAATGGTAAGTTGTGTAGTCTCATATCGCTTAAGAATGAATATATATGATGGTTCATTAAGTAAAGAGATCATCTCCTGATGGTATGAGGCTTTTGGGGTTGAGCTTAAAAAAAAAAAAAAAAAAAAAAAAAAAAAAAAAAAAAAAACCTTGAGCTTAAGAGCAAAATCATGCAAGTACAAGCTAAAGTGGACAATATCATACTAAGAGAGGCATGAGTTGTTATAAATGGTATCATAGCTATGCCTAACCGGAAGTGTGGCCAACGAGGACGTTAAGCCAAGAGCAAAACCATGAGAGCATACGGTTCAAAATGAAAAATAGCATATTAAAGGGAGGCATAAGTCATTACAAATGTATCAGAGGCTGTATATAACCAGAAGTGTGACCTACAAGGATGTTGGGCCCTAAAAAGAGGGGTGATTGCGACAATCATTAATTCTTACAAGAAAAAGAGTAAGTTGTACAGTTCCAAATCGCTTGAGAATGGATATACGTGATTGTTCATTAAGTAAAGAAACCACATCCTAATGATATAGACTTTTAGGATTTAACCCAAGAGCAAAATTGTTTGAGCACGAGACCCAAAGTGGACAATATCATACCAAGAGAGACATGAGTCGTTACAACAAATTATGATTTTAAGGATAATTTATTGTTCATTTACTTGACTGTAAAGTATAATTTTGACCCTTAACTTTTTTCTTAATCTTTTTATATTCTATAATTCCTATACATTATTAATGGATAAGGATGTAATTTATTTGTAAAATTTATCTTTTCTCACTCTTTAACTTCTAATATTAAACAAGTGAAGATAAATTCATTTTCTCTTTTTCTCTCTTACCAAACAGCTTAAAGGAATTTTATTTTTAATGGGCTCAGTGCTTTGCGAGCCCCTCCACCGTGCGAGCAAGCAAGCTCACTCAATCGCACACTAGCCCCCACGCTAATCGCGATCTCGCCGGTGACGTTAGATCCACGATAGAGGTTATAAGGGACCGAATCTGGACAAGCCACCAGTGCGACGAATAGGGCGAGATCTCTTTCGGGCTTTAAATCACTGGCAAGATAACTTGACGACTCTAGAGGCTTGACGGCTCACAAGGGGTCTTAACGACAGAGGGGTCTTGACAGCGAAGGGAGCTAGATGGTCGTGCAGTGGAGGGGGCTTGATGGCCCATGAGGAGGAGTGGCCCAAAGTAGACGGAGGAGTAGCAGAGACGGCCATATAGGGTGGTTGCAGTGGAGTTCAAGAGAGTAATTAGCCTCTCTCATCGGCGGTTTCCTAGGAAAATTAGATGATCTCTAAGGTTGCATCGGCGACAGCAGCGAAGGTAGGGGCTATGGTGGTCGATGATGTGGGAGAAGCTGATTTTTTTTTTCAAAAAAAAAGTTTTTAAAATAATTATTTTGTAATTTGAAATTAAAAGTGGTGTAATCAAGTGTAATAGTTTCTTTTTTTGTTTTCATATGAAAGATGATTCCATACCGTTGATTTTCAATTGGATGGTTAAATTTTTTTACTCCATCGGTGGGGGAAAAAGTATGTCACCTTTCGTAGAAGTAGGGCTGGCAATTTATGTTAGTGGATTGTGTTCGTGTCTTATTGGATCTCTCGGTTGACACGATAACTCTTAACATAAACACGGCCTATTTAATAATCGTGTTAAAAAAAAAACCCAAACACGACCCTTTAGTAAAAGGGTCTTAAGTACTAAAAATGATTTTTTTTAAAAAAAGTAAGGTTAGTAAATGGGTTCATAATAGATTAAATGACTCATTTAGTAAATACCAGTTCACAAACATAAACACCACAATCAAATTAAGTCCACAATCAAGCTAAAACAAGTCCAGCAAATAAGTCTGGAACTAAATCATACTACGGAACATAATCAAAATACAAAAACTAAAAAACAAACATAAAGTCCAGTAATTTCCTTATTCTAAATGATCTATTTGGTTGTCTTAGCGGTGGTAGTAGCAGTGACAGGGACAGAAGGTCCAACTTCATCAACCATAGCACAAGTAGAACCTTATGAGAAAGGTTTCTCCTCCTTCAAGCTAAATTTGAAAATGTCTTGCATGAGGTCATCCACCTCCTCTTCGAAACCTACATTAAAAAGTCAATATTAATTAAAATCAAGTTAAAAGAATGTACAATACAAAGTTAATGCAATTGATAATTTGATATTATATTTTTCACCAAATAGCCAATCTTTGTTACAAACAAGCGCCTCAGCCGTGTTGGGTTTAAGTGAGCTGCAAAATATATCTAGAACTCTAGGGCCCACACTAAAACAAGCTTCTGAAGCAATAGAGGATAGGGACAACCAACACATCAAAAGCCATAGTAGCGAGTTCTAGATATCGAAACTAATTCGACTTCCAAAAGTGCAGAACATCTAACTTCATATTCCTATGCATTAGTGGCTCATCCAAATAAAGCTCTAATTGTGTTTTTAAGGTACCAAACTCAGAAGTAGACATCTCATCAAATTCCTATATGAATATTTGTAACGCCCCCTCGCGGGACATCATAGTTATTGTCTCATAACATCCATTATTTATAATCAAATAAGAGATTGCGAAATATAAATAAGAAAGAATGGTACAAAAGTAGCCTGAGTTTTTTTTTTTTAAAACATGACTTATAAATGAATATAACAATTTTAAACTTCATAAAATAAATCAATAAATGCAATAGTACTAAAAACCTTAATCTTAACTAAAAATATTTTGCTTTCAAAATTTCATATATAAACCATAAACTTTAAATCTGCAGAATTATAAATAACTTCATCAAAATTCGTAAAAATAAAGTCAAGATGCGTCGCTTTGATATTTCATTTCTGCCACCACACACACATCCGTACCGAGCACCTCCAACCTCACATAAACCATAACCATATAACCAACATTAATAAGAGATTGATTTTGGATTAATTCCTTAATTTCCTTTTTATAAAAGGGATTTAGATAAAATTATGTTTTAAGAGTATTAAATTAATACTCAGACTGTGTATGTCTTTCAGAACAATACTTGACCACAGTCTAATTTTAAGACGCGGAAACGCTATACATAAGGTAAGTACGAACCTCGCCTACAATATGAAACTAGTAATTATTTTCCTTAATGTTTGGATTAGGCACATACTACGTTAGGATTATGTGACTTGAATCCATGATTGTGCCATGTTATAAGTATGCCATTATATATTAGATCGTGATAAGTTATAAGTATGCCATGCCATGTTATGAAATGATTTATAAGTATGTCATGATATGCTATGATGATGATTTACGAATATTCCATGATGATATGTTATATGTATGCCATGTTACAATTATTCCATGCTCACATGGTGCCATGCTATATATAGATGTGTCAGTTTTATAAGTATGTCCATTTCATAGTATGCCTTCTTTTACACTTTTATCATGAATTACAAACATGCCACATTGTACACTTATGTCACTTTACATAAGTGTCATATTCACATTTGCGCCATGGATTAGTTTATGTTATTAATCAAATATCATGTCATTGTATATGAACTATGACTAATAAGATCACAATTATAAACGTTAGTCTTAGACCAAGTTTTGTATAAGACTTCTTAATAGGAGTATGATGATAGACATACCCAAATCTAGTTAAGTAAAAACTAAGACTAATTCAAATAATATAAGGTTATACCAACTCCTTTCATGTGAGGTCATTTGGAGGTGCTTTTCCTAACCTCCCCACATATGAGTTAATTTTTGATTAATACCCTGAATTATTCGGGACCTTACAAACCCTAACTTTCCGTGGAATACGCGCATCCAATACATACACATAGAGGCCCAAATATAAGTCAAGATAAGAAGTTCATAACGGAGAATAAGACTTGAATAATCAAGAATAATCATATTATGCTTATTTTCCATAATGAACAAATAATCAGAATATTCATCCATTTGTGTAATGTTCTCTATGTTGTTATTTCTGTGAGATTATGTTTGTACTTGTTGAGCAAAAGCTCATCAAATATATTCATACTGAAGACAAAAAGCTTGCAGTATAATAATTGTGGGGCATTGCAAACGGAGACGAAGAAGAGGCGGTGTGGGATACTACTACGCAGATTTTTCATAAGTGAGTAAGTGTGTGTGTTATGGATAGTGAGTAAATTTATATAGATAGTGAGTAAGTGTGTGTGTGTGTGTGTGTGTGTCTCTCTCTCTGTGTAGTGAGTAAATTTATATGGATAATGAGTGTGTGTGTGTGTGTGTTTATATGGATAGTGAGTAAATTTATATGGATAGTGAGTAAGTGTGTGTGTGTGTATAGTGAGTAAATTTATATGGATGGTGAATGTGTGTATGTAATGAGTAAATTTATATGGACAGTGAGTGTGTGTGTGTGTATGTAGTGAGTAAATTTATATTGAAAGTAAGTAAGTGTGTATGTTAATTGTGAGTTAGCGGGTTTAATCCATTTGACCCTTTTATTTAATCGTGTTTAGCGAGTTCAACCTATTTTTATCCAAACTCATTTAAGGAAACCCCAAACCCTCTAATGTCGTACGGGTTTCATGTCATGTTGTCATGTCATGACCCAAATTACCACATGATGGATATGTGATAAAAAACATCCAAATTTAAACGTATGTTAGAAATTGTCTCTATTTTGCACCTTTTTTATGAATTCGGGGACCTTTTAATAAAAAAAAAATAGTGATCAATCGAAACTTTCTTAAAAAGTTCATGGATTATTACAACAATTTACCTTATCTATTTTTTAAACTTATCACTATAATTTTTTGTAACAAAAAAAGAAAATACTCAATATTGTTCTACAATAAGTTCCCTTGTTTTGCATGTCCATTTCCAAAATAAGTAGAAAAATAGTATAAGAGTATTTTTTTTTCCCCCTCAATTTTTTCCATCATTATTGTCTCCATCATTATTGTCATTTTAAAAAAGAATGGACATCTCATTTTTAAACCTATTTAATATCTTACTCTTTTAAAATCCTTACTAGTTATGCTTTGTCTAGTAGTAAAGATTGCATTTGGGTGGAGTACTTGCAAAAATTTATTGGCTCCTTTGTAATGGCTGATTTGCCGAGATTACAACCCATTGTAAAAATAATAAATAATAAATAAAAATTAAAAAATTTCACGAGTAAACGTTATCTCATTCTCAAAATGAGTATATGATCCAAACTGCCTTTTCCATAATCTAAAACACACAAATATCTACCAAACCTGGCACATACTGACATACATATATAAAGATACATAGACAAATATTCATTGCAAAATATCTCTCCTTATTCTGTATCACAAAAACTGTAGGATATAGCCTCGAAGCCTTTTGAAATTTTGATGCTTCTTTGCGCAAACACAAACCGGCCATGGAACGCAAACCATCTCCCAACAACTCTTGTTCTTCTCCAGAAATGCAAGACCCTCAACGACGTCAACCAAATCCATGCCCGAATGATCACAACCGGCTCCATAAACAACTCTGCTCTCTCCACCAAAGTCGTCCTCGCCTTCGTCTCTTCACCTCATCTGCCTCTCGCCGACTTCGCTCGACACCTCTTCTTTTCTCGCCATGCTTTCCGAACTCGCCGCCACGGAGAGGATCCGTTTCTTTGGAACTCCGTTATCAAGTCGTACTCTCACGGGCGTGACCCGAAACAGGCTTTGGTTGTGTTCTGTTTGATGCTTGAGAATGGAGTTTGTGTTGATGAGTTCTCGTTCTCTTTGGTTTTGAAAGCGTGTGGTCGGTTGGGTTTGGTGAAGGAGGGGTTGCAGATTCATGGGTTGTTGAGGAAAATGGGAATTGGGTCGGATTTATATTTGCAGAATGGTTTGGTTTCCTGGTATTGGCGTTGTGGGTCTGTTGAGTTCGCACGCCAGATGTTTGATCGAATGCCGAAAAGGGACTTGGTTTCGTATAACTCGATGATTGATGGGTATGTTAAGTGCGGGATGGTTGGTTTTGCGCGTAAGTTGTTTGATTGTATGCCGGTGGAGGAGAGAAATTTGGTTACTTGGAATACAATGATTAGTGGGTATGCGCAAACTGATAAGGAGGGGCTTGAGCATGCTTGGGATCTGTTTGAGAGAATGCCCGAAAGAGACTTGGTTTCGTGGAACACGATGATTAATGGGTGCCTAAAGCTTGGGAAACTTGAAGATGCTCACAGATTGTTTAATAGGATGCCTAAACGAGATATGGTGAGTTGGGCTAATTTGATAGATGGGTACTCTAAATTAGGAAGGATTAATGTTGCTAGAAGTTTGTTTGATGAAATGACGGAAAGAGACGTTGTTGCTTGTAATGCCATGATGGATGGCTACGTTACTAATGGTTGTTTCATGGAAGCGTTAGAAATTTTTCGGCATATGCAAAATGGAGATATGTCACCTGATGTTACAACATTGTTGATTGTTCTTTCAGCAATAGCCCAATTAGGACATATTGAAAAAGGCGTGGCACTGCATTTGTATATACAGGAAAATGGGTTTTCTTTGAGTGGAAAGCTTGGTGTTGCCGTCATCGACATGTACGCTAAATAAGTTTGCCGTCATCGACATTTACTATATTGTTTTTAAAAAAATTAAATTTATTACAGGATATTGGAAGAAATAAGCGTTGATCACTGCCAATGCTATGATTGGTGGCTTTGGGTCCACGGTCTAGGTGAATTGGCTTTTTATTTGCTTATTGGAGATGGAAAGGCTTTCTGTAAAGCCAGACGATATCACATTCATTGGAGTGCTTAATGCTTGCGGCCATGCAGGTTGGTCAAGGAAGGCGCTAATGTGTTTTGAGCTCATGCGAAGAGTTCACAAAGTGGAGCCCAAAATGCAACACTATGGATGCATTGTTGATATCTTGGCCGGGCGGGACATGTTGAGGAAGCCAGAAGGTTCATTGAGGAAATGCCTATTGAGCCGAATGATGTTGTTTGGAGGACTTTGCTAGCGCGTGCAGAGTCATAGAAGTTCGATATTGGAGAGCAATAGCGAAGACTTGATTCAGCTGGATTCTTGCAATTCAAGTTCTATGTGCTTTTGTCCAATATGTATGCTGGCCTCGGTATGTGGATGATGTTCGCAAAGTTAGGACAATGATGAGGAAAGAAACGTTAATAAACTTCCTGGTTGCAGTAGAATCGAAC
>CM046369.1:10298060-10360897 GCA_025413025.1 Ficus hispida | reverse complement strand
TTTTTATGAGTTCGGGGACCTTTTAATCAAAAAAAAATAGTGACCAATCGAAACTTTCTTAAAAAGTTCATGGATTATTACAGCAATTTACCTTATCTATTTTTTAAACTTATCACTATAATTTTTTGTAACAAAAAAAGAAAATACTCAATATTGTTCTACAATAAGTTCCCTTGTTTTGCATGTCCATTTCCAAAATAAGTAGAAAAATAGTATAGGAGTATCCCCCCCCCCTCAATTTTTTCCATCATTATTGTCTCCATCATTATTGCCATTTTAAAAAAGAATGAACATCTCATTTTTAAACCTATTTAATATCTTACTCTTTTAAAATCCTTACTAGTTATGCTTTGTCTAGTAGTAAAGATTGCATTTGGGTGGAGTACTTGCAAAAATTTCTTGGCTCCTTTGTAATGGCTGATTTGCCAAGATTACAATCCATTGTAAAAATAATAAATAATAAATAAAAATTAAAAATTTTTCACGAGTAAACGTTATCTCATTCTCAAAATGAGTATATGATCCAAACTGCCTTTTCCATAATCTAAAACACACAAATATCTACCAAACCTGACACATACTGACATACATATATAAAGATACATAGACAAATATTCATTGCAAAATATCTCTCCTTATTCTGTATCCCAAAAACTGAAGGATATAGCCTCGAAGCCTTTTGAAATTTTGATGCTTCTTTGCGCAAACACAAACCGGCCATGGAACGCAAACCATCTCCCAACAACTCTTGTTCTTCTCCAGAAATGCAAGACCCTCAACGACGTCAACCAAATCCATGCCCGAATGATCACAACCGGCTCCATAAACAACTCTGCTCTCTCCACCAAACTCGTCCTCGCCTTCGTCTCTTCACCTCATCTGCCTCTCGCCGACTTCGCTCGACACCTCTTCTTTTCTCGCCATGCTTTCCGAACTCGCCGCCACGGAGAGGATCCGTTTCTTTGGAACTCCGTTATCAAGTCGTACTCTCACGGGCGTGACCCGAAACAGGCTTTGGTTGTGTTCTGTTTGATGCTTGAGAATGGAGTTTGTGTTGATGAGTTCTCGTTCTCTTTGGTTTTGAAAGCGTGTGGTCGGTTGGGTTTGGTGAATGAGGGGTTGCAGATTCATGGGTTGTTGAGGAAAATGGGAATTGGGTCGGATTTATATTTGCAGAATGGTTTGGTTTCCTGGTATTGGCGTTGTGGGTCTGTTGAGTTCGCACGCCAGATGTTTGATCGAATGCCGAAAAGGGACTTGGTTTCGTATAACTCGATGATTGATGGGTATGTTAAGTGCGGGATGGTTGGTTTTGCGCGTAAGTTGTTTGATTGTGTGCCGGTGGAGGAGAGAAATTTGGTTACTTGGAATACAATGATTAGTGGGTATGCGCAAACTGATAAGGAGGGGCTTGAGCTTGCTTGGGATCTGTTTGAGAGAATGCCCGAAAGAGACTTGGTTTCGTGGAACACGATGATTAATGGGTGCGTAAAGCTTGGGAAACTTGAAGATGCTCACAGATTGTTTAATAGGATGCCTAAACGAGATATGGTGAGTTGGGCTAATTTGATAGATGGGTACTCTAAATTAGGAAGGATTAATGTTGCTAGAAGTTTGTTTGATGAAATGACGGAAAGAGACGTTGTTGCTTGTAATGCCATGATGGATGGCTACGTTACTAATGGTTGTTTCATGGAAGCGTTAGAAATTTTTCGGCATATGCAAAATGGAGATATGTCACCTGATGTTACAACATTGTTGATTGTTCTTTCAGCAATAGCCCAATTAGGACATATTGAAAAAGGCGTGGCACTGCATTTGTATATACAGGAAAATGGGTTTTCTTTGAGTGGAAAGCTTGGTGTTGCCGTCATCGACATGTACGCTAAATGTGGGAGCATAGAGAAAGCTATGAACGTATTTGAAGATATGGAAGAAATAAGCGTTGATCACTGCAATGCTATGATTGGTGGCTTTGCGGTCCACGGTCTAGGTGAATTGGCTTTTTATTTGCTTATGGAGATGGAAAGGCTTTCTGTAAAGCCAGACGATATCACATTCATTGGAGTGCTTAATGCTTGCGGCCATGCAGGCTTGGTCAAGGAAGGCGTAATGTGTTTTGAGCTCATGCGAAGAGTTCACAAAGTGGAGCCCAAAATGCAACACTATGGATGCATTGTTGATATCCTTGGCCGGGCGGGACATGTTGAGGAAGCCAGAAGGTTCATTGAGGAAATGCCTATTGAGCCGAATGATGTTGTTTGGAGGACTTTGCTTAGCGCGTGCAAGAGTCATAAGAAGTTCGATATTGGAGAGCCAATAGCGAAGAACTTGATTCAGCTGGATTCTTGCAATTCAAGTTTCTATGTGCTTTTGTCCAATATGTATGCAGGCCTCGGTATGTGGGATGATGTTCGCAAAGTTAGGACAATGATGAGGGAAAGAAACGTTAATAAACTTCCTGGTTGCAGTAGAATCGAACTCGAGGGAGTTGTTCATGAGTTTTTGGTGCAAGACAACTCCCACCCTGAAGTTACAGAGATTTACTCCATGTTGAACGGATTATGGATGTCCAACTCTGAGGTCAATAAGGCTTGAACAGGAAGCTTCCCTCCATTTGTAAGTTAAAAAAACTCAGATGTATATATATATATATATATATATATTTTTTTTTTTTTTTTTTTTTTTTTTTTGGGTTGATTTATCGCATAGAGATTTTATTGGTTCTTTCATAGTTGGCAATTGCTACAAGTTTAGTAGACAACGAAACAAATATGAATTGTGATAGCATTCAAAACCAGAATGAGCAGATTAGATAGCAAGACGAGCTACGACATTGTATGATTTTGGTGTTGATATTTGGCCTTGGTTGGAGGATTCCAAATCTGAAATTCGATTTTGATTGCTAGTTAACAAAGATGCACATCTGATAAAAACCTGCCTTTTTACATGGCTAGAGTTCAAATGGTACAGAAAATGAAACTAAAAGTCCTAAAAACGGATAGCCATTCGCATCTATAACGTAGATATCCATCTAAATGAACTAACGATCGTCCTACAAATTACAACAACCAAGTAGAGAGCCATTCACAATTTCAGTCTTCAAGAAAGGATACAACAGTCGGGAGATCCCTATTTCAGCAGCAAACCATAGTTAGTAAATCTTTCATCGTACCCAATTACCCCGTCCTTTGAAAATTGAGGCGAAAACTTGGTAAGAACATCAACAACTGATAAACCCATTTAATTCTTGCATAACATTTTCTATGGATGGCCTGTGATTAGGAGATTCATGGGTGCAAAGAAGAGCCAGTTTTCCAAGTTTCGCTGCCTCAGCTTCCGAAAACTTTCCCTCAAGGTTTTGATCTATGAAGTCCTCAAATCTGCACGACTCTGCCCCTTGGCATGCAGATTGAGTGATTTTTCGTTTTCCAGTGAGGATTTGAAATACAATCACACCAAATGCATATACATCACTTTTTCCGGTGAAGCGACCAGTGGTTGTGTACTCGGGAGCCAGATATCCCATGGCAGCAGTAGCTTTGAGCAGGGAGAAGACAATATCATCTGCTAGAAGTTTATGCAGACCCGAATTTGAGATCATCGGCTTGTAGTTGGCATCAATGAGGACCTTCTCAGCTGATATGTTCTGGTGAACCATAGCAGGTTTGTTGCCTTTGCTTCCATGCAAATACGCAATACCTGGTTCCAAACGAATATCAATGTCCGATGAATAGAAATTACAATAAGCAATGAATCACATCAAAATTTTGATTTTTAAGGGGGAACATTAGGGGTCATGGAAAACTCACTAAAATCACTCTTTCAATTTACCTTTGGCAATGCCATTGATAATGGATACTCTGGTCGACCATTCAAGAGTGGTACCACTTCCTTTGTTGACGTCAAGATACTGCAAGAGGCTTCTGTTCGGGACATAATCATAGATAAGGAAACACTCTCCCCTGCCTTTTGAACAGCAAAAGCCTCTCAACCTAACAAGATTTTCATGTTTCAACGACATCAATATCTTCAGTCCCTTCAGGAACTCGGCTTCATCAGATTTGCAGCTCGTCTTTGTAAGGCACTTCACCGCCACAACCGACCCATCCCTCAAGATTCCCTTGTATACGGCAGAGAAACTGCTTTTCCCAACAAATTCACTTCCGAGAAGCACTGAGTGGCGCGCTCCACTTCTTCTAAATTGAACATGAAGCTCTCGAGAACTTCCTGAGAGTATCCAGTAGTACAACCTTTAGCAACTGGGTCCCATCCATTCGAATATTCCAGACTGATGAGAGGAGATGCACTCTTCCTGTGAACCTCCTTGGCCTGGTCGGTGCTAAGCCGGCCATCCGATGAGTCAAAAGCACTCCCGATTTTCTGTTTCCGTCGGCGGTACCACGAGAATGTGAAAAGCCCAGAAACAGTAAAAGCAACAAAAAGTCCAATAACCCCCAAAGCCACACCAATTTGAGGAGACTTTGATGTTTTTGAACAGCTGGTTCCACTGCAATCCGGGTTCAAATTTGCAGACTCAGGAAGATCTTCTGCCGAACGATTTTGGGGCGAGTTTAGGACGCCGTTCACAGAAATGTTGCCAGGTTGATATGGTTCGGGCCTATTCGGGTCCCAAACATCACTGGCTGAGCAAACATGCAAGTCAGGAAACCCAATTCCACACAAGTGTGGATTGTTTTTGTATTGGAATCCTCCATTGAGTCTCTTAAGAACTGCATTAAACGTATATCAAGTTACCAACTAAAATTAAGTAGAATTAGAAGCTTGACAAAGTTAGTACTTAAGATCATAATACCTTGGGGAACAGTCCCGGAAAGCGTATTATTTCGGATATCGAGGACTCGTAACATGGGGGCATCAGCTAATTTTGCAGGGACAGAACCAAAGAGGTTGTTGAAGCTCAAATCCAACCTTGTTAAGGTCTGTAGCTCACCCAAACTCGCCGGGATTGCACCGGTTAACTGATTGTATTGAAGAGCAAGAACACTAAGCCTCTTCAGGTTTCGCAGTTGCAGTGGTATGCTTCCAGTCAACCTGTTGTAACACAACTGCAAAACTGCAAATAAACAAAGAAAATTCAAATTTCACACCCAAAAAAAAAATAATAAGTCTGCAATTGTAAAAATTCTCTGGTTAAACTAAAATGTCCATCCAACTTGCCTTTTTTTTTTTTTTAATTTAATAAATGCGTAATGTATTAACTGGTATAATCAAAATAAAGTAAACTTGGGAAAACAAGGTTGCCATAGAGAGAAACAAAGTTGAGACTTTTAAGTTTAACTGCATACTCAATTCAATCTGTCAAACAAAAACTATAGAGTCAAACGTGATAAGTTTGGACACAAAACTAATACAGCTGACGAAACTGAAACAAGCTTACAACCTCAAAATATGGTTTACACACACACACACACACACACACATCTATCATGAATCTAAACTCAAAAAGATTTGCTAGAGAAAACAAAACACATGTAAAAAAAGTTGGGTCTTTTTCTTTCTTTTCTTTTTTTGTTTTCCTGAGAGGAACAAAGTTGAGACTTTTGGGCAAGAAAAAGAACAACCTAAATAATAAAAAAGTGAACTTTGGGCAAAACATTAAATAATAATAATAATAATAATAATAATAAATAAAATAAAAAGGGAAAGACCCACCTTGGAGATTAGGCATGTTGGCAAACTCGGTGGGAATTTCACCAGATAAATTATTGACATTGAGATAGAGATCAGTGAGCTGAGTCAAGGAGGTGATTTCCTTGGGTATTTTCCCATTCAAAGAGTTGAAATGGAGGTAGAGACCAGTCAAGCTCTTGAGACCAGCCACGGAAGGCGGGATTTGGCCCCACAGCCCCTTCCCTTGCAGAGAGATGTTAACCACACGCCCTTGCTCGTCACACGCCACGCCCTCGAACGCTCCTCCGCAGGGCTCGCCCCGCCCAGCCCACGACCTCAGGTACTGGTTTTCTGGGTCCAGCGAGGCCTTCAACTCCATCAGAACCGCGAGCTCGGAAACCGAGGAGAGAGAGAGTAAAGGATTATGGACAAGGAAGACGATGAGGAAGAGGCTGACGAGAGAGAATGTTGGTGGCCGCATGTTTGGCTTCTGAGAAAGTGCCGCAAAATGTCACCGGAATGCGTCGGAATGTATATTTAGCTAAACAAGCAAGAAAGTTGATGAGCAGGTGTGTTTGGTTGGGAGGAATATGAGAGAAAAGGGGAATGCAGAGTAGTCTTTCCTTTTCTTTTCTTTTCTTTTCTTGTTGTTCTTCTTCTTCTTCTTGAGGATTTTCCGGGTGGGAAAGTGTGGGAAAACGTGGGAGTTTTTTTTTTTTTTTTTTTTTTGAGAGGTTCGAGGTGAGAGTGAAGAGTGGAGTTTGGAGTGAGAGAGAATTTGAATCTCAAGCTGGTAATGTGCGTTGGGAAACTGAGAAGTGGTGGGTCCTACCCGAGAAGTTTATAATTGTGGAAGAGATTGTCTGTCATTGAGGCAATTATTTTGTATAATAAGTAATAATTATATAATTAGAGGAGAGTATTTAATCATCAATCAAGTTAACCCGTGAACTTACACGTGCTTATCTTCCCTTTGTACCGTAAAGTGGTTGACATTTGACAAAACAAATGTTTGTGAATTTCTTTTATTCAAATCATGCCTGTGTAAATTAAGGGGATTTTAGTATCAACACTTATTTAAATTAAATATATTTTTTTTTTTTTTTTTTGAAAATTTTTTTATTATTTTTTAAAAAAAGTCAATAAAAATTATTATTTAAATTTAAAAATTTTAACTTAATTCAAATTCAACTTATGTATCAAATACCCCCTAACTCATGTTTATTTTTGTAACATAATATATGTACAAGTTACAAGTTACGTATGCTTTATTATGTCATGTTCTTGTTTTCTTTGTCTAGGCTTCAAAACACAGTCGGAGGACCATAAATGTGGTTTTTCTTTTAATAGTATTTGCAATTTTGTTTAATGGTGGGAAAATTAAGCTTGAAAATCTTATTTAGCTTTCTTTTCTAATACATATTAGTTTATCGGTTCATTGTTACTCGCGGCAAAAAGTGTTTTTCTGTTGTGAATATTATGAAAAATCAAAGTCATTTTTAGGTTTTGTTGTAATTATTTGCATTAAACAAGAAAATATATCCTGACTTCGCCGTTGTTGCGATAGTAATAAAGGGCCCTTCTTCAGACTTTATAAAAAAAAAAAATGGGAGGCAAATTGGCATGCTTTTGAACACAAAACAATGACCGTGATGGAGCTTTCAACATACCGCTTTAATGGCGGGGAATGGAGAGGAAAAAGGCCCAAGTATGGCCTTTAACACTTGGATTTCCTGCTTTTCTCTGTTGGGAAAGAAGTAGGGCAAAAAAGTAGTTTACTTTTTGCCCAACTCTTGCTGGTATGTTTATCCTCCACAGAGCATAAAAGTAACATTACCAATAGATTTCCACTTTGCTAATTATTCTCCTTTCATTCTAACTTATTATTTAAAAAGAATTATATTATAACCTCATTTCTATTCAAAATCTACGGTTCCGTTTGTTGGTGAAACGGTTTGAGTTGAAATTTTTAAATTTGAGTTGGTTGTTTTTTTTAAAACTAGTCATAATTTTTATTGATATTTTAGAAAAAGACAAAAATTGATATGAAAAATTTGAATTTAAACTCATTCACCAAACGAGATATACGTTTGACACACTCCTATACAGAACTCTAGATTTCATCCAAGAAAATTAATTAAAAAGGATGTATTTTGTCCTATAAAATATTGACATATCTAGACCGAAATAAAATTCTTTTAAGGATAAATTATATGTGTCCAAAGTGAAATGTTCATTTCTCTTTCTTTTTTTTTTTTTTTTAATGTTTTGATTGATTGATCATCCTCTTTGTTTTTGCAGGCCATTAACAAAGCAAACGTACGAGCCCCTTCTTCTAAAAGCTTCATGTGAGCTACTACATTTTCCTTTTTACTTTTTCTGGTTTTATGAAAATCTTGGATGGATAGGCTAAAGGGCAACATGTGAACTTGAAAATGATGTTACATTGTCGTTTTATGTGAGCCTGAACAATAGGGCTTTTCCTTGTTGAGCCTGTGAATCCATTTTTCTCTCATATGGGAATAGGCAGAATAGAATGGGACAGATCTTTGTGGGGGACACACCAGAAGGAAATATAATCTTATGGGTGAAAACTTGAACAAGAATATTATTTCACCAAATTACAGTCGAATCTTACAGAATGCTAACAATAATAAATAGTGACCACCGAGTGTGATCGGTTGGTCGTCTAGCGATAATGGATTACCATGACAGGCTAGGAATCAAAGATTCAAGTGTTAAGTGCCTATTTTAAGATCCTAGTATTCGATGGAGAGTGCGTGAGACCATACTCTTATGTATCATAACCATTAGCACATTTGGCAGGACTGAAATGGCGTACTCCTCATCGAGGATTGGGCCTGTATGTAAGACGTTCAGCGAATATTCTTATTAGTGTCTGGAGAGTCTCTTTGGTAATACCCACGATAAGAATATTAACATTGGTCGTCCTATTATTGAACTTTTTTTTTTAACAAAAAAAACATTAAATTGTGATTTTTTTAAAAAAAATTATTTAAATTTATTATCAGCCAAATAGTGGAAGATATATTAATAACCCCATTTTTCATCTTCCTTTAGTAATGGTTTTTCTTGTTTCACCATTCAAATTTTGAAATATTGTACCTAAAACCTAGACATGATGAGACATTTCTTTCTATGATCTGATAAATATTTTCTACATTGAAGGAAATGATCATCATAAGTTTAAAAGTACTCCCTATCTTGAATCCTTTTCTACCAAAAAAAACAAAAACAAAAAAAAGGGTACTCTCAATGTTCTTGCTGTCATGAACTGCTCAGTAGTGCTTACTGGCTCAGTCTCAAAGTGGGTCTCACTGTCCAATATCGTCTCATCGTTTTATAAAAGTACTCCTCATCAAAGTATTTTTCATTTTGGCAAAACTTATGATAGTATTTAAATTAAATTTTTAATGATATGATGTGTGAGTATTAATATTAAAACTTTACAACAACACACATGATTTCTTATCATTAGTCATAAATCATACGGGTTAAAAGTTGATTCAATAACTTAAATAACTAGAGAAATTGTAGCAATAGTATTTTTACGAAAATAATCGAAGCAAATAACAAGGTTTTAAAATAGTTAAAGTAAATAGCAAATTTATTAAGCCTCCATTTGGTTATCTTAAACTCAAGTTTTTCATAATAATTTTTATATTTTTTTGAAAAGTCAATAAAAATTATAATAAATATTTGAAAAATCAACAAACTGTAATTTAAAAATTTCATCTCCAACCAACAAATCAAATACATTCAAACTAAATAGAAATTAACTAAGTAAATAGTAAGTTTACTAGATCAACAATATTTTTACAAGAAATAAACAAATTATTTGCCATATAATTTGTTATTTACTATTATTAATCTAGCAAAACCAAAAGTACAATTCCTATTATACAGTTTTCCTACACATTGTTGAAGATAAAAATAAATAAAAGAAGAGAGAGAAGTTTGGAGTTTTTTTTTTTTTAACAGCAAAGAGAGGGATGATTGATAATTCTACATCCACTTTCTACCAAACTAAAGGGATGTTTGGTGAATGAGTTTGAGTTAAAATTTTTAAATTTGAGTTGGTTGACTTTTTAAAAATTAATTATAATTTTTTTTAATTTTTAAAAAATAACAAAAACTGAAATGAAAAATATGAGTTTAACTTTGTTTGTCAAATATCATCTGTACCTTAAGTACAGAAGGATGAGCAAGACAAAAAAAATTCATGCTTTAAATTTCGTGTCCCACTTTCTCACCTTTTTGGTTGGCAAACACTTCCTCCACGCCATTTTTAATCCTCGGGTTGTTTTTTTTGTTTCCCTTGTATACACACTGTGTATGCATGAATGAACAGAACAAAATACTCCAAAGCTTTTTCTGACACCCCATTTGTTTTGTTTGTTTGTTTTTATTTTTTTTTTAAATTTGTTCAACAACCACATGAACAAACAAGAGATATTCAATAAACCTAGTAATCTATGGATTCTTTTGCATCACTAGACAGGGGCTTTGTAATTCTTTTTAGGAGTGATTGGAATTTTGTGCTATTCAATTATTGGACTATATGTTAAAGCAGAGAAATTAGGTGAAATTATCCATTTTCATCAATTCTTTTAAAAAATAATAGAATGTTTGTCTTATTATTAATATAATTGACGTACTGGTCAATCAGATTCGACAATCAATCATTGATAATTTTAAAGAAAACTATTAGGGTTTTTTTAATTCATAAAATTTGGGATAAGAATTTTTTGCACGATCCGAATAAAACAAAAAAGAGAAACTATTTATAAAATATATAATTAAATCATCAGATATATCACAATTATGTTAAGTTAAATAAGTCTTACAATTTAATAAAATTTAATGAACGGAGCAAAATTCTCACCGAAAAAAAAAAAAAAAAAAAAAAAAAACACTCTCTCCAAACTTCTTTGCAGAGCTGAGAAAAGAATATCACATGTAAACTTTGGAAGTCACTTGAACATCATCACATCGTTTGGAAAAAGACGATGGACGACAAAACCAAAACGAAAATTAGTCGAAAAGCTCATTACGGGAGTGGGGACATGAGAGGAGACTTTTGCCGAGTTACAACGCGTGGAAATTGTACAAATAATAGTTTTCAGTAAATAAATAATAATTTTTATTAAAAAAATATTTAAATAAATAATTTATTTATTTAGAAAAGGATTAATTTTTTACATAACTCATGAATTATACATCATGTTTTATGTTAACCTTTAATTTTTGATTTTATACATTATACTCTCCTGAACTTTTTTATTGTTACATAAATATTCTCTTTGTCAATATTTTGTAAAAAATAATTATACAAAGAAAATTAAACACGTTCTGATCGTATGAGATTTATTTATAGATACAATCATAATCAAATATCTTTTGGAAGGAAATTATCAAGGTTTTTTGGAAGCACACTGTATTTTAATTAAAGATATATATATAATATATTACCTCAAAAAATATATGTAGCGTAAATTTTATGTCATATAGCTCTTTTGATGGTACAGTTTTCCTATAAAAATTATTTAATTATGATTTAACTTTAATTAAGTTCACACTATCTTAAAAATGTTTAATAGAGATCGTTTTCGTAACAATACAAAAGTTCGAGTTAGTGTGAAGTATGAAACTAAAAGTTAGGGAGTGACTAAATAACACAATTTAGGTGCTGTATATCAAAATAACCCTTTAGAGAAAGAAGAAGTAAATAGCATGTTTCGTAAGTTCAAAAAAAAAAAAAAAAAAAAGCCTGTTTCAAAAATCTTTTAGAATAAATAGCCATAAATAACAATTTATCATATAAATGATATATTTATCTCTTATTAATATATATATTTACTTAATAAATTTTTATTTATCCAATAAAATTTCTATTCACTTAATAAATTTATTATTTACTTCAAATATTTAAAAACTTTACTATTTATTTTAATTATTTTGGCAAAAGGTTATTTACTACTATTTGGTACGAGATCTATTCCCATGATCTGATCTTTCCATTTATTTATTTTACCCATTTCTTGGGGAAAGTCTCCCAACTATATTTAAAAATTAATTGGTTATCCATAAATAAAGCTTTCTTGTAGTTCCGCTTCTTATTCTAAAAATAAAGAAAAGACTTTTTTTTTAATCGCCGGTTGGTCCAAACAAGAAAGGCATGGGAATTTTTGGGCCTGTCGTCTCAAAGCGAGACATTGAGGCCTATGCCTGAGTTGGGCCTTATTAAGGCCCAACAGTCAGCCCATAAAGTCCAAAAACAAAAACAAAAAAAAAAGCCCAAGGACGCCACTGCAATTAAGCAAAAGTTTTTTTAAAACCCTAGCATCCACAAAGCCTCCATCTTCTTCTTCATCGTAGGGAATTCTCAGTCAGCAGCGCGGCAGAGAGAGCGGAGGAGAAGCTAGGGTTACCAGCAGAGGCACAGAGACCAACCAGTCGGTCACCATGGGTCGCATGCACAGTCGAGGGTTCGTATCATCTCTCTCTTCTCCGATCCTAGCCCTAGATTCTGTAAAAAGCCCTTGAATTTTCTGAATTTAATCGTTTTGTTTTTTTGTTTTTGTTTTTTTTTTCCCCCTCATAGTAAGGGTATTTCAGCTTCGGCTCTTCCGTACAAGAGAACTCCTCCGAGCTGGTTGAAGATCTCTTCTCAGGATGTGAGTTTCATTCATTTATTTATTGATTTAATTGGTTTTTTTTTTTTTTTTTTTTGCAAAGAATTTATTTAATGGTGTTTATTAGAATTCAATTTGGTTTCTGTTTTTTTATAATTTAATTAAATTTTGTTGGCTTAGCTCTGTTCATTGATTTTTAATGGTTTTCATGGTAATCCGTAAATGACAATGTCAATTGCTTTGACGTAGGTTTTTTCCACTTTTATTTTATCGGAAGAATGATTTTTGTCAAATTTTTAGGTGCCCTTTTGATTTTATTTAGTCCTACTTGTATGTGCTTTGCTTTTACCATTTTTGTCATAATTATAATGGAGTCAGAAGAATTTCTTGCACGCCTGGTTAATGTTAATGACATAGCTGAGTTACTGTATAGTTGTTCTGTGCAAATTACTCTCTGTGTGGGAACTGGAAAAATTTTCTTGATTTGTAAGATATTACTTAATATCTGAAGTTTTGGACAAATGGAAGCTTATCCTTGTTGTTTATCTCACTTTGCCCCCGAGCCTTGGAAACTCCTACTTCTCCTCCTTGAACTTTGCATTAGTCCCACTTAACCTCCTCTATTAGAATTTTTGTTAAAAAAGAGATGGTATAAAGTTAATTAGCTCATATGGTCTTATTTCCGTTTGGTTTTAATAGAAATCCTATCATAAGTGGTTTAATGAGAGAAATCACCTCTTTTCCCATCTATTTTTAATGAATTCATACAAAGGGGGTTAAATGAGACTGTTCAAAGTTCAAAAGATAAAGTGGGACTTTTTAAAGTTTAGGGGACAAAGCAGGAATGACCCTGAAATTCGGGGGGCATAGGTGGGAAAATATCGATCCTTTGGGATTTCATGTCAAAGGCCCATCATTCATTTTCTATTTTGGCTGCGATAAAATTTGTTCTCGCTTAGTGTAGTTTGGTTATGAAGTTGGATTCTTCCTTTCAGGTTGAGGAGAATATCTGCAAGTTTGCCAAGAAGGGCTTGACTCCCTCTCAAATCGGTGTCATCCTTCGTGATTCTCACGGGATCGCCCAAGTGAAGAGTGTCACAGGGAGCAAGATATTGCGTATCCTGAAGGCTCATGGTGTGTTTTTTGTTCGTAGCCTTCTTGTTTGATGATTTAACTTGAAGATAAATCCCAACTTGCTGAAACTCTATCTTCCTTTTTACGTGGTATTTAGGTCTTGCTCCGGAAATTCCCGAGGATCTGTACCATCTCATCAAGAAGGCAGTTTCAATTAGGAAGCATTTGGAGAGGAACAGGAAGGACAAAGATTCCAAGTTTAGGTTGATTCTGGTTGAGAGCAGGATCCATCGCCTCGCTCGGTACTACAAGAAGACAAAGAAGCTCCCACCGGTGTGGAAATAGTAAGTACTCGTCTTGTTTCGTGAATTGCGAGGTCTATATCTTTATAATAGAATGAGATGTTGGTTACTTCAAGTGCTTACAGTTTTCTTCTTTGTTATTTTGCAGTGAATCCACAACCGCCAGCACTCTTGTGGCTTAGACTTTGGAATAGAACTGTGACAGTTTTGGTCGTTCCCGTTTATGTAACTTTTTAACGAGCAAGGACTTCGTTCTTTTTTGTCTTTCCTATTCTTTTGGTACTTGATCTTAGTGTCCCCTTTTGTTGGAGTTAAAGAAACTTATGCATGAAATTCTGGGCAGTGGATTTGGGTATTGCGACAATTATATTTGTGCAAATTCCTTCTGAGTTTTTCCTTCTTATAGATGATGCATGATGATAATTATATATCAAATAGCCCGACATGCCGTGCATGGTTAATCTGTTCTTTAAATATAACTTGAATAATTACCAAAGCAAATGTCAACCCGAATGGATTAATGGTTAAAGAATTTCTATGATTGGGACTTGTTTTAATTATCGGATTAATTTTCAAACTGTTTGAACTATGTTTGAAACAGCTGTGTTGTGTATTGTGAATTTTTAATGGAGATATTCATGGTCCTATGTTGTAAATCTTTTATGTAGATATTAATAGATCATACTATTAGAAAAAATGGGCCCTCTAATGGAAGCTCTCTAATGGTTAATAGTTCAATAATATTGTTGTACAGTTGGTCAACGTGCCTCCTGCTCACAATCTTTTTTTCATTCAAAATTAACCCCTTGTTTGGATGTCATCCGATTTTTGAAATTGGAAGATTTTTATAATATAGTATTTTTCTTAACTTTTTCCATTTCTCATTTTGTAGTATAAAAAAAAAATTATATCATTTTCAATTTTATTTTCTATAATACCTTTTTGAAAGAAGAAAATGTATTTTTTAAAAAAATTTCTCATAATACATAATTCTTGACATTATTTTTTCTTATTTTAAATAACTTTTTATTTTCAAAAGGAAAATTTTTTACACATCTAAACATCATCTTATTTTCAAAATAAAAAACTCTCATTTAAAACAAGAAAATTTTCCTCTCCGAAAATAGACATGCAATCTAAACGGAGATTTCTATTCTAAACGATTTCATTGATATTGATTTACAAAAAGTCACGTTTTCCATTTCCCAAAAGAGGGGGGGAGGGGGGGGATAGTCTCACTTTCTCTTATAGGATCTGTGAAAAATCTAATAAACTTGAATATTGACATGTACGGTTTTTTATTAATTGGCTCATTTATTCATAAAGTATAGAATTTGAGTTCCTAACTATTTAAAATAATAAAAAAACTCGAACATGGCTTAAAAAATTAAACACTGTTGAGATGTTCTTGAGATGGCGGTGAAGCCAAGCGTTTTTTTGCCCCTTTTTTTTCTTTTAGGGCATTGAAAGTTAGAGAGTGGGATATTAATATAGATTGTTTATATTCCTTAATAATTGAGTGTGACACAATAGTTTTTCTTTTAAGATGAAAGTAAGAATGCTCTAGGAAAATTTGGTTAGAGGACGAATTTTTTTTATGACCTTTTTTTTTTTAAATTTGGTCAATTAGTGATGGATTATGGTCAATCATTATGAAAATTAGTTATTTGCATTATGATCAATTATTAATTGACCAAATTAATAATATTAGTCAATCACAAATTGGTCATTTAAGGGAAAAAAAAAGAGAAAATTATCTAAATAATCACTTTTTTTTTTCATTTATTGACCAATGTAACGCAAACTTCCCCATCTTGACCAATATAACACAAATTTTAATTTATTTTAATTTAATTTTGGGTCATATTGGTCTAATATTTTTTTTTTGTATTATATTGATACAATGATTTTTAAATTTGTGTCATTCATGAACTTTTCCCTAAGAAAATTAATTGACTATTTTAAGAAAATGAGTCATTTAACTAATTTTTAAAAACTTATGCCATTTGTTAAAAAAAAAATCTTTAAGAAATAAAGACTAATTAGTTATAAATCCCTAATCTTTGATTTGGATTAATTTTATGAATGTCTCTTGTATTATGTATCCTAATTCATTAAGCCATTTGTGACATTTACAAAATCATTCAAATTGTCATTTTCTTTAACTTCCGTCTCAAAACTTGACAAAATTGCTGGGAAGATATACATTAAAAAATTAATCAAATTTAGTTTAGAATATAAATCCTTCTTATAAAAAAATTGATATAAATATTTCCAGCAAAAAGAATTTAATTGATATAAATAAAATTAATTTTAATAGAAAATCATAATCGGAGCCATATCCTTCACCCGCCTTATATCCTCTCATTCTCCCTTCCCTCTCTTTCTAATCCCCTTCCTCTTCCCAATCTCCATCATCCCAATTTAGTTGGGAATAAGTCTCCAACGATAGGGCCTTTTCGTGGTTTAATTTTGTCTTCACCAACGTCGGAATTGTCGAGGAAGCTTATGAGATCGTCAATGATAGCTTTTCTCGACGTTGGTCGCCATTGATGGTTTGACAGAAACTTAACAGGTGAATGGAAAAGTTTGCTTTTTTTTTTTTTTTTTTTTAATTTATTGCTTTCGTTGTTCAAAAAAAAATTTATGGTTTTTGGTATTTGAGTGAACTCTTGTTTGAGAGGAGGAGGAGGCTTACACTCGTATAAAACATGTAGATGTGGATCATACACACTTTCCGTTTCCCTTACTTGTTTGTTTGGTTGTTTATTTTATTATTAGTTTTTCTAAATACTTTTTAGGATCCGTTTGCGTAGAATAAAATTATAATGGATAACACAATATCAGATATTTCGATTGGATTGCATAGAAAAAGATAGGATTATATTTTACACAACCCATCCTATATTTGGTGATATATTGTCAGGATAGGATATGATTAAATTTTATACTAAATATTTTTTCTAAGGGAAAAATATATCTTAAATTAACGAAACAACGAAAAAAAATTTTTTTAAGGAAAAACGAAAAACAATTTAATAAACCCAACCCACACCTTTCCTTAAAAAAAAAAAAAAAAAAAAAAATCCCGACAGACCTGTTTCTCCTTCTATCACGTCAATGACAACAAAAATAAAAGGGATCTATAGAGATTACCCAGCCCAAGAATATATTGGCCTTCATCAATCGTGGGCCTCAGCAAGGGATCCCATGCTCCAGCAGGGATAGCTAAATCCCCGGGGATTCGGTCCTTGGCGGATAGAAGTTTTCTGTCTAGTCTTCTAAAATTTCTCCTTAAATAAAGGATTAAAATCTAGTTAAATCCTATGCTTAATCTTGTACATTAAACATCCATTAAGTTATAGACGGAAATTAATAGTGGGGGTAGTTTGAATAATTTTGTATATATCAAAGGCATGATTAACAAATTTGATAATTTAGGATCCGTTTGGAGATACTTGGATATGATGTTTTGGAGGTTGGAGATGAGTTTAGTTTTAAAATGTGCATGTGGTGAATATATAAAGTAAAAAAACTAAAAATTTTTTGGAAAAAATATATCAATATGGATCTTATTTCGTTATTTTGAAATTTTATACAATTTAAAAAAATCATCTCATTTGAACTCGAAATAACAAAGTTATGGATTTTTAAAATTTGAGTTTACTGTAATATTTGAAAATGTGAACAATAAAATATTGTTTTGTGTTGAGGAAAAAGAACAAAAAAAAAAATTTAGAGATGTATTTGGAGATCTGCCCCAAACACCTACTTAAGGATAAAATGAAATAAAGTAGTCCAACAAAAAATTTTTTTTTCCTGTAATTGTATAGAATTTTGAGATGAATAAAATAAAATCTATATTATATATATATATATATATTTTCTAAACACATTTAACTTTTTGGATAAATTTAATATTTGCTCTCCAAATTGTAGTCATTGTTAATTTTGTCCCCCGATCTTTAAAAAGTGATATAAATGCTCCTCAAACTTTGTATCGTTAGCAAAAATACTCCCATGGTCACATTGTGTTTGTTTTAAGTTGATCTGGCCTAAATTAAAAGCTAAAATAGTTAATTTAAACTAAAACCTTTACTTATGAAAAAATTAATATTTAAAATCTATATAACAATTAAAAAACTATATATTTTAAAAATATACCTAATCACAAAAAAAAAAAAGGAGGATTTTACTGAGTAGGAGTACTTACGTTTTACCAATTATTGGGTAGAAAATTGTGGACCTTTATATCATAAATAATAGTTGTAAATTAAGTTGTCTGAAAAAATTAAAATAGAGACTATAACTTTTTTTTTTTTTTTAATTTAAGATGAGAGAATTCGAACTCTATACCTTTTGATAAAATCAAGTATGTAATTATCACTAAACTATTCCTGTAGCCATTAGAGACTATCACATTAGATCACTCGGTTCTTTTCAAAATTCTTTTTAGAATAATTTCGTTTAAAATTTTCTAATTTAAAAAACGATTATTAGTCTATTTTAAATTTTAAAAAATGATTATATTTTATTTTAAAGAAAAAGATTGCGGTAAAATCCTTTTTATATACCATATCGGTAGAGTCCATTTTTAAATCATTAAGTTGTAATCAAACGGCTAAAATATCATTTATGTATGATAATTATAATATACCTTATCTCATATTAATATAAATTAAAAAATAAATTAATTAAAAAGAAAATACTTTCTGGCGGTTCTTTGTTTATGTTTGTTTGTTTGTTTTTTTGGTTTTGTTTTTTTGTTTTTTTTATTTTTTAATCTTTTGTTGACATGAAGTCCAATAGCGACCCAAGAGCTCCATAATTGGTATTTGTTTTCTGGTTGTTTCCTTAATTGGCCTTGATTTTTGTTCGCAAAAGAGAATTATGCCCTTGGTTTTGTTTGTTGATTGAACCATCCTTTTAGCAAAGAAAAGAAGAAGAGGATGCTGTTTATCTCTCTCGGTGCATTCGAGACCGACTGGATTTTAATGTCTCTTCATTTCTTTAAAAACTTCTTCTTCCTCTTCTTCTTTTTTTATTTTATTTTTTTTTATTTAGTAGTGAGGGAAATTTCAGATTTTATTATATAATTTCTCCTGCACTAAGGTTTTTGTTTAAAATAATGTTCCACTTGATAAATTAGTTTAACTATAATTAAACTATATTTTTTCATCTCAATTTTTATCACTTTTTTTAATTAATAAAATTTATAATTAATTTTTAAAAAATCAACTAACTCCAATTTAAAAATTTTATCTTCAACTAATTTATCAAACAAAACTTAAAAAGTTTTTTAGCTGCTTAAAACTAACGGAGTGTAAGAGAGATAGCATTTGTATTAATGATTCAAAATTTAAGTCGGCATTTATATTATTTGTTAAAATTAACAGATGATTATTTTTTAAGGAGTAAAAATAAAATTTATCATAAATTTTTACATATTATATTATATTATATTATATACATATACTAAAAGGAAAGGGTTTTTTACTGTTCTTTGAACAGTGTTGCACAGTAAGTTTTCTCCCCTCCCCCCTCCTTTTCGCGTTACTGCTATAGTAACGAACAATGTTGCACAGTGTATTTACTTTTTTGCCCTCCTCCCCCTGCCTGCCGGATGGGATTCCACGGTAAAAGTGCGATTTTGCCCACTTCATGATGTGAAGACAGTTTTACCCCTCATCCTTACCTGCCGATGACGTTGGTATAGTGCATGGACGACTTTGCCCTCCAAATCCTAATTTCCCCTTTCTCCTTCATGCTGCCGCCCATTGTCTCTTGCCCTTTCTCTCTCTATTTTTTTCGTTGCTCATTCTCTCTCTGCCGTTCTCTCTCTCTCTTTCTCATGTTCTTGGAATTTTTGCTCTCCAAACCCTATTTCTCCCTTTCTCTTCTACCTTTCACCGTCGATTCTGCTATTTGATTTTGTGTTTGTGTATTTTATATTTTCCTTCTCTCTCTCTCTACCTTTCACCGCCGATTATACTCCTTGATTTTGTGTTTATGTATTTTATATTTTCCTTCTCTCTCTCTACTGCTTTGTTTTTCTTTGGATTTTTGGCATCCAAACACTTGATTTTGGGGTTCTTTTGCACTGATGGCCGATCATTTTGTGTTTGTTAGTTTCGGTTTGTATTGTTCATGATTTTTTTCATTTGGTTGTGTTTGTTCTCTCAAGATTTGGAAGTTCGGTTTTTGTTCATTGTTCTTGGAAATTTTTTTAGAATTTTTTTTTGTTTCGATAACTTTTGAGTGATTTTTTCTATTGGGTTTTGTTTATTTCATTTTTTTGCAATGCTAACTTTTGATTTTTGATTTTTTGTTCCCCTATCTTTGAATCCTAATTTTTGAATGCTGCATTATTTTTTTTTCCCCAGATGTTTTTTATGTTGAAAGTGTAGATACTCATTTTATCCTTCAATGTTGTTTTTGTTACGATTTTTTTTTTTTTTTTTTTTTGCCTCAGAATTTGGGGGTTTTGGTTTGGGAATCCTAATTTTTTATTGAGGGTTTTCCCCCTTTTTTTTCCCTCTCGGTACAGTATTTGTGGTGGGAATGTAAATTTTTTTTCGGAATATTAATTTTTCTCTCTCGGAACCCTCTTTTTTTTTTTTTGGGCCGTTTTCTTTTTTTTTTTTTTCCCTTTTTTGTGTTCGGTACATTTTTTGTGGAGCAAGTGTTGGTTTTAGTCTTGAGTATGTTGTTTTTTGCATTCATTGTTATTTTGCTTCGGTTTTTTTCGTTTTCTCAGTCTTGGTTTTCGATTTTTACTCTTGAAACGGTTCTTTTTTTTTATATTTTGAGTATTTTTTCATCTGTGTTTTTTCATTTTTTCAAACAAAGGCAGAGTGAGTAACATAAATAAGAGATTGGGTATATTGAAGATTTTTTTTTTTTGGTTTATTTCGGTATTGTTTCCGGTCTTTTTGCTTTTGTTCATTTTTTTTATTGGTTTCTGCAGATTGGCATAAAAATGGTGACGAAATGGACGAATGCAACTATGAAGAGGAACGTTGAAGATTTTTTCTCGCTTGATATCTAAATCTGTAAATTTTTTTTTCTTTTTCTCCTCGGGTAATATTTTGTTGGTTTTTTTAGCGATTTTGATATAATTCGTTTACCGTGTGTGATGTTTTGTTATCATATTTTTTTTATTCTGTTTTAAGCATTTGGTCAAAAATTTACTAATTGTAGTATATGATCATTTAGTTTGATTCAAACCAGGTTTTAAATTTTTTACTCTTTAGTTATGTGGTTATGATTACAGTTTTTGAAAGCTGTCTTTAACATTTAATGCTTTTATATTATCTGTTTTATTTTTTTCCATGTTGTAATTTTGTGATTTGTTAGATGGCTGTATGTTACTATTAATCATTACTTTGACTGAGATATCTTCCCAGTTACACCTCTGTCATTAATGCAACTCATTATGCAAAATTTTTTTCCCTTATCTGTTATCTCCAAAAAAATTCGTGCCTATCTCTTCCACCGACTCTTCTCATTTACTTAACTCTCTTTTATAATAAATTCGTTTCATTTATTGTTTCACCCCTATCCAGCACTATTAAAACTTCTGTAAAATCATCTTAACTGCTTTGGTTTGAATCCTATTTGCCTCATGTCCAAACCTGTTCTGTAATCCAGGTACTATGTTTATTTAAGCCTTTTAATTAGTCTTCATTGCCGTTTTCATTTTGTATATTGTTAGTAGTTGGTTTCTCGGTTTTCCTGTTGATTTACATATTCTGTCAGTATGTTTATTATTATGATGATATTGTAAAGGGTTTGAATTTTTTTATTGTCTGTTTTTTCCCCTCTGTTTTTTTGTTTTCCTCGCTGTTTTTTTCCCTTTGCCGTTTTATGTTCTCACAGTGTATATAATTGTTTCTCTTTTATGTATAAATGTTCTATAAATATTATTCAAACAGGTTATATGATTATGTTATATATGATAAGTTGATTATTTTGTATTGTGTTTCTTCTTCTTTTTTTTCCCCTCATTTCTCCTATTCTGATTTGCGTGTTCTGTTGGTCTAAATATTTTTACCAAAAAGTTTTGAATCATAGTTTTTATATGCTATGATGATCTCTATTTAACTATACAATAATGCATATACCAGATTTCTTCTTTAATTTGGTCTATGATTGAATATGGTATTATTGATAGCATATGTTACATATACTGTTTGACCATCTTTTACTGTTGCCGTGGGTGTTTGGGATTTGTGTTAAATTTGATTTTGTTACTATATAATAGTATTCATTATATATTGCTGATATCATACTATTGTAATATTTTAAAGTTTTCTGCTTTTTTTTTATCTATTGATACTACTTTTCCTATTTGCTCTCTCTAGGTTCTCTCTCTGTTTGATGAAAACATTTCTAACCCCTGTCCCCTGGTTTTTTTTTGTTCTTTTTTTTTTTTGACACATTCCCAAACATCTTACTTGGTAGCTATTAAAGATGCTGCTGAATTGTATTATGACTATCATTAATGGATGCTATTACTGAGATCTGAGCATAATATAAAATATTTTTAAAAAAATTTTATGTTGGTTTTTTGTAGTATATATGTTTATGTATATGTATGTATTTGGTTATATATTTAGATTACTTATATAATTAAGTATAATAACATTTCGCATTCTGTTTTTTCATTCTTTTATTATTATTATTATTCTAAGTTAATTTGTTGTTTTATACTTGGATTTTTTCTTTGGCTTTTTTTTTTCCCTTATTACCCGAGGAGAAATTTTTTTTTTTTTTTTTTGCAGTATATTTTTTAATATTTAAATTTATTCTCATAATTTGTTTTTAATTTTTTTCTCCTATTACCGTGCAACGCACGGACATTAGGCTCGTTTTTACTATAATCAACCAAACGCACGCCAACTCTATCTTAAATAAAACTTTTTTCTAACTCCAATTTAAGCCGTAGGTGAACACGGGTACTATGTTAGACCGCACCGCACCATAACAACATTGTCACCGAAAAATCCTCATTCAGTCGTCAGTTGTCTCACCTCACCGAACAAACAGGGGCTCTCGAAGTTTTATACCACCGCCGTATTCATGTGTTCGTCTTTGACTTGCAGCACCATCACACGAATTCTGTGCTACTGTCCTCTTCTCCTTCCACGTGTCCCTTCTCCTCCTCGTCCTCTTTTCTTCATTTCTCGTCCTTCCCCTTTCCTGGACAACACTAATAGCAGCAGCAGCAGCAGTTCTTTTTCTGTCTCTTTTGCTCGCTCCAACGGAAGGTTTATTCTTCTTTTCTTTGCAACTTCATTCCCTAAGATTTTTTTTTTTAATTTTTTTTTATTTTTATAGTTGAGAAAAATTGAATACTTATTGAGTTTTTTTTATGTTAATTGTCAGTTTTCTGAGCTGATTATAAATGTTTTCATACAAGAGTCTTTGAAGTTGTTGTGAATAATTCCCCGCAATTTCTGTAAAGCCAAACGAAATTTTTGGCCAGTTTTTCTTTTCATTCTCAACAAAATTGGAGATTTATGTATTGGTTTACGTTATTGAATGTGCAGTGGTGGTGGAAGAGGAAGAGGAAGAGGAAGAGGCTTTGAGATGAAAAATGATAGAGAAAGACCGACTGGTCACCGCCGCGGAGGCAGCAGCAGTGGCGGTGGCGATGGCGGTGGCGGCAAAGATAAGATTGACGCACTTGGTAGATTGTTGTAAGAAGTAGATTACCTTTTTTTGCTTATTACTTTTGGTTACTTTGATCTTGATAATCTCAGTAATTACTAATTAATCAATCTGAAGCAAAATAAGGAGGGGCTTAGTTCATTTTTATAGTTTCTCTTGTTGGAATAAGATTGTTGTTTTCTCAACTGAAAGTATTTATGCTCAATTTTTATATTTTCAGGACTCGTATTTTGCGCCATATGGCTTCTGAATTGAATCTGAATATGCGGAGTGATGGGTATGTGAAGGTTAATGATCTCTTAAAGCTCAATTTGAAGACATTTGCCAATATTCCATTGAGATCACACACTGTTGATGAAATTAGGGAGGTCAGTGATTCAGAATTTCTGCATTTTAGACTCCTTTTAAATCTTTTAGAATGAAGCCCCATTGTAAAGAATAGAAGAATAAACCTAGACTACTATGGCCCCCACTTATTATAGAGAAATGAAAACGCTCGCAGGTTTCAACGTGAGAGCTCCTACCCAAAACCCGCCATCACCTGTTGAGTTGGCCCCAGCGGGGTTAAAACTTAAAACTTTTGGTAGATGCAGGGGCATTCAACTATCATGGTCGTTTATTAATCTTTATGTTCTCACTTTCTTATTGATAATATGTTTCATGAAATTGTGTGCTATGTTTCAATTGGTTTAGTAAAAGTGATTCTTCTGTTTGTACTATTTATGTTCTCTGCAAACTATCTCAAGGAAGATGTAAAACTATTTCAGGCTGTCAGGAAGGATAACAAGCAGCGGTTTAGCCTCTTGGAAGAAAATGGAGAGCTTTTGATACGCGCAAACCAAGGTCACACGATAACGGTGATATATCTTTCTTTATAATCTTCCTTTGAACCTGAAAAAGTAAATCCATTGAAAAGAATACCATTTTGTTTATGGTTAGATTTCTTCTGGAGAACTACTTCCTTTTCCTGTTCAGGAAGCTTTAGTGGAATTGATGTCATACTCATCCTTTTCAATTGCATTATGTAGGAGATGTTTTCATTTGAACTTCTTGCTCTTCGTACGAACGTTCTAGTGCTGCATGCTTTGCATTAGAATAGGTGCTAGCCTAAGAATAGTTTATGAAGTTCTTTGATCTAATTGTTGGTAATATTTTATATTTCTGGTTTAATTGAGCACCGAATTTTGATTGTTCACACTAACGACAATTATCTAAAAAAAAAAGTACTTTGCAGTTTGCATCAAGATATTTGTGTGAATTTTTTCGGGTGTAACTTGCAGGAAGTTGAATCTGAAAGACTATTAAAGGCAATACTTTCAGCTGATGAAATACCAGGTTTTCCCCACTTGATTCATTTCAAGTATTAAGCTATACTTGTTTCCAAATGTGAGAAAACCGTTGTAGTTCTTGTTGGAATGATCTTTTTTTTAGTCCGACCGCTTTCTCTTTCCTTCTGGTTTGCAGTGTGCGTACATGGAACTTATAGGAAGAATTTGGAATCCATATTAGAGTCTGGTCTAAAACGCATGAAAAGATTACATGTGCACTTCTCTTGCGGCTTGCCAATGGACGGGGAAGTGATTAGTGGTAATGTGATTGATAATTCTGTTTATGCATAGAATTTAACATGTCTAGACTTCTGATCAATAACATGAGCTAGGGGTATACTTGTAACAATGGATCGAGGTCGTTGTGCACCTACCTCGAGCATCATGTGCCAGTATTCGTTTTTTCAATGGCCTAAATGCTTCATAGTTGCTGCCACATGAATACTGCCATGTTTTTTTTAATCCATATCCAAGGACCAAAATTACTCTTATTGTTGACCGGATTTTTATTTTTCAGGCATGAGACGAGATGTAAATGTCTTGATCTTCCTAGACGTCAGAAAAGCTTTGGAAGGTAATAGTTAGTGCAGATCGAACTTTAAAATCGGAAACTGTTTTGGTCGGATTTAAGTTCATCATAAACCAGAGATTCGTTCCTAATTCTTAATTGTTTATTTTCGATTTTCTGCAGAGGGAATGAAGCTCTACATCTCAGACAACAAAGTGATCCTAACTGAAGGTTTTGATGGTGTTGTCCCCGTCAACTGCTTCGAAAAGATAGAAACTTGGCCGAGTAGACAACCAATTTCTTTTTGAGCTTTCTGGGTTCTGATCAAGAATGGTCGTTTTCTTTTTCCTTTTTCTCTTCTTCTTTCGTCATGAAACAGTCACTTGATTTCGCTTTGGGATGATGAACTAAGGTAAGCTTGTTACCCCATAGTACATGTACATTTATACTTGGCCCTTGGATTATATAGTTTATGTGAAATGACATTCCCTTTTTAACTCGAATTATATGCCTGACTCTTTTATCTTTAAATCGAGAAGCCCATTTTAAATAATAATAGTAATAATAATAATAACAATAATTTTTATTATTATAATGAAAATAATAATTATTATAATGAAAAATAATAATAACAATAATAAAAACACAATAATGAAGTAACCTTTCCCAAAGTAGAGTTTTTGTCAAGTAAAAACCACATAGCTTAGAAATAGCAATTTAGGGATGGTGACATGCCCTGCGTGGCTTCGATCCAAATAGGACGTGGATGGGGACAATAGTGGGAGATGGGGATGGGGATGGGGCTGGAGTCTGTTTTCTGAACTGAAAGCGGGACAGAAACGGAGAAGTCTTCCGTGTTACCCCATCGACGGAGGTTCGTTCTCGAGTACAAGAGATCATGTCACTTTGGATCGTTAACTTCAAAGTTCTAGTGTCATCAAGAAAGATGACTTCTACACAGAGGCAAAGACCGAGCTTTAACAGGTTTACAATTAAACTCCATAATCTGTACTTGGACATGGACCAACTTCGAAGCAACACCTCTGACTTGGGCTAACAATTCATATTCTCAGAAATCCAGCGGGGTCAGAAACAAAGCAACAACAAACCATTTCCAGGCATCAGAAGGCACACAATCATCGATCTAACATGTACTTCAAACTCCTTACAATTTCTCACCATAATTATTTATACCTACATTTTGGCAACCACAACGATTTTTATATTTGTGATTACGATCTCAACTTAGCTTATCAATTATCAAAACTGAAATTGTTGGTGAGCCTTCAACTTGAACTATTAAATACGTACTTTTCATTCTTTACTTTCGTTATTCTTATAGGTAGAACTCAATATTTTAACGATTTTGCTTTCACCATTTTTTTTTTTTTTAAAGCTTTTGGTTCCATCATTTTGATAACTATACTTTATGGATTTCTTTAATATTTATATAGTACATGCTAATATGACTTGGTGACTTATCATCTATATGTTTCTATTAATTACGTATATCGTTAACTAGCAATTAGCACTTGATTAGATCAGCAACTATGTTGATTGCTTCGTAGATTAATAAATGTTTTCATTGATTTTTTTTTTTTTAATCAGGACCCTTTTCAAACAAACAAAAAAAAAAGATTTATTTATGTTTGTTTAGTCTTAATAATATTTGGTACCAACACATTCTATTAACAATCTTTATGGATTTCTTTATAGTTATATAGATTTTAAATAATTCTCATAGGACATGTTTTTATTGATCATCCTTTTCTTTAGCACATGTTTGTTATCTAGGTTTAACTCCAACTAAACTGTACTTTTTTATTTCAATTTTTATTTATTTTTTCTTCTGAAAAGTCAACAAAATTTATAACTAATTTTTAAAAAGTCAACAAACTCAAATTTAAAATTTTCATTTCATCTCAAATTTAACCCAAACACCAAACGAATCCTTAGAGTAATTGAAAGTGTTTGGACACGTGGAAAACCGATGTTCTCCTTAAAACTACATGACATTTTATTATATCATCAATTTTGTTCATTGCTAAACTAGTGAATAACTATATCATTAATTTTTCCAGCAAAAAAAAAAAAAAATAATCTATATCATTAATTTGATTATAATTATTCCCTAATCATATAAATCAATTTTTTATTTGAACAAATTTATTAATGTTATGCTCCTTCTAACTTAAGTTACTTTCTCAAAGATTTATGTCATGATATCGTTTGGGATAACATGAGAATGGACATTCATATTAGCAATGACAATGACAAGAAAACGACAGCAGCTCTTGAAAGGAAAAACAATCCGATCAAAACGCAATAATAGTAAAGCATAAAAAGGGAGATGAAGAAAACGACATGAGAATGAGAGAACAAAGAAAACATTTCACCATCATTTTCCCAACCATCACTCCATAAACTTTTTGAGAAAATTCTCAATGAGCGACTATTCAATTGTCATATACACCGTTCCCTTTTCTAAAAAACATAAATTGCTATAAAGGTCTTTGAACTTTTAATAAAGATCCTGTTTGAAACTCAATTTTTTTTAATTTCAATTAATCGATTTCTAAACTCTTCAAAAGGTGCAAAACCATACTTTTTACTAACATGTGTTTGATTCTTAACAGTATTACATCATGTGAGAATCAAATGACCTTAAATTGCTTTAAACAGACTAAAACACCCCCAAATAATGAACAAAAACTTTTCTAAAAAAAAAAGCATTTTGTTTATTTATTTATTGATATTTCTGCTTCATCCTCCTCACCTCTCTTGTCTCCTCTTTTATAAAGACGTGATGTGTTATATTTACTACTTAATTAATCAATTAGAACATGCAATTATAAACAAGACTGCAATTAAAGCGGAAAAAAAAAAAAACACTATTTTGTAACTATTGGTCTTCAATGGTTGATGAATGAACATGCAATATGCACTTGTAGTTAAGCCTTTGGGGCTAGCCAGAGAATGGGGGTTTGGGGTTTACGAGTCATAAGTCGAATATTTTATTTTTGATTAGTGTAAATGATAGATATTTTTCATAAGTGCACAAGCCGGTTCAAGTAATAAAGTGATAGAAATATATTGTTTTCAATGATGACTATTTACTACTAAGTATCGAATTACTTTAATCTCAATTTTATTTGAATAATAAATTTACAATATGCAATAAAATAAAAGAAAATTAAAATAAACACAATGCAAGAATTTAGCAAGGAGAAATTCAATATATTAAGATATCTAGGGTTTCCGATTTCATCGGATTAATCCTACTCAAAACACCAAATTTAATCAACCACTGCTTATTCCTATGCTGATGACAAAATTCCCTAATGTAATCACTAATCTTTCTTAAGCGTTAGCAAACTACCACAATAAGTCAGTTTTCACTTCTCAGTCTCAAACTCCAAACCTATCATGATTTATTAAGAACAAGAAATTTATAATATCATATAAGCCTCATAGATATCTCTATCATATGACAATCTCAGAGTATTTAATCAAAATCTAATTCAACTATCACTTATCAGTCTCAATTTGCATCACAAATCAATGGGAAATGCCGCACACACTTTCACAAGCATTAAGAATAGATTAAACACTCAGCATAGATATGAATAAACATCAATTAAACCATGATGAATTTGAACATTCATAATCTGGCTACATCGTAGACTTAGAAAAAGAAATTTAGTTCAGAATAAAACTAAACAAAATCCTAAATAAAGTTCTAAACATGATGAGAAAAGGAAAAGAACTTATTTATAAATCGGAATTGCCACGCTCCATTTCCGGAATTGATACTCTTCTTCTCCAATTCACCAATTACTCTTCTCTCCTTCACTCCTCTCTTTTCTACTAAAAAAATGCTTATTGGAACCCTAAAAGGATTCTATTTATAGTCATGGACCGAAAGATTTGATTTTTGAATTTCAAATTCGGAGAATTAAAAAGAATCCCGCATAATCCCGCATCTGGTGCCTAGGCCATCTTTTTTCTACGCCTAGACACAAAACTATTATATGCGTGCTTGCCTGATGAACCATGATCTGCGCCTAGGCACAAATTTATCAGTGCCTAGGTCCTAAGTTACGTAGACGGAAATCTCTTTTGCTACCCAGACGCTACTGAAATAACGTTTAGGCCCTAAACTCTCGGTTTTTGTACTAAAAAACTTAATTCAAGCACCCAAGCACCCATAAAATTGATACGTAGGTGCCCATACTCTTCAAAACACACACTTCACACCAAAGTATGTCAAATACTCTATTTTAGCTCCAATCGCTCCGAAAAACAATGAACTCACATTTTTACCTAAATCCTACAAAAGAGAATCAGTGAAGGAACCTAAAAACAAATTGAAAACCAACAAAATATTAAGTTAAAAATACCTAATTAATTAGTCTAAAACTAATTTATCAGTAAATTAAGTAAATCTAAAAAAATAATAGGTTAGTTAACAGAGATGGTAAAACAAAGTGTGCTTATGTATAAAAAAAAAATAATAATAAATAAATAAATAAATAAATGCACTTGTAGTTCAAAGTAACAAATGGTGAGCAACCGAGATCCGCAGCAGCCCCCTCCATCCCTCCCTCCCCACTCGGCCCTCCGTAGCCGAAACCCAAATTCACAGCGGCCCCTGGTCTCCCTCGCCAAACCCAGATCCTAGCGGCCCGTCCCCCTCGAGGTCTGCCCTCTCTCGGGAAGCCCACATCGCAGCAGCTCCTCCCTCTCCCTCTCCCTCTCGCGAGCTCCTCCCCACTCCCGGTCCAGCGCCGAATGCAGATCCGCAACGGTCCCTCCCCCGCAAGATTCCTCCCGTTGCGACATAGATCCGAACTACAAGCCCCATTAACTAAATCAGAGCTCTGTTTATAGAAGATTTAATGGTGTCTCGCCGTGGAGATGACGAGAGTACCCTCTGGATGGCGTCGTTTCCTCATCTTTCTCCCTCTCGTTTGCTTTCTTCCCTATATTTTCAATGGTAATTCCCTTTTCTTTTTTTTTTTTTTCCTTGATTTCTATTCCTATTGACTTAGTTTTTGAGCTTGACGGTTAGTGTGTATGTACATATCTGTATTTGTGAATTTTTTTTTTTTTTTTTGTTAAATAGTTAGGGAACTGAATCAGAGCAAAACTTTCGAAGATCTACGAAGAAAAAAGTATGATCACTTGGTTCTTGGACCAGCTGCTGGTGAAGGCTTGCCCAATCGTTTGCATTGCCAAGGTTATTGTTCTTCTTGTCTTATTTTTGGCCTGTTCTCTTTTTTCTTTTTCTGAGGAATTTTCATGTAGAATTTGGCTTTTCTGTGTGAGTTTTTTTTTTTTTTTTTTTTAAACTAGAAAATCTTCTAAGTTTGTTCTTTTAGACTGAAATAGGTTCTAAGTACCATTCTCTAGTAATTATGACAATAATTATCTTACTTTAAAGACCTAAATTTTGACAACATTAGTTGTTATGGAATGAAATTTTGATAACAAACTATTTAATTATTGATAGACACATTTCTCCCATTTTTCCATAGTGATGTTGTTTTTAGAAACCACTTTCGTATGATTGTTGGGCAATCTCCTTTGGCGTGCTCAGTAGATTATATCTTATTGCTATTTAGTTACCTTATTTTTTCCTCAACAACCCAGTGAAAAGGCTGCAAAATGTAAACCGTAGATTGGCTAAGATCGAATTAAACCGTCTTTGACTGAGCAAATCCTGCCCAATTTTAATTTCCGTCCCTGAGATTTTTTCCTATTGCAGTTAATGATTGTGTCTCATAAGGGGATATTCTTCATGTCTTGCGAAGATGGTTGTTAGAAAAAATTAGCAGTTAATATTGGTTTTAGTCTTTTCTTATTTGTTTTTTCGTTTTCTCTAGAGCAGGCACTAAAGCTCTCAACAAAACCGATTTTTCAACTCCCTCCAACGCATCCAGCGCTGGAAACAACATATCATTTGTCACCGTCTTTACCATTTATAATTCCTCCCTCGATGAGCTTGCTGATGAGAATGCATCAAAGTTGGTTGTTGTTGGGAACGCTTCATATAGTAAGGAGGAGAGGTCTATGGCCATTTTAAATACTTTTGTTAACTTCATTCAGGTAATATATAGACTCGATTATCATGTTTCATTCTTTTCAAACCTTGATTGCAAGCCTGTGTAAATTATGTTGAAGTTCCATATTTACATCGGGTTAACTGTACAAAATACAATGTTCCTTTTCTTTTTCTTTTCTCCTTACTTTCTTTGAAAAAGAATAAAATATACTTGCTAAAGTGCATTGTGTTTCTAATCCTAAGTTTAAATAACTATTTACTTAGCATTTACAGGCCAGAAGCTTGAGTTTTCTGAATCTTGAAATACTTTAGTTGAACGGACCAATGTTTCTGATTAATGAGTTTTGAATAGAAGAATCCACGTTAATCTTACGTTTTGTTATGCAGGTGACAATGCCCGAAAGCAATGTATTCATTCTTACGGACCCAGCATCTGATCTTTCAATCAGCAGAAATGGGGTAACTGTTTATCCAATCGAAGGTGAATACTCACGAGACGAGTTGATGCTTCAAAGAATCAGGTCTTACATTGTAAGAGCACACTGCATTAATCGTTGGTGGAAGACTTCTATTTAGAAATAGAAATCTGCTCATTTTATTTCAATGTTTCCTGTGATCAAATGATGCATTCACGACCTGATCTCTATAACTTGTTTGATTTATGTCGAGAGTAAGAATTAGTTTGTGATTTTTTCTTTTCAAGATGGGGGTGCTTAAGTCATTATTGATACATGGTTTCCTTTCCATTTTTGTGACGTAATTTTATGGTCTCGTTATGACTATGCTGAACTTAAAATAATGTATTGCTAATTCAGGCCTTCTTGGAAGCCAAGCTTCAGGAGCTTTCTCAAGGGTCTGGACATATTAGTCATTACATCTTCACCGACTCGGACATAGCTGTTGTTGATGATTTAGAACAAATATTTTGCAATTTTCCAAATTTTCATATCGCCCTCACCTTCAGGAACAACAAAGCACAACCTCTGAATTCAGGATTCATTGCAGTGAGAGGGACTGCTGAGGGCATTTTAAGGTGTGCATTGGTTTCTTTTAACTCAGTTTGGTTGCAACGAAGCACGAAAAGTATATAAACTTTTCAAACTATTTTCTGTGTTTAGGCATTCAGATTAAAACCAAATCTTAGTTTCGTGAACCTCCATGGTATTGCAGGGCGAAAGAATTTCTACAAAAAGTACTAGAGATTTACATATCAAAATACATGAGTGCTTCTCGAATGCTCGGGGATCAGTTAGCTCTTGCTTGGCTTGTGAAGTCTCATCCATCTTTTGACATGTTGAGATTTTCCGTAGCACGACCATTCCATCACAACATTGGGGGCATTTTAGTGTTATTTTTACCTTGTGCTAAATACAATTGGACACCACCAGAAGGTGCAGGCCAATTTCATGGCATGCCTTTAGATGTCAAGGTATTACATTGAAAACTTATGAAATGCCTCTATACTATGAGGATCTGATAAATGCTAGATTTGGCGGGGTTTATTTTTATTTTTATTTTTTGCATGAATCCTCACGAGTTATCGTTTAATGGACGTAGGTTGTTCATTTCAAAGGATCGAGGAAACGCCTGATGCTTGAGGCTTGGAATTTCTTCCATTCGCATTCTGATATCTCAGATATGTTGTGCCTTGTCTTGAAGAGTGGAAGAACAAAGTATGATTTTTGAATAGCTTGTTGATTTGTTTTAGCTTCATTCATGGATTGTGTGACAGAAAATTTGATCGATTGTTTAAAGAAATCGGAATGTCCATTGTAGTGGATGTCCAACTTTCCCTACCCGTGGGGTACAAACAAACGGTCGTCATTGAGTCGATGATAAACCGAACCCCAACTTTAACGGCGCAATGGTGCAGAAAAAAGTGGATTTATTAAGGCATTGTGAAAGAAGGAAAAAAGAGTAGTCAGGTAGGTAGTTCGGCTGTAGACATAAAGACAAAAGGAATTGTAATTCTCAGCCCAATTCATTCACTTGGGAAATACTCCACATACAATGTGAAGAAAAAAAGAAAGATCAACGTTCTTGTGCTTATGTTCGTTGATTCTTTACCACTCAAACTATTTTAGGGAAAATTGTAGTAAATAGCAATTTTACAAAAAAAAAAAAATTTGAAGTAAATAACACGTTTTTTAAACAATTGTACTAAATAGTAGATTTAACTGGTAAATGGAAATTTTACCAAGTCATTTACTTGATAAATCTGTTACTTAGTACAAATATGTTATCTTTCTGCCTTCATCTGTGGATTATGTAATTGATGTAGAACCAAGCGGAAGAGCTCGAATGGAGATAAGAGAAGAATAGGATCGACTGAGATAGAAAAGAACCACAAAAGAGAACAATTATGTAATTTCAAACAATTCATAGTCTACCATGCAGAAACATAGCCAGACATATATATACATACATATATATATATATATATATATATATATATAAAGGCAATTAAACTCAAATAGGAAACCAAAAAGAAAAGGAAACTAATACAAGAATGAGAAAGTAGCGCGAGTGGGAAACATAATCCTAATTACTTGAAATAAAATTTATCATTACTAACCTAAATAACCCCTAATTAATAGTAGTAAGCATTCCTAAATTATAACTTTTCTAATCCACATCAGTACTATTGTTTCATTCCTCTCGTTTAAAAGTTGATCATATTAAGGCTGTCCAATTTAACTAGTAAACCAGTTAATACGAGAAAACTGACTGATGCAGCAGATAAAATATATTAAAAAAAAAAAAAAAAAAGAAAAGTAAGAAAGAAGAAAGAAAGGAAATACATAAACCAAAGTGGAGCTTATTTTTTCATGATATATTATAGAAAATAATGTTTGCACCAAGATCTACAATTTCTATATTTACAACACTGAGATTGCTCACTGTCCGTGGTTTAATTAATGGTTACATTTCATCAGGAAATGTGCCTCAGAAATAGAAATCCAAGAATAAAAAACTGGAAGATGCAAAAGATTTTAAGTATTACAAGCTGGAAAAAACAGGACCGGAAACAAGTCTTCCTTCTCTAAGCCTACTGCAATATAACAGACAATGATTTCTTGTTCTTGAAGTTTTATTATAACTTACTGAAATTCACAGTGCCTTTTTTCATCCATAGTAAATAATTGTAGAGAGAAGAAAAGAACTGCAAATAGATTTGGGAAAGCTTAGCCATAGATAGCGTGAGCAGAGGAAAATCTCATATATACAATTAACAAAGTTCGGTACAATAGAAGCTGTACAAAGTTTAATCTAGACTCTACATGTAGCTAATACAAATGGCAAAGGAAGGAAAGCAAAATCTGCCTAATGGCGATCTAAAATGCCGATTAGCGATCAGACGGCAAATCTATTAACGGAAGGAAGGGTGCAATACATAGTTGATCCAAATGCACTGATTTTGGCGTTCCGGTTAAGCAATGGAAGCTCCAGTAAAGCAAACACAAACACAGGGAGAAAAGGAAGCGAAACAATTGGACTAGAAATCCGTGTCTGTTAGGAACGAGAGGAGCAGACCCCACTGCCAGTTTTTCCAACCAATTGATGAGGATCAACAAGAACATCGACGAAATTGCTTGTGCATTAAAATACAACATGAATAGATAGGGACTTATCGAGACTGGAATTTCATCATGGTGGTTGTTGCCGGGAACTGTGATACCATATGTAAACAGAACCGCCGAGATTAGAGTGAAAACAATCATAGAACTTAAAAGTGTTGTCCATCCGCTTCTCTCCAGCCTCAACTAACCGAACATGGCACGCGGTACATAGTTCCCATGCAGTTCCTCGATCTGCATTTTGCCTGTATTCGAACGACATTAAGGATGAATCATTTTCTCTACTGCCTAAAGCAAAATAGAAATATTAACAACGTCACATTGAATCTCTTAGCCATGGACTTGCAATCTTTAAGCCAAAAAAAAAAAAGGTTGACACAGAGTGAGAGTTTTAAAGTTAAGATAAGAGTGGCAATGATAAAGTTCAAGTGACATAGACATGAATAATCCTATATGCCTATATATGTATAGAGAGAGTGAGAGACACTCAGCTAAATCCCTGTAATGCAATTTTGCTAGAAAGCGATTTAAGCATTTGGACAGACAAACTCATTTCGTTAGTAACTGTGTCCTTTCCCATGGAATTCCAAGCAATTATAAAATACAACCTCTTCAGGAGCAGCAATATTCATGTTGTCATCTGGATTTTGTATGCCATAGTCCTTCAGTTGAAGATGAGACCGATCTCCATGTACATGCCGTTGCGGCCTTCAAAAAAGCCAAACAACGGGAGCTCTGGTGAAGATTTGATTTTTGAAAGAGGCCGAAGCGGGAACACTTTTAGTTTTTACCACAATCAGTGCAAACGTTTCTGCTCAAGTTCTGGTGATAAAGGCTCAGTGGTGAATGCGCCATAACATATTCGATCCACCAGGGTAACTTATAACGAGACACGGGCGTCCCTTCAAGCATAACTGCCTTCAAATTTTGTATCATATACTTTGAGATACTATAATTTGGAAGACTCTTGTTTGAGATTTTCACAGTAATTAAGGTTCAATATCTCGAGACTGGAGAGATTCCCAACTGAGGAGGGAACTCGCTCTATCGCTGTTCCTGCTCAACACCAAACATACAATACTCTTGGGGACCCTTGGAAACTCACGTACAGATGAGCAACCCTCAAGAAAGAGAGTTCTATGCTCAGCGAGATGTTGAAAATAGTAAGGAATTTCTTGCAAACTATTACAATACATACATACATATATATATATATATATATATATATGTATGCGCTCCAATTTTGAAGCTCCAGAGAGATCTGGAAGTATAGTTAGGTGCTTGCAGTAGCCAAGATCAATCGTTTGTAAGCTCCCCAGATGCTGTTCAGTGAAAGAAAAGAAAAAGAAGCTAGAAATAGTTAAAATTACTTCCAAAATTTCGATTTGACATTTATAGATCTAAACATGGAAATGGAAAACTTACGTGTCTCCCTTCCCAAAGTTTGTTGGCTTTGCCATAAGAAAGGTTAAGTTCAACAATAAATTGGGGTCTAAAACTCTTTGGCAGAGATTTCCAAGGATATCCCTCCCAATGAAGGTATCTAAGTGAATCGGGAAGAAACTGAAGATCATGATCTTCGAGAGGAATGCACATTTCACGCTTCTTGAGTTCGTTGGAACAAAAAATTTTGAACAATCTCAAAATTAATGAGTAAAAATTTTGATATTAGTTTTTCTAGTATTTAAGTATTTTATATTAGTTATATTGGTGAATATGATGAGGATGATTTGTAATTTAGAAATTACTATTTGTGTTATCAACATGTTGATAACATATGATATATTTTTTTAAAAGTTTGTGGATAATATCTCAAGAAATTATTGATGAAGATTGTTAATTATAATAGGTTAAATGATAAATATTGTTTTGGTCAATTATTTGGTCAAATTTTTTTAAATAAATGTATAGACATTACACAACGATTTAAAAAAAAAAAAAAAAACTATCGTTGAATGTCCACTTTTAACAACATTTTTTTTAAAAAATGTAATGTGTGAATTTTACAGGCACATTCAATGAGAGTAAAACCGTCATGGAATCCTTACATGTACTATGACAGCGGATACAAGAATTCCACAACATTTTTTTAACCAACTGTGAAATCCAACTTTCCTGATAAGGAATCATCCACTGACAGAATGCAAGTTCTTTATTTGAGCAAATGTTACTAAAAGAATGCATTCTATCGTGGTCTAGTTTGATGTATTCTCCAATATATAGATGTCTATACTTTATAACACCTTAATACATGATCCAGATAAGTTATTCGACCAATTTAGAAGTATACATCATCATAACTTTATTATAATAAAGTGCCCATCTTTATTCACTACTTGATGAACAAGTATTTTATGCTTTTATTACCAAGAATATATCTCCTTGTATATTGTCCTTACATATACATAATTACATATACATAATTGAGAATATTTTCTAGAAGTAATGGTTTTATGATATAACTTATCATAGCAAAATATACAAAAACAAATAACTTGTAATTATTAAATTAAAAAACCGAAAATACTTTATAATAATGTTGTAATGTCAAAACGTGACTTCTTTAAAAGCACCCTAATGCTAACACCCTATGCACCAACTTCTCCCCTCGCTATGACGGTGACCCACCCACAACAAAATCTTGGTTTTTTTTCTGCAGATGGTTTCAGGCTTTGTGTTGTTGTTGTTGTTGTTGTTTTTTTTTTTTTTTTTTTTTTTTTTTTTTTTTTGTAAAATAAAAGGAATTAATTTTTCTGAAAATTTGGGGTAGGAATCGTATTATTGTAAAACATAGCGGTAATATTTTAATTATTTTTATTTAGGTTATAATATGGTGTAAAAGAGAGTGTCTACACCCTCGCTTGTATAGTTATATTTGGTAAATGACCATTACATAATTGGATAATTAGGGGGAGCGCCATTAAAGTGGTGTGGATTGATTTTTTCCGTACACTTTATTATATTTATTAAAGGGATGTAATTTTACTGTTCACATACAGTAAAATTACGATTTTAACTTTTAAATTCCTTCATGCCGCCCTTCCAGTACAGTGAATTGACTGTTTTGCCCCTCAAACCCTACCTTTCCTTTCTCTTTCTCCTCTCTGCCGCTGCCTTCCTTCATCTCTCAATCTCTTTCATTTTTTATTTTTATGTTGCTCTCTCTCTCTCTCTCTCCTCTTTTCTTCTTCTTCTTTTTTGCGTTTTTGGTCTCCTCAAACCCTAAGTTTCGTCCTTCTTTCTCCTCCCTGCCACTGCCTCCTTTCATTCTTCAATGTCTTATTTAGTTTTTCATTTTCCTCTTCCTCTTTCTCTCTCTCTTTGTTTATTCTCTTTTCTTTTTCTCCTTTTTTGTGTTTTTGGTTTCAAATTTCTACTGATTGGTTCCTCTTGGCTCCTCTTCTATTTTCTCTTCTGCTTCTTTACTGTTTTTTTATTTTGTTCTTTATTGTGTGTTTTGAAATTTTTCTCCATTTTTTTCCCCTTTCCTTTTTTCGCCTCTCCGGTGTATGGGTATAGTTGAACAAGAATTTTTGGGTTTTTTTTCGGTTTTGTTTTTTTTTCTGTTACTTTTTTTTTTGGATTTTAGATTTTGTTGTGTTTGTTTCATTGTTTTCTTATTTTTTGTTCTTTATTGTGTGTTTTGAATTTTTTTTCTTCATTTTTTTCCTTTTTCTCCTTTTCCTCTCTCCGGTGCATGGGTATGGTTGAAGAACAATTTTTGGGTTTTTTTTTTGTAGGTCATGTTTTTTTTGGTTCTTTTATTTTTTATTTTTTGACTTTTCGATTTTATTGTGTTGGCTTCATTGTTTTCTTATTTTTTAGATTTATGTTCTGAAAACCATAGTTTTTGGGTATTTTGATTATCTTTGTTGTGTATTTCTTCTTTTTTCCCATCTTCCCTTTTCTCCTTTCCAGTATATGGGTATGGTTGAAGAATAATTTTAGGATTTTTATTAGTCATTTAGGGTTTTTTTTTTCCCTTTTCCTCTTCGACTAAGGTTTGGTTTTTTTTTTTTTTGGTTATTTTGTTTGTTTTCTCATTTTTCCTGACGTGTATGTGTGTACTAAAATAACAGTATTTTTTATTTTTTTCGTTTAATTTTTCGGTATTATTAAAGAATTTTTGCAAGCAAATGTAAAGAAATGGATAAAGGGATGGGGTATGTTTTGGTTTTTGTTCTATTTATTTCACTGAGTTTTTTATCAATTTGTTTTTGGTTTTATATAAATTAATTTTGATTTTAGTTTTTTGTTGAATTGTATTTATAGATTGCAGTGGTTGCAATTCTCAGCTGGCTGATTGGGACTTTTGACGAATATATTGAAAATTTTTTATCCGTGATGTTTGTATTTTCAAATTTTTTTAGTTTTTTTCCCCCGGGTATTATTTCCTTAATTTTCTATCTAAATTTTTATTCATTTATTTTTACTCCATATAAATCTTTGTTATGATTTATAGTTGTATTCTACGATTTAGTTAGAATGGAATGAATTATTAGGGTTTTCTGTTATTTGAATTTGTGATTTGTTTAGGTTATTTCTGTGTGAGATAATTTGCTTTGGTTTTGCTGAATTGTCCTATATATTTAATGCTTTTAGTTTAGTTTGTTTTAGTTGTGATTGTATTATTTGTTACAACTTTGTAATTGCAGTCTGAAGATTACCTTTATCGGAATTTGTAGTATGCGTATATCTGTTATTAGTGTTTGTAATTTGCTTTATGTGTATTGTCTGCTGTGAGTACATGTATTTTTATCCATATACGTGTAAACATTTTGTTACTGTTGTTTTTCACCGACTCTTTAAAGACAGCCTACTGGAAACTTTTAACATGTTTTTTCCCTTATTTATTACATATTCTCTCATTTATTACATCTTTCTTATACTTTACCATTAGTATTTCCATAATATCCTCTTAATTACTCTGTTTCAAACATTCTTTACTTCTGACCTTAAATATTTTATCCTACTGTTTGTTATCTTCCAAAAACTGATCATTTTGGAATACTTAGTTCTGTGGAAAGCTGTTGTTTTTATTCAGGTACTATATTTAATGGTGTATTTTTATTCTGCCAATTGCTTTCTTCACTGATTTTATATTCCATGTTCATTGATTTTTATATTCTTACTATTGCTTTTGGACTCATTTTATTGTGTGGACGATTTTGCCCTTCTAAGTATGCCTATCGGTTATATTGTTTATACTGCTTTGACCTTTTTGTGTCTCTAACTCTATCTATGTGTTGTTTTTCTCTTCTCTGTCGCTGCCTCTTTTCATTGTTAAAAGTTACCTTTGATTTTTCATCTTCCTGTTTGATTTAATCTCTTTTTGTTTTTTTTTCCCTCTGTCTCTGTTTTTTTTCCCCCAAGAGAATATAAATATTTTTTTTCTTTGTTAGATCTTTGATGACTATTATTCTTATTATAAGTTAAATAATCATATTATATGATCTAATAATTTTTTTCATTGTTCTGATTATTCATGACTTATATTGTTTTTTGTTCATTTATATTTGTTTCTATTATCATATTAATTATGTCTCTATTTTTATATGATTTATAAAGTCTTAGCATTTATATATTTGTGTTATGTTTTTTTATTAATATTGTTGTAGTAAGTATTTGTTGGTTTTGTTCTCTTTTTTTATTCGGATTTGTTTTGTTACAGTGGGGTTTTTTTTCCCTTCCCTTAATACTATAAATGTTTTTTTTTAGGAATTTTTGTAAAAAAATTTTAATATGTTATGATGATCTCTATTTGGATATGTATATACCAAATGTATTACTTAGTTTGGTATATGTTGATGAATATCATATTATTGATAGTATATGTTAAATAACTAATAGATATTATTTGACAGTTTTTATCGTTACTGTGAATGTTTGGAATTATATAATGTTTTCATTATTTTCATTCTGTTTTTTCTCTGCCCTTTTTCATGTGTTTTTTGTGGATTTATGGTTTGTAAATCTCACGTTTTGGTTTTTTTTTTTTTCTTTATTTTCGGTATCAGTTATGCCTTCTGTTTTTATTAGTTTTGTGTATTCTTTACCTTTTTCTGATTTTGTCCCGTTCTGTTTTTGCAAAAATATATATAAACATATTCATATATTACTGTTTATTTTGATTTATTTGATATTTATTTTGTTGTCATTTTATTTTTTTCTACAATTTTCTGTCTTTTTATTTCTTCAATTTTTCCTTTTGGAATTTAAAGTTTGAAGTTATGATTTCAAGATCCTATTCTTTGAATTTTTTAAGTTTCTTAATCAGTTATTCCTCATTTCTTACTTCTGCTTTATATTGTTCACTATACTTTTATTTCCTCCTGTTTTTGTTACGTTATTTTCCTTTTTATTATTAATATTTTTTTCTTGGTAGATATTCCCAAACATTTCACCCGGTAGCTATTGAAAATGAAATCAAATTATATTTTAGTTATTTTTTATAAATACTCTTATAATACAAGATATCTGAGCTTACTTTACTAATATTTAATGCCTTTTTTCAATAATTAATATAAATTTTTCGTTAGATTTTTTATAATATGTGTATATATATATATATATTGGGTTATACATTTAAATTCGTGGACATGATTAAATATGTTATAGGTTTGTTTCTTTTTTTCCCTGTCATGGTATTCTTTAAGGATTTTTTTTAATTTAATATTGTTTTCTTTTTTTTTTGTATGATTTTTATTACCCGGGATTTTTTTCTTTTATTAAATTATTCAAGTGTTTAGATTTAGTATTGTTATATTTGTATGTAAATCTTTTCATTATTACGAGCCATTGTAATTTAAATTGTTTGATGTAATTTTTTATATTTTTTATTACGAACCAATGTTATTTAAATTGTTTGATGTAAATTTTTATATTCTGTACTTTTATAATGTAATATCAAATTTTTACTTTATATGTTTTTTCATTTTATTTAAATTTATGTTATAAAAAATAATTGTTGCTGAAAAATGTAAATCACTTAGGTTACTTATCATTTAATTTAGCAAAATATAAGTTCTTATTTAACGGGAAAAATTTTAACAAATTTAACTGCCAAATAACATATAATTCACATTGTCTCCATAAACTTTTATATAAATATAATTATATTAATTATCTTAAATAATTATTTTTATTGTATAATAATTAATTATTTTATTTTATTTTTTCTCTACAAGACTCGTAAAAACTATTGCAAAAATGCCATTGAGATGATGTCATAAATCACAATAAAAATTGTTTTGCATTTTTTTTCTCTCTCCTCACCATGTCTCCCCCACTTGCGTTTCCTGCTCTCTGCTCTCTCTCTCTCTCTCTTCCTTCCGATGACCACCCCTTCTCTCTTTCCTCCGACGATCTCGACGCCTGATCCTCCGCCGTCAGCTCCGATCTTTCCGGCGAGCTCCGTTTTCCGCCGGCAGTTTCGTTTTCTTCTCGTTGCCGGCGGGATCTGGTCGGATTCATGCGGATCCCCTCCTCACCGAATCGTCGTCGTCGCGCCAGGATCATAGCAGCAACAGGAGAGCAACGCCTTCCTGATCGGATCTCCTCCGACCTCAGCCCGTCGCCACTCCAATCCATCGATCTCCCTCCCACCGCCGCAGATTGCAGATCTGCCGTCGATCCACCACGGTCGCAGATCTAGCTAACGTAGCTCCGATCGTGGCTGCTTCGGTCGCCGGTTCCAATCATGGCGATGGCGGTAGCACCAGATCGGAAGTCGCGATCGGTGGAGTCACGGCAGTACATAGATCGCGACCACGTCAGTTGCGATCTCCGGGATCTTCGCGCGAAACTCTGGCGATGGCATCTTCGGCGATCTTCGGGAGCAGCCCCTCGCCGCCGCCGCCGTCGTTGAGATTAGAACCGGAAACTTTTTTTTTTTTTTTTTGGATTTTGGTTTTGATTTTTGCCTTTTTTTTTTTTGGTTGAAAATTTTGGTTTTGTTTATTGAATTTGGTAGATTTTGGTTTCATTTGATAAAATCTGGTGTTTGTTTCAATTTTCTATGGCCAAACCCGAAAAATCCGGCGAATCAAAAGTTTCCGACTGGTTACCAATTAGCATCCAGTTGGTTACCAAATTTTTGTTCGGTAATCGCTTGGTCGCCGACTGATAACCAGCAGGAGGCAGTAGTTTCCTGTTGGAAACCCATCGTAACCAACTGATTACCAATTTTACTTGTTGATAACCGGTTATCAACTGGTTACCATTTAGTTACCAAATGGTTACCACTGGCAGTGATAGTTTCAATTTTTCTAATCGAAAATCTGCCGGTTGATGGTAATTAATTAGTAATTATAATTGATATTTAAAATAAATAGATAAATAAGTATTTATGATATCATCTATAATATTTTTTGTAAGAGTTTTTTCCTTTGTAGTAAAAATTAATCCAAGTCTTGATTTTGTGGCGTTTATCAAAAGTTCCCAAATTATACCCTATCGGTGGGAAAAAAAATAACCGCCCCTTCCATAAAATTCCCTAAAATGAATGTGTGTTTGGGAGAAAAAAATGAGTGATACGGATTTTTAAAAGTTAAACACCGGAAATATGAGTTGGGTGAGATACATGCCTTCAACTAAGATTGTGTATTTGACAACGAAGCTACATAATTTCCAGCAACATAACATAAAATGTTTGGCATCTGGAACCACACAACTAAGACTCACTTTTCCTTGGCTCTAGAGACGGTCCATGAAACAACGCATATAGTTGCACCGTTAGGTTATTTGTGTTAAGAGTTATATTAACCCCTTTTTTTAATTTATTTAAGAGTTAAATAACTTACAATAGATGAATTTGACCTCTTTCCCAAGTTGTATGTTAATTAATTCCATTAAACCAAGACTAATTTATCATGGAATAAAATTCAGAAGTCTGCCTTTTGTGACAAGAAAGGACTTCAGCAGTTGAAGCAGTTGGTCACTAAACTAAGAAAAGTTTTGCCTTTGAAGAAGCATGATTTGTACATGACAATACACTCAGGTTCCAATGTGGGAGAATATCATGTCACCTGCTAATGATGTGTTCAACTCTAGGAGGAAGATCGACTTGAGTTATATGATGCCAAAATTCAGGGGGTGTTTGGTGAATGAGTTGAGTTTGAGTTGAGTTGAGATTTTTAAATTTGAATAGTAATTTTTATTGACTTTTTCAGAAAAGACAAAATTTTTCAGAAAAAGATAAAAAAATGATAAAAAAATACAGTTTAATTTAAGTTGAGTGATGATGTCAGACAAGCCCCATTCCATTTCTCAAAAATCTGGACAAAACCAGCAGTTCTCCATGAATTTCTACGTTAGGCAATCCAAAGTCAAAAGTAGGATAAACATTAGCAACTCTTTTCTTCCAAGGAATTGTGGTAGATCCTATGTTTCTATGCAGGAAATGTACGAAATATCTACTTAAAAGTATATTTGTCCTGTCTCTCTTTGTTGAAAACAAAATACAACAATAGCAATTAAGTGAGTAATGATTAATAAATAAAGACAAAGTCACTGCCACAAATGGCAAAAAAAAAAAAAAAAAAAATCTCCAAAACTTTCTCATGCAGATTTCTCCAAAGATGAGAAAAATGTTGACAGCAGTGGTGATGTACATAGACGTCATGGCCTAAGAAAGGTCACTCAAAATCAGGAAAAAAAAAAAAAAAAAGCAAATAAATAGTCCACGAATACCTTACAAAGGCACATATATGTATATACATCAATATATATATATATATATGCGTTTGTGGAACTAGCATAAAAGTACAAAGTCTAGGAATTGAACAAACGGGCACTCCTCTATATAGAAAGAAAACGGTTTCTTCTGCTCTTGGCAAACTGATAGTTTCTCAAAGTCGCTCTTCCCAATCATTCTATTCCTGGAATAAAGTTCACAGAATATGTATATATAACTCTTGCAAGAACATAGTAACTTACGTATGAAACAAATTTATCATGTGTGAATAAGACAACAATGGTCCAGAAAGTAGTAAGGAAAAGTAAAACTCCAGAGTAGAAGCAACATAGATTCACAAGTAAGCTGGTTTGAGAAATGAAAAGGAATAAGTGTGAGGCAAGAGAATTGCCTGCAGAAAAAAAAAAAAAAAAAAAAAAAAAAAACATCCAAAATTGCAGCCAAAGAAGTTATTCAAGAACATAACTAACACACCGTTTCCATTTATGATAAATATAAAAAATTAGGCCCATTACATAAAAAAAAGCCAACAGTAGTTCCTTCCTTCAGTTTCACTTTCATCTAATGGCCAAAACAGGGGGGGGGGGGGGGGGGGGCAAAAACTACTGTGTACTTTTTATTGAATCGCATGGCAATGGTTCATGTCCACCAATCAGCAGCATCTGATTCTGCTCTATTAGTTGTGAAATTCTACAAAAAAATAAAATCACAAGCTACAACAAATTACAATCAAAAAGGGATAAGAAGAAAAGAGATGCTCTTCAATTTTTTTTCCCTTCTTTTTAAAATACACAGCTAGGAAGTGCCCAACAAACAGTGTCCAATGTCCACCATCAGCCCACAAAAACACTTTCTTCAGTTTTAGGACACACAACAAGGGTCTTCCGCCTCGTATCGACATCGTTGATAACGGAGAAATGTTTAGAGATCAACAATAGAAAGAAGAAAGAAATAAACAATCATAAGAATCGGTAATGAATGAGAATTCGTGGAGAAATCGATTCTACCACCACCACCAAAACACGACTCGGAAAAAAGAAATTATTGTTTTCCTTTGTGAGTTTTGGTCAGCCAGCAGCCTTCTTCCCACCCGAATAGTAACTGAGGTACCACCTCACAAACTTCTTCAAACCGGCCTGCAGATCGGTAGTAGGCTTATACCCGAGCTCCCGCTGAGCCAAACTAATATTAGCATGAGTAAACTGAACATCCCCATTCCTCGGCAACTTCATGATATTCCTCTTGGCCTTCACCTTCAACAGCCTCTCCAGAATGCTGACCAAATCCGAAACGGGCACCGGCGAAGTGTTCCCCAAATTGAACACCCTCAACTGCGCCGGGCCCTTCTTCTTCCCCCCACTCCCGGTACTCTTCTCCGCCGTATCCAACGCCGCTAAACAACCCTTCACAATATCATCAATGTAGGTAAAATCCCTCGCAACCGTCCCGTGATTCGCCGCCTCAAAGATCGAGATCGCCTTCCCCTTCAAAATATCCCTAGTGAAGAAAAAATACGCCATATCCGGCCTCCCCCAGGGGCCATAAACAGTGAAAAACCGCAACCCGGTTAACGAAAGTCCATAAATATGGTTATAAGTATGAGCAATCTCTTCGCCGGCCTTCTTGGTGGCGGCGTAGAGACTCGCCGGCTGGTCCGTTCGGTCTCTTTCGGAGAAGGGCACTTTGGAATTAAGCCCATAAACGGAACTAGACGACGCCCAAACAATGGCGGGCTGAGGATTAACCTCCTTACAGACCTCGAGGAGGCTGACTAAACCGGCGATATTGCTATGAACATAAGAGCCGGGGTTTTCCATGGCGTACCTGACGCCGGCCTGGGCGGCGAGGTGCATGACGTGGGTGAAGGGGACGACCTCGAAGAGCTTCTTGAGGAGGTCGGCGTCATTAATGTCGCCGTCGACGACGAAGACGCCGGTGCGCTCTAGGAGGGCCTGGCGAGCGCGCTTGAGGGAAGGGTCGTAGTAGTCGTTGAAGTTGTCGAGGCCGAGGACGCCGTCGCCGCGGCGCTTGAGGGCGGAGGAGACGTGGGTGCCGACGAAGCCGGCGGCGCCGGTGACAAGGACGGAGATGCCATTGCGGGAGCGGACGCGGGCGGAGGAGCGGACGCGCTTCTCCCAGGCGGGGCCGCCCCAGGAGTAGGTGTGGCGGAGGGATCTTCTGGAAGGATCGGAAGGAAGAGGAGAAGAAGAAGAAGGTGACCGGAAGAAGAATAGGAAGATCAGGCCAAGGAAGAGGAAGGACCAGAAGGTGAGCTTGGCGAGCGAGGAATGCCATTGCCACCGGAGTCTGCCGTGGTGGTGGTGGATAAATGGGGATTTGTCCATCTTGAACTTCCCTGGCGTTGAGGGAATGTTGTCAAGGTGGGACATTTGCTTCATCTGGTTTTTTTTTTTTCTTTCAAAATTCAAAGCTTGGGACTTTTTTCTTTCCTTTTTTTTTTTTTTTTTTGGGGGACCCCTCACAATGTGGGATTTTTATTCATTGATTAATTTCTTTTTTCTTTTTTTTGCAAATTTTTTTTGTTTTTTAATCTGGGATTATTGTTAGGGTTTGAAGTTTGAGGGAGATTGAGATTGGAATTGATTTTTTTGGGGGGGGGGGGGGGGGGGGGGGGGGGGGGTTGGTGCGGGTGTGGGGGAATTTGATTTTGCTGTGTGTTGGTGGTGGTGGTGGTGGTGGTGGTGTCAAGGATAAGGAGAGAGAGAAAGAGAGATGAGGAAAGAGAGATGAGGAGAGAGAGAGCGAGAGAGATGCGTTTGGTTTGGCGGTGTGGTTTGTTACCTTATTTTAGCTATTTTTTTCATGTTTGTTTTGAGAGGGGAAATAGGAATCTTCTGGTTTCTTGGGAATGGGTTGGTGTTGGTGAGAATGGTGATGGTGATGGTGATGGTGATGGTGTGGGAGTGGGGAGTGGTGATGGTGATGGTGTTTGTGTTTATGTTTGTGTCTACAAATACATAAAAAGCAAGAGAAGAGGATTAGAGTCTTGTTTTTTGATTAAGCATTTGCTAATCCTAATCCCACCCTGTGTTTGTGTTTGTGTTTGCGTTTCAAAAGACACAGAAGGGATTTTCCCCCCCCTACTTTTGGCTTAGCAATTGAGCTCAAAAAGATTAAATGAATTTTTTAAAAAATTACTCAAATGGGTTTAACTTGATTGTTGAATGAGATTTAAAAGAAAAATTAATGCACCATATAATATGAAGATGTTCACACTTATAGATCGGAGAGTCCGACCATTAAAATTTGATCATCATTTCCTCTTATAAAAAGTTTTCCTTTTTTCATTTTTCATTTTTCATTTTCAAAAACAAAAGGTGAAAATTTTTTTTATTTGATTGGTTGGGAAACCTTGAATCTGGGAACTTTATATTTATACTTACCCCCAAGTTATCTACGCATATTTCGGGTGCATTTATCTAATTTTAGGGAGGGACTTTGTAATAATTTTGGGATTTGAGGATGTTGGGGGTTGTGGTTTGTTGGAGATGGTGTGTGTGGATGTGATTTTGAGGCTAATTATTGAGGGGTCCTTAAGTTTTCCCAACATTGAAAGCTGTGAGTGATTTATGGGAGTTTTAGTTCTCTCATTAATTTCAGATTTGTTTTGACCAACTAAGGTCTACAAACAAGATTTCCAGCAAAAAAAAGGTCTATAAACAAGATTACTGTTCCAATTAACAATTAAAAATAGTAAAATGAAAACATTGTAATAATCAAATAATTTAGGTTTTAGACCTCCACTCAAATCACTTGTAATGTAAATCATGCTATTTAAATTTCTTCTTCTTTTATGTAGTTTAATTATTTTAGGGAAAAAAAAAAGGTCTTTTTTTTTTTTTGAAAGAAAAAGGACTTAAATTGAATATTGAAACACTTTGCTTCTTTGTCTTGTGTTTCAGTAATTAAAATTTTCGTTAGTGAAAGCCATGATTAAGGTTTGGACATTTTTGCCAACAAAGTGATTCCATTCCGTAAGTATACTCATATATAATAATACTTGCATAATCATGCTTATTGGTTTATGGAAATTAGAATTTAAAGGTTGTATTTACCTCCATTATTAGCTGAAATTAAATATATATATATATATATATACAAGCTTTCATTTGCTTATATAGTTTGCATATCCTATTTGCCACTGTTTCACTCCTATCATTTCGGTGCTGGTACAACTAACAAATGGACAAAAAAAAGTGACTGTAAAAGTATAGAAATGTTTTTCGGGAAAAAAAAAAAAAAAAGGACAACCATGTAAATAATTTAAGACAGGAAGAACAGCTCAAAAGAAAGTCCAGGTAATGACAGTCTGTTCACTCTATTCATGTAGTACAAGGTTTTATTCTTTCTCCTCCTTGACCTCATAATGAAGCATTTAAATTCCAAGATTAACAAATAAAAACAACTTCCCTTATTTTTCCGAGCGAAAAAAAAAAAAAAAAAAACCCCCTTGTTTTTATCCAACAATTTGCCCTTTTCCTTTTTCTGTTTTTATATGTCGTTTGGAGTGTATACATATGTGATATGTGAAGGAGACATCTCATGTGCTCAAGAGAGAGATTTGAGTCTAAGTTAGCGAGCACTTGCATTGCAAAACAAGCTTGAAATGCTCCTCCATATACATATAATGAATCTACTATATAACATCCGTAAAGTTCCGGAAAATTTAATTTTTATTCAGGCTAGTTGATTTATATGTAACGTTATATAAACATATCTTTGTAAGTAATAAGTTAAATTTTTAAACTTCTTTTATAAATTAAAAGTGCGAATAGAAAATGTTATATATTAGTAAATTAGTGTTATAAAGCATCGATTTTGATGTTATATGTAGTGGACCGTGAGCTTCAAATGAAGGCAAAAAGGATCCAATTGCCAATATTCTATATTGAAAACTTAAATTGTGAATTTTATGTTAGGCTCTAGCTAGCATCATGTGAGGTGGGTGAAGTTGAATATTACTGTGGAGGATCACAAGCAAAAAATAAAAAAATAAAAAATAAAAAGGCAGCATTACTTCGTCTGTAAGATCTCAATGTGACTCAAGATTAAAAAAAAAAACAGAAGAGTAATGTCAAAGAAAATAAAACCAAAAATCATGCCCCACATTTCCCACATTATACTCATCATTATAATATTCATCAAACTTTAAACCTAAACATCAAATGGCCCACCCATTAGGACAATTTTGACCGTCCACAGGATCCTTTCCTCTTCTTTCCCTCAAAATATATAACCCATGCGTAAAATTCGCCCACTCTAACATGAGTGAATTTCTAGATCCGCTGTCTCATTTTTCTAATATTATTATGATAATTTATCAATTTTCTTAAATAATTTTACTATTTACATTTTTTATATGCTCTAATTCTTAATTTAGATAACATAGTATAACATTATAAAAGAACAATCAATAAAATAATAAATTCGGAACAATAAATCTCCCCTAAACTCTCAAAGACGAGCTCTGAACAGTCAATATTATTACTCTCTCTCCTAGATCTCACTTAGAACAAGTTGATTCATGACCATCAGTGGAGATATGGTAGAAAATTAAAGGGTATCTTAGACTTTGAGTTTTACTGTTAATAATGGATTTTTTTTTAATTAATGTCTTTTTTTTTTTTTTTGGCATTTTCAAAGAAAAAAAAATGTGAGGCTTTAATATCTCCACATCCACCACCAGCCCCATGTGAATCCGATATTTATAAAACTAAAATAAAATAAAATAACAGAGACTGGAGGGGACATGTTCTATTAGTCCTCTCTTTAATAACCAAGCATCATGTTCCATGCCCTGCCAGTAATGGTCTAAGGTGGACCATTTGGCACATGAGAATTTAATATATAGTTTTTTTGTCAATAAATAACATCACAAGATCACGGAAATTCTTATTATAAAGTAGATCCAGGACGGTGCAGCTGCTGCAAACCTATACATATAACATGAAGTTCTCTACACTAGGAGATGTGGAATTTGCCCGCCAACAAGCTTATTTTAAAGTTTTAAATAAAACAATAAAAATAATAATAATATGACAATAACGAGAATTCGCAGATCTTACAACAAACCACTAGGAGAAACAAACAAGAAGATTACAAGTCTTGAGAGAATAATGACAAGCTCAACTTACAAACTACAGTCAGCCAAAAAATCACAAGGCAAATATGACAGATGGAAAAAGGGATTGCTTGCCTTCCCCACTGCATTGGTTGTGACGTTGCCAGCCGATGCTATTGCTTTCTCTCTCTCTCCGTCTCTCTCCGTCTCTCTCTCGCTCTCTGTGAATGATTCTTTAACATTATAACTGCCTAGTGCTTTGTAAATGTCTTGAGGACGTCAAAGTAGTCGGGGAAAGTTTTTCGGGTGCAACCAGGATCCTTGATGGTAACCGGAACATCTCCACAGGCAGCAAGAGAGAATGCCATGGCCATCCTGTGGTCATCGTATGTATCTATTGCCGCTATATTTAACTTCTCGGGTGGGGTGATCACGCAGTAATCTGGTCCTTCCTCAACTGTCGCTCCCAACTGGAATGTTTTATCCCCATATGTCAAGGACGAAGAACTATCAACCATAGTTTAACAAGGCATAGGAAAAAACAAGTGGGTAAAAAGCAACTAAATCAAACCTTCGCGAGTTCTGTGCAAATGGCAATCATTCTCTCTGTCTCCTTGACTCTCCAACTTGCCACTGGAAATTACAAAAAAGCAAGAAATCAAGGGTGGTGTCTAGTAGGGGAAAATTTTTTAACTAGTGGTCCTCAAAGAAAGACAATCATTCTTGGTTGGTGTTCTTTTTCCACTTTTTAGTTTCAGATTAATGAACACATTTCTTTGTTAATTTATTTGTTTTGCCCAGATATGAAGCTAAGACTGACGCAGACCTAATTATCTGTTTCAGTTTACCATCCAAAAGCCAAAAAAGCAAAAACATAATACCATTGTGACAATAAAATGGAAAAGCACGTACCATCTCTTATAGCAGTGGGACCATCAGCAAAAAGAGCAACCACAGCAAGAGTCATGGCAACGTCAGGCATTTTGTTCATGTTGACATCAATGGGTTTCAAGTGTTTTCTTCCCGAAGAATCTCGTGGTGGTCCGGTGACAGTGACGCTGTTCTCTGTCCAGCTAACTTTCGCACCCATTTTCTCAAGAACTTCAGCAAATTTTACATCTCCCTTGACACAGCAATGAGTACATATGAGTTGACTGGTTTTTCTTTATCTATTTTCTCAATGTATGTTTGAAAAAAAAAATGTACAAAGGGGAGCAATAAACTCATATTCACGAAGAGTTTGCCCAAGGAAAATTTTATCTGATATTAACTTTGAAGATACAATGACCAGGTTCAAAAGAATTAAGCATCATATGGTGTAGCCAAAATACCTGTAAACTACTTGTCCCGCAACCTTCAACGGTCACAGTCCCTCCAGTCACTGCAGCACCAGCTAGGAAGTAACTAGCACTAGAAGCATCTCCTTCAACATAAGCATTTCCAGGAGATCTGACAGATTTTTTTTTTTTTTTTCAATTTATTATTGTTAATTCAACCAGATTTACAAAGTTTCGCAATGATATAGAAAAGAAGGACGAAACCTACTTGTACTTTTGACCTCCTCGAACTAAAAACCGATCCCAGCTATCACTGTGTTCAACACTGACCCCAAAGCGTTCCATCAACTTCAATGTCATCTCCACGTAAGGAACAGAGATCAGCTTATCAACAATTTCAATTTCAATGTCTCCGAGAGCCAAGGGTGCTGCCATAAGCAAAGCAGTCAAATATTGACTGCTAACTGATCCAGAAAGCTTCACCTGCAAAGGGTAAAACCATTTGTTGCAGATCAAAATGACAAAATTGGCCCGATCATTTCAGACAATAAACTAAATTTTGAGTTGCGTAATATTACGTATATATTAGTAGTGCAATTATTTCCAAAGGAGAATATTAAATACTGAGATGAGTCAAAACTAAAACGGTCAGAACACTCATTTATGTCATCTAAAATCACTTAACGCAACCTTACCTTCCCTCCAGGAAGACCTCCCTTTGCAATTACACGGACAGGGGGGCAGTTTGTGCCAAGGAAACACTCAACGTCTGCACCGAGTTGCTTAAGACCAGCAACCAAATCTCCAATTGGTCTCTCTCTCATGCGAGGTACACCATCAAGTACATAGCTGAAATATACAAAATAGAAGGTTGCTCAAAAGGTAATAATTAAATATGAGGCAAACTATCTTATTTAAATAAGTTGGTATGTCTGCGTGTGTGGCAGATTAGGATGTATGCTAGCAGGTTGGCAAAATGTAAATCTCTAGCACAGCCACCTGTGCGGCAAGGTGAATGGAATAGTACTTCTACATCAAAATGAAAGATGGGAGCATAAATGCTACGTTTTGTGAAGCCAAAAACCTATTTCCATACCCAAATGTAAAAGTTACTAGGCAAAAAAAAAACTTTAACAGCAACAAATAAAACAATGTATTGTTGGGGGAAAAAAAAAAGGCATCGGAGAACCCTATTGAATAGAGGAGCTAATTTTCAAAGTTACACTTGTTGAAAATGCAAAGCAGACAGACCTTGAATTTCCACCAGCAACAGTAACTGCTGCTGTCAATGGACGCATTGCCGTTCCTGCATTTCCAAGGAAAAGTTGAATTTCATCCTTTGATTCTTTACCTACTGGGAACCGACCACCACTGCCTTCGACAATTGCTCGTTTTGTTCCCTTGTCCGCTTCAACACGAAGTCCAAGGGTTTTCAAAGCACCAAGCATGTAGTGAATGTCCTCACTATCTAACAAGTTGTCCAAAACAGTTGTTCCCTGAATTATAATTTGAAAAGAAAAAAGAATTACTGCATACCAGCCACGATAGCCTATAAGGTAAGAAATTCAATAAAAATAAATAAATAAATAAAACCACCTTAAAGCACATGAATAAAGATGAAATAAAAATACAATCAATTGTAAAACAAAGTCCAAACAAACAAAATAAAAGAAATTGAATATACACTTTGATTTTCAGCCGACTCTAACCTACCAGCCTGAGAGCAAAATAATGCATATCAAGCAAAAGTATACTAGGGAAGAATGTGAAACTAAACACCATGGAGGCTTTCGTATACAGGATGATTTCCCTGGCAAACTATCTACTTTGAGTGAACACTGATTGTAGGTCCCTTCCAAGGCCCAGTGGATTCTAATTATTACCGAAGGGTCAATATTCACCAAAAACCATGTCAAATGCAAACCTTGTTAGTAGGCTGGTAGCAGTCGGATGATAACTAACCCTGACAGTCAAACTTCGAAGCAAAATGCTGTCTTTGAGTTCTAATGACGATGCTTCTTGTCACCTTTTTGTTTAAAGTTAGACCAGGCATGGACACCGATGATATCATGCCAAGAATGTTATGGTGAACACACCAACCAGAATAATTAAACTCTGATAATACTTTAATTAAGCTCAAATTAACAAGTAAAACTCAAGAATTAAACTCTCAAGTCTAGTCTTTAAGCAAGACCTCTAATTTGCTCGGCAATCAAAATCGAGTTTCCATTTACTTTCAACAGATAAACACACGTGATGACTAGCAAAGTATGCAGCACTTAGCTCAAAATTGATTTTGGCAAAGCACAATGAGTGTACTCTTGACATATGAATTCAATAACCCAACTTGATTTCCATTCCAAAATTTTCTTAAGAACAAAAAAGGTTATCAAGAATATAACTTTAGCCAAAACGAAAACACTTTGTTATTGCAATTTCCTCACATTTTCCTCCAACTAAAGACTCCAAATTCAGCTCAAACAAATCCTATTCGAAAATGCAAAACTGATGTTCAATTTTCCACATTTCCATTCCTCTCCCATTTCCTTCTCGACCATAACGAACGGCAATATAATTAATAAAGTTGCAATCTTCCATAATTCTTAAAGTAAACTCACCATTTAACACAAAAATAAAAATAAAATAAAATAAACCCAAAAATTGAAACAACCAAAGAAGCTTAAATGGTTCATACATATGTATGTGTGTGTGTGTGTACCTCAGAGAGAGCAGCGAGAAGCAGAATCCGATTGGACAGAGACTTGGAACCGGGCAATTTGACGGTGCCGGAGATTTCTTTAATGGGCTGCAAAACAATCTCCGGAACCTTCGAGGGCTTCTCCGCCGTCGCAACCGAAGCCATAACCGGACCAGCAGTGGCTCTGGTACCACAAACCACGAAATCCTTCTCAAGCTTCAAACTCAAAGAGCTCGAAGAGCCCAGAAACTTCGATTTCAACGAGACCGAAGAGGTAAAGGATCTGGGTTTGTGGGGCTTCGAAATGTTAGGCAAAGTAAAGGTGTTTTGAGCTCCATTGCTGCAGATTTTGCTCACTTGGGCCATATTTCCTTCTCTCTCTCTCTCTCTCTCTCTCTCTCTCTAAAAGTTTTTTGTGTTACTTTTCTCTCTAAAAAGTGGGTCTTTGGAGGAACAGAAAGTTGGGTTTTTGGTGGCAGTGGCAATGGATGCAGGTGAGGATTGACTCTCTCTCTCTCTCTCCCTCAAAAGGGTAGAGGGTTTACCAACCAAACTCTCCCACCAGAAATTGGGGGAAAATTTTTAATTTCCAAAACTTGGCTGTCTGAATTTGAAATATCCTAAGAGCTGAGGGGCTTATTTGACCCGTGGTAGTAGGCGGCTCTCTCCTCGCTGGTAGACCCGTGGTGGTTGGCAGTTTATTTTATTTTAATTTTTTGATGCTGAGGTAAGATTGTCCATTTTTACGTCACTATTGTGTTCGGAATTAAATGAGTTTTAAGTAAAAATTATCCTTAAAAAACTAATTCAAAAAAAGATAGAGTTTAATTTATATATAAATACAGTAATAGTTCAGTAATTTAACAATTTGAGATAAAATTCAATATCTCAACACTTGAAAGATAGTACTATGGTGTTCTTGGGGACAAAAAAGAAATAAAAAAATGGAGAGGGGGTTATAGAGGAATTATGGACAAATTTGGGTTTGGTAAGAAGCATGTCACGTTTTGAAATGGATTGCAAGATCAGTCCATTCTCTCTTACCAAACCATTGCAATCAGTGGGTGGGACCCAAGCCTCCAAAGAGAGATCAAAGTGGGTAGGTTGGTATAATACACTGAATTTTCAATTATTATTTCATTTCAGTCAATTAATCAAGGACAAAAAAAAATTTGTAATAATACATGGGCTATCATTTTGCGTGTAGATCTTAGGGTCACTTTTGTGTTTCAAAATTATTATTATTGATTTTTTTTTTTTCAAATTCTCTTAAACACACATTTATACTTGCTTTTTCTTTTTGTGGTTGAGATTATGTTGTTTTTATGTTTTTTCTTTTTCTTTTTCTCTCACTACGAGAATGATAAGGACAAATTCATTGACCAGCAACAATGAGAGATGATAATTAAACACATTAGTTATATATTATATTTCAATACAATATAGTAAGTGTTTGAATATCTCCTTTATTCCGTTAAAATACAAATGTATTTAAATGTAAATTTACTCATTTTATTAAACTTTTATTATTTATATATATATATTTATCAATCACATCACATCACATACGTTCTTTTATGAATACATATTAAAATAACTATTGAGATATAATAGGTTATTTATATTTAAATACAATATAAAAAGAGAACATCTAAATTTATATTGTATTTTATATATTATATTTAAATACAATATAAGAAATATATGTCTTTTAAATGAACCCTTAAAATAAGAAAATAAATTTAAACATTAGTAAACGCAAAACAAAAGGAATAGGATTCGGACCCACAAATCATTGTCGTTTCTCGGCAACACAGTTGCCCTGTTGGACTTCGAATGAACGCCAAAAAATGTAGGTCAAGAAGAACAAATATTTTTTCAGCCAAAAAAAAAAAAAAAAAAAACTATATTTAAAAAAAATTTAAATATAGCAAGGTTGGTACAAATGGGGTCCATTAGGTCTTTTAATGGGCCGGACTCATTTGGTTTTGGAGCCCAGGCTCAACTTAGAAGACTGTATACCTTTTTTTTTTTTTGGGGTTGAAAAGTACTTTTTCTTTTTTGCTTTTGCTCAATTCAAATAGTTCTATTTCTCTTAATCCAATTAATAGACTTGGGTTCATTTTTTAGAGTTCTTCTATTTTTTTTTATAAATATAATATTTGTAATAACCCATTTTCTATAATTTTGTTCTTTTCTTTTTAATTATTAGAATTCTAAAACACTTTTTTTTGAATTTTATAAATTTTTTTTAGTTCTTTAAAAATAGGTTCAAAAAATGGCTATAACATTTAGCTAGTCTTATGACTCTCCTTCATATGATGGTTCTATCTTTACCAGTAGAACACGTTTCTAACTTCTAAATCTATTTCAAATCACTTCAAAATAAAAAATAAAAAAAAAAGAGTATAGAAGATAGAGTAGTTTTACAAAACTATGAGTTTCAATTGTAATGTATTTTTTTCACATCTTATAGTAGGGGAAAAAAAAAAGGCATAATAATTTTGTAAAAGAAAGGTCACTTTTCCTTGTTAAAATGGAAACAAACTTTTCTAGAGACCAAGTAAGAATATTTATGCAAACAATAGACATTACTGTTGAGCTAAAAAGTACTAAGTGGTTTTTTTTTAATATATATTGTTTTTTTGATATGTAGTATTAAGCAGTTAAATAGTTTCAACAAAATTGGCAAGTTATTACTTTTGGCAAAAAGGGGCAATAAATTAACAAATCCCACACCAAAGAGGAAAAATAAGACTGTGAGATAAGTGTACAAGTGAATGTAACACGAATGCAAGTAGTTGTCAAAAACCGCATATGCCAGGAGGATATGCTGACCAACCAACACACCAACTGAATACGCTATTGCCACAATTCCCGACCATCTGTCCGAAAAAAAAAAGATATAAAATATATATTTTTTGCAATTTGGTTTTTGTAAACCGGGTCCCACTGCTAGCACTAAACGTCTAATTTTGGAACAAGATATTGGAGCGGGAAAGGCAGACAGTTATTATTATTATTATTTTTTTTTTTTTTTGAATGAGAAGGGGATCAATAGTGTACAACTGTTCTTTTGAAATTACCGGCGAGATGATAAGAGTCATAATACTAGATTTTCAACAGATGATAATCCTCAGACTTTAAGATTGGATATACATAATCAATTTGCCAAAAATTAGCGTCAATATCAAGGCTCTAATAAGAGCAAATATTCTAAATGATTTTCTTGTCACCATATCACGGCTACCCGGTAGGTTTGAGTGTTGTTACTTGGTAACCCCATACCACACCCTTTTTGAAGGAACTTATGGTGGCATGAGCATCAGACAATATGGATAGGACTGGAGTTTTTACAACCACATGCATATCTATAGGTCAATCAATCTCTCTCTCTCTCTCTCTCTAACCACAAGTAGACGATGTGGCAACGAAAGTTTCTTAGGCGGGTCCCATCATCTCATGCATGAGATATATGTATTGCACATATATAGTTTACATGGATTTTGCAAACAAATTTTGGATGGCTTGAAACCATTATCCAATCCAATTCAGTTACAATACACACAGACCCACTTTTTCTTATTGGGACAAACAAAAAAGAACCAACCACATTTTCGTCCATCCATCGATCCATTGCTTTTATACATTGTTTTGTTTTGATTATTATATGGCTATTTTTTGTGGGTTAGAACAATTTCCTCCAACTTTTATCAACTGAAGATATGAAAAATAATGAGAGAAAAAAAATATAAATTTATATTTTTAGTATTAGGTCGTAGAAAAGATTCAAATACTCTATAGCAGGGATATTACTAGTGGTAAAAAAAAAAAGATGTAGGAAAGTGAACCTCATTAATCAAGCATTGAAGAACATTACAAAACTAAAGACACGTCCGAGAGTTTGTTACAAAAATACATGAAAATCCTTAACCCCCTACTTCCTCTTTTTTGATTTATGTTGCTCTATTGAAGAATTGAAAGCAACAAAAGAAAAATAATTATGTTTTTCTTTTTATTGAAACAAAAGGAGACCTGTTGTCTAACAAATCACTGCAATGTGGCCAGTCCACCGCGGTCTCCAACCCAAAGCGAAATAACAAAGTTCGAAGACAGGCAGTTTAGAGCAGTTCTTTAGCTGCGGCAATGACAGCCTCCGCGGTGAGACCAAACTCCTTGTATATTTTTCCCGCAGGTGCACTTGCTCCAAAACGGTTGATTCCAATAGCCTTCCCATTGTTTCCAACAATTTTCTCCCAACCAAATGTTGATCCTGCCTCAATGCTGACCCTAGCTGAGACCGCCGCAGGCAAAACGCTTTCCTTGTAAGCATCTGATTGCTCATCAAAGAGCTCCCAAGAGACAAAGGAAACGACTCTAACAGCCTTTCCTTCCTTTCTAAGTTCCTCAGCAGCTTTAGCCGCAATTTCCAGTTCAGAGCCAGTTCCAATCAAAATGACATCCAGTTTGTTACCAGAAGAATTGTCTGACACAATGTAGCCACCCTTCTCAACTCCTTCAATGGAAGTGCCAGCAAGCTGAGGCAGCTTTTGACGAGAGAGAGCAAGAATAGATGGTCTCTTCTTGTTAAGGACTGCAACCTTGTATGCTCCAGCAGTTTCATTTCCATCAGCTGGCCGGAGCATCAATATGTTGGGCATTGCCCGGAAACTTGCCAAATGCTCTATCGGCTGGTGGGTCGGCCCATCTTCTCCAAGACCAATCGAATCATGGGTCATGACGTAGATGACTCTAGCTTCACACAAGGCAGAAATCCTAATGGCAGCTCTCATGTAGTCGGTGAAAACAAAGAAAGTGGCACAGTACGGAATCAGACCAGGACTGTGAAGGGCAATTCCATTGCAGATGGCTCCCATACCATGCTCCCTAACACCAAACCTCACATTGCGTTCCTCTGGGGTATCCTTTTGGAAGTCTCCGAACATTTTAAGGAGGGTCATGTTTGAAGAAGCCAGATCAGCACTGCCACCAAGAAGACCAGGAAGAACCTTTGCAAGGGCATTAAGGTTTTGCTGAGATAAATTTCTGGTGGCATCAGCTGGGCTCTCAGGAGTGTATGTCTGAAAATTCAGATCAAAAGATCTTGTTAGATGATCAGTAAAGAAATTAATAATTCACTAAATAAATCATTCATCTCAGCAGCTACAAAGAGGAGTCAAAGGATTTTAATGAAACCAGGCAAAATTGAGAACATAGAAGTCGGCGGAATGTGTAATCTAATGCCATAAAATTCTTAGCAAAACATGTCCACGCTCGTCTTCGTGTTCAAAAACGAAGAAAAACAAACAAAATAAAAAGTCAATTTACTCACCGGAAGTGCTTTTTCCCAACCAGCAGGTAGCTCACCACTGATGATGCTTTTCAACTCTGCGGCTTCTTCACTGTACTTCTTCTCATATTCAGCAAACTTGGCATTCCATTCAGCTTCAATGGCGGCACCATCAGGGATATGGCGACTCCAGTGCCTAAGAAAAAAAATAATAACAATAATCCAAGTGGTTCAGTACTTAATATAATTATATGACAAAGAGTTAATAACTTATGTTATGCTTCTTACTGTTTAACATCCTCGGGCACATGGAAAGGCTCATATGGCCATCCAAGGTTCTTCCTCGTTGCATCAACTTCTTTGGCACCCAGTGCACTACCATGTACACTGTATGAGTTTGCCTTATTTGGAGATCCGTAACCAATTGTTGTGGTGACCTGCAGGCAGACATAACAAATCAGAGAAAATAAGCATCGCAAAAAAAGCCAGACAGAAACTCCACTTTTTATATCACTTTGAAATCGAAATGCAAACACATACTGAACAAGTCAATATAAGCCTGAAGTTTCTAACCTTGATCAAAGTGGGTTTGTCTTTGACAGCCTTTGCTTCCTTAATGGCAGCCCGAATCTCATCATAACCAGTGTTTCCATTCTTCACCCAGATAACGTGCCACCCAAGAGACTCAAAACGCTGGCCCACGTCCTCTGTAAATGCAATCTCCGTGTCTCCGTCAATGGAAATGTGGTTGTCATCATAGAAAGCAATCAACTTCCCAAGTCCCCAGTGCCCAGCAAGAGAACACACTTCATTCGAAATCCCTCCATTTGACAACCATCACCCAATATCACGTATCTGGAATAAACCAAAAAAAAATCATTCTCAACCAAAACATGAATAACAAATCACAAAATCTAAGCATTAGACCGTGGATTTACGTGTAGTGGTCGACAATCTCGTTGTCGGGCTTGTTGTAACGAGCAGCCAAGTGCCTCTCAGCCAGAGCCAATCCAACAGCATTGGCAATACCTTGACCAAGTGGACCTAAACAATAACACGAATCGAATTTACCAAACATTTCAACAAAAGTCAAATCTTCAAAAAAGAAAAAAACAGAACAAAAAACAAAAAAAAAATGGAGACATAATAAATTCTAACCTGTTGTCACTTCAATACCAGTAGTCTCAAAGTTCTCAGGATGTCCTGGTGTCCTACTTCCCCATTGCCGGAATTGCTTCAAGTCTTCTTCCTAACAATTTATCCAAAACCAAATCATAAAGTCGACCCAAAAACAAGAAATCATGCAAAGAAAAAGATTTAAAAAAAAAAAACAAAAAAAGACACGATATGAACAAATTCACACTCCAATTCAAATTCGACTCGAATCGCCTGGAAGGCGGATCTAAAGCAAGAAAGAAGGAAGAAATGGGGGAATACCTTGACGCTGTCGTAGCCGGCGAGGTGGAGGAGGGCGTACTGGAGCATACAGCCATGGCCGGCGGACAAGACGAAGCGGTCGCGGTTGAACCAGTACGGGTTCTTTGGGTTGTAGCGCATGACCTCGTCGTAGAGGATGTGACCCATTGGGGCGCAGCCCATGGGGAGACCGGGGTGACCGGAGTTGGCCTTCTCGACGGCGTCGATCGAGAGGAAGCGGATCGTGTTGATCGACTTCTCGACGAGCGAGGTCTCCGTCGTCTTGTCCAGAGTCTCCACGGCGGCGGCCCTGACGGCGCGGCTGGCGGCGCGGCGGCGAGGGAGGCGAGAGGCCGGAGAAGAGGTGGATGAGGAGGATTTGAGGCCGGAGAAGGAGGGGATAGTGAGGGAGGAGAGGGAGACGCGGTCGGAGGAATGGTTGGAGCCATGGTAGGAGATGGCGCGGGCGAGGAGGGCTTGGGAGAGGGTCAGGGAAGAAGAGGAAGCCATTGTTGGGTTGTGGTTGGTGAGCTTTGGGCTTACCACAGAGAAGAAGAAAGAGAGTGTTGGTTTTAGAGAGAGAGAGGGAGAGGGAGAGAGAGAGAGAAGTGTGTTGTATTTAGTTTTATCGCCCAAGAGTGATGTGAGAGAGAGATTTAAAAAAAAAAAAAAAAAGGATTTTGGGAGCTCCTCGTTAACACAAGAGGACAAAGGTGAAGAACAGCTGCTGACCGTTGGATTCAATGAAGGGGCGAATCTCCACCGATGGCTATGGCTTAGCCTTCAGAAAAAATGCTCTGCCTTTCATTTTCCCTTCTTTCTTTAAAAATAAAAATTAAAAATATTTACTTTTTTTTTTTTTTAGAAATTTAGCATGCATTTGGTATCTAGTTTAGTTTACGAATTACAACTCAATTTTGATTTTTTTTCTAAAAAGTCAATCTTAATTTTATTATTCACAGTTATTATTATAATTTTATGATTACAGTTTTATGATTTAAATTTTAAATGTTCACAATTTTATATATAAATTTAAATAAGATGATTTTTTTTTTCAAATTACATAAAATTTTGAAACGAATAAAACAAACTTCATATTAATATTTTTTCCTCGAATACAATTTAAGTTTTTACACTTTTTAAATCCAACAATTCAAATATACATTAAATACATAATTTAATTTAAACTCAAATTCTACAATTCGATCCCTTGCACTAAACACATGCTTATTGTTTTCTCATTCCGTAGATAGTAATTGGATTATAATTTGAAACAGGAGCGGAGGGAGGGGGTGCGAGTGGGGGTACAACCCCCCATTTAAATTTTTTGTTCTCTTAATTTTCCTCCAAATTTTTTTTTAATTTTTACAATTTACCCCTATTGAAAATAAAATATTCTCATATAGACTTTATTTTGTCCCTATTAAAAATAAAAAATTTTCACATAACCCCCACTAATATTAATTCTCATAAAACAAAGATTATACTTTTACTACTTTATCCCCACTAAAATTAAAAATCATAACATAAACTCACTAAAATAAAAAAATTCTCATATAGTCCC
>CM046369.1:10265017-10297960 GCA_025413025.1 Ficus hispida | reverse complement strand
TAAACGACGTGTCTTTCAAAACAAATATGAATTTCAGAAGAATTTTATTTATTTATTTTCCAAACCATATTAAAATAGATTAGACACCAATAGAGCTGGAAGTTCAACGCTGGAAAATGAAAGGGGAATCAAATCTCTGCTAAACCAGAAAAAGATATGCATATATCTTGTAAATATGCACTAATTGTGAAATCAATTAGAATAAAATAATAAAAATATAAAAACAGGACACTTGCTTTTTCTAAATCCATAAATACAATAATTAGACGGAAAAAAAGTGTATTAAAAAATTTTAAAAAAAATAAAAAGTCAGTTATTTGTTTATAGAAAGAAAAAAGAAAAGGGGAGTCTATTGATACATTTTTTTTTTTCAAGCCACCCCCCCCCCCCCCCCCCCCCCCCCTCCTCTCATCACTTTTTAACAATTTAAATAACTTTTTCATTTTTTTTTTGTCTTTTTACCCCTAAAATCATATTTTTAAATTCCTCAAAAATGTATCTTCAAAAATGTATTAAAAATACTTTTTTATTCTAATTTCTCATTTTCCAAATCGTTGTTTCAAAATATGTTTTTACTTAAATATCTTTATTACAATCCTCAAAACATTGTTTGGTCAAAGTGATTATTATAAAGACATTTTATAAATTATCTGAATGCAAATATTTTCTATACTATTTTGTGACGTAACTTTTAACAATTAAAAAAATACTAATAATGGTGAAAATAAAAACAAATTTTGTTAATTTCATTAGTTTAATCTTATATATTATATTAAGAAATATCATTATCAATCTATAAATTTTGTATTCTTAATCATCATATTATAAAACTGTACAAGCAAACCACGTGTCTACACTAGTACAAAGAGAAGTGGAAGGTGACATTTCACCTAAAGGAAACCACAGGAAGAAAAAAGACATTTTAAACTTGAGCACTATATGTGCACTAAAAGTCTAAAAGGTGTCGATCCAGACCCCCAAAATAAATAATTTTAAAAACACTGTTCATCATCTTTAAAAAAAAAAAAAAAAAAAGGAAATTGGATCATCAGAGAGAAGATATGGAAGGAGAGAAAGGTACAGTATGTGTAACAGGTGGCACTGGATTCGTCGGATCTTGGCTCATCATGAAGCTCTTGATCACGGTTACTCTGTCAGAACCACTGTTCGATCTCACCCAGGTTAGCCATCTTCTTAAATATTAGAATTTTAGACATTCTTATAATTCAGAAGTCTATTTACCCAAGAAAGAAATGAATTTTAAAAAAGGAAAATAATCAAGCCTGGAATATTTCACAATAGATCTCTAGAGTATATAAATATATATATATATATATATATATATATGCAGTTGAAACTACGTTGGCATTGAAACTGTGGCAGAGCAAAAAAGAAACCTCAGCTTCCTCACAAGTTTACCAGGAGCGTCCGAAAAGCTCAAAATCCTCAACGCAGATCTCGGCGATCCGGAAAGCTTCGGAGCAGCCATCGAAGGGTGTGTCGGGGTGTTCCATGTCGCCACTCCCGGTTGATTTCGAGAACAAAGAATCGGAGGAAATTGTGACCAAAAGAGCGATAGATGGGGCGATAGGGATCTTAAAGGCATGCTTGGATTCCAAAACAGTGAAGAAAGTTGTGTACACTTCTAGTGCTTCTGCTGTGGTGTTTAATGGAAAGAATTTAGATGTAATGGATGAGAGCTTTTGGAGTGACGTGGATTATGTTAGGACACTTAATTCGCCTGCAGGTCCATATGCGATTTCGAAGGTCTTAACCGAAAGGGCAGTCGTTGAATTCTCTGAAAATGAAGGATTGGAGGTTGTCAGGTTGATTCCTCCTTTCGTTGTCGGTCCGTTCATCTGTCCTAAGCTCCCTAGCTCTGTTGAATTCACCTTGGAAAGACTCTTGGGTATGTATTGCTTTCGAACACGAAATTCTGTTTCATAAAGCTCTCGATAGCCTTAAAACTTTTGATAGCTTGTGTGACTTACAACGACGGTTCTATCCAAATTTTAACCACCGTCATTGATTTGGAGTACTCTGCGATATTTAGTAAATACAGTAGTAACTCATCCAAATTAAAAATTTGGGAAAACTTGCCTAGTTGTGTAAAGTTTCATGACACAAAAGTGTCGAATACATTTAGTTACAAACTTAGATCTCTTTTCCGATTCTTATTAATGCAGGTAACAATAGTGAATCGGGTCTTAATCCTATAGACATGGTGCATGTGGATGATGCTGCTAGAGCTCAAATTTTCTTGTTTGAACATCCTGAGGCCAAAGGGAGGTACAACTGTTCATCACTTGCGATGACAGTTAAAAATGCGTCCGAGTTGCTATCTACAAAATATCCAGAACTTCAAAAGCCCAAAGAAGAGTCAGTTGAATTATCCTTACATTTTTTTTTTTTAATTTTCAGAAATTCTCTTCTGTTCTTTCTCTAATAGTTCTCTTTTTTTTTTTTTTTTTTTGGGTGTAGATCTCGACTGATAGGCTCGAAGCTGCCATGTCTATCATCAAAGAAGCTCCTGGATTTAGGTTTTGAATTCAAGTATGGGGTTGAAGAAATATTTGATGATACAATTAGATGTTGTAAAGAAAAGGGTTATCTTTAGTACTTGAGTTCTCTAAAGTTCCCTGGTTAATTTCAGTGAATTTCATATCTCTTGCTGACTAGTAACTACTCTTGAGGTACGAAAAATTGACAACAGCAATGTAAAACTTGAAGGTCATAAATAAATACTTCTCCATCTAAATACAGTAATTTATTATTTTAGCATTAAATTCTTCAAAGCAGTGTTATATTTGGGTGCTAAATTTGATGTAATGATTTTTTTCTTCCATATATTTTTACAAACTTCATAAATTAATACCTTTTAATACCTTTCTGTTTCAAAATACCGGTTTAATGCAATAGTTTCAAAAAAATAAATAAATAAATACAGGAATTTTTACGTTTTTTTTTAAATTCCATGCATACCATTTGGGCTTTGGCATTAGCCGTTGAATTGGAGATGACTGTACGAATTACAATACTACTACAAATTCCAAAAAGAAATAGACAAAAAGAAATGAAAAGAAAAAGAAGAGAGGCGAGGGAGAGAGAGAATAAACGTAAGATAGTGGCCAACAAGAAACTGACCCTCTAGAAATGGATGACAAGACTCTTTCACCAAAGGAAACAAATTGAAGAAGGCCATTACAATGACATTTGAACGCGTGAAAAAATGTATAGTCGATCTCGGCTCACAATGAGGATTCTTGACGATGGTCAGTGTCACAACAACTGTTAGATCTGGCCCAGTTGTAGCCAGCCACTTGCTAAATATCAGTTAAATGTAATTAATTTGACACCTTATTATATTTAACTTTAATGTTAGATTGGACAAAATTATAAGTATGATTCTCTACTTAATTTTCTCGTTAAATATTAGGAGAAAAAGAAAAAGACAAGAATAATACTTGGGCACGGATGAAATGTTTTTCTACATTTTGAGATTTGAATAATGTTTATCTTATTTTAGGATTGTTTTAAGAGTTTAATAATAATTAAATGATCTCTATTCTACCTTAAGCTTCGAGTTTAGTTTTAGGAGTAGATAGAACTCTACATCCAAATTTGTTGACAAATTAAAAGATTAATAAATATAACATTCAATTAAATATCCAATCCATTTAAGGATAAGAATAAACCAGACACCATTTGGAGTTCAAGGAAGTTTTTGAAGTATTAGTTCTATTTCAAGACCTTTCATTTTTCATCCCTTTTCATTCATAGTTTTTTCCCTCCCCATGAAGTGTACTAAAAACCCACTAGGCCCACATCAAAACCATCCATAACATACAAACAAATGTAGATACGTATAATATATCTTACATGTGTGTGTCTATATATATGATAAGCTCAATATTTACTGTTGGAAAAATACCCCTATACCCGCAGGTCAGCAGAAAAATAAACTAAAATAGAAATAAAGATAAGACAAGTAATTTACGTAGTTTGACAAAATTGCCTACATGAGAGGGAAAATAAATTTACTAACACTTTCCCGATTACACACTTGTCAAACACTCTCAACCTCTTTTTATCCGAAACCCCTTATACATTTTGCCTATCTCTCTTCTCACTTCTCTCAAACGGAGACACATACTCTTTTGATTTTTTGGAATACCCACACACATAAAACTCTTAACACAATATGCCTATTTGTAAGCTCTCAATGGAACACAAAAATACAACTTTCCCAAACTCATAAAATAAGTACTTTCCCAAAATTAATTTGAGTTACATACCTAACAATCTCCACTTTGACTCAAATTCTCTCACCTCACACTCATGCTTACAAGAATAAACAAGTATTGAGTTCAAACTCTCATCAAACTTGACATGAGAAACTAATTTCTTCTTCCTCCAAGCTTTGTCTTCAGTTGTCACCTTCATCTCGTTGCATTCTTCCTTCTTGCAACTTCTTTCATAACAGACAAAGACCTTTCTTAACTTGGCTCCACCTTCATAGCTCTACCTACAACTATCTTCCTTAACTTGATAGATTCTTAACTTTGTCATCCTTCATGATAACCAAAGCACCTCTTTTCACTTCCATAAAACCACCATTCGCAAAATGCTCACATCCCAAAGTGTCCAACGGCCCCAAAAAAATTAAACTTCTTTTTAGTCGAGGAGCATGCCTAACATTCGCCAATGTTCCCACAACTTCATCAAACATCTTCACCTTCACATTACCTATTCCAATGGCTTTAGCGCTTGAATCATTGGCCATCAAAATTGTACCAGCATCACAGGGCTCATAAGTATCAAACCACTCCTTTTATGGACACGTATAGAACGAAAATCTCGAATCCAAAATCCAAGAGTCAGAGTTGCCTTCCGTAATAGTAGCAGAATATACATCATCTTCATCGTCATAACCATCACCAACAATGTTTGTAGCTTCTATCTCTTGAGCTTTCTACTTCCTTTTTTCTTCAAGGTAACTTGTCAATTCTTTACAGTTTCTCCTAATATGCCCCTTCTCATGGCAGTAAAAGCACTTGACATCCTTTCATTAATTTGATTAGGAACGGTCATCTTTCCACTCATAATATCTCCTTTGTGTTTTACTCCACCCCTACTTACATCTAACTTTACCATAAGAACTTGTTCAGTATGAGATAAACTACTATGTCTTTTCATGTTTACAATCTCTAACAAGTAGTTGATACCTCACCCATGGTCAATGTAGTTTTTCCAACTAACAGCGTAGTTTCCAAAGTCTCGTACAATTTGGGTAGGGTAGCCAATAAAATTACCGCTTTATCTTCCTCATCAATCTTGACCTCTACACTTAACAACTAAGTTATGCACCTATTGAAATTATTTATATGATCCCTAACATCACTTTCTTCACTCATCTTCAACTCATACAATTGCTTTCTCATATGTAATCTATTTGTTAAGGATTTCGACATATAAAATTTTTTCCACAACTTAGAAGGATATTTTTCATTCATAAAACTATATTTCAATTCAGGAGCCAAACTCAATCGAATAATACTTACTGCTCTTGCTTCCAGTTCTTCCCAATCTTCATCGCTCATCTTTTCCGGCTTCTTCCCTTGCAATGCTTTTAGAAGTTCCTGTTGCACTTGAACATCTTTCACTGTACTTTGTCAAATGTTAAAATTACTCTTTCTGTCAAAACGCTCAATCTACTCGAACATTACTCAAGACATCATATTGATTTTTCTTTTCAAGATCCTCGACCTATCTCTGATACCACATGTTGAGGAAAATACCCCTATACTTGAAAAGCGGTATAAAAATATACTAAAACAGAAATAAAGATAAATCAATGAATTTTTATAGTTTGGCAAAATTGCTTACGTCTATGGGAGATAGAGAATAAATTCACTTATATTTTCACAATTACACACTCGTCAAATACTCTCAACTGCTCTCTACCCAAAACCCGTTACACCATTTGCCTATCTCTCTTCTCACTTTCTCTCAAAAGGAGACACACACTCTCTCGATTTTTTTGAATACCCACACACACAAAACTCTAAACATTATACATCTATTAATAAGCTCTCAATGGGACACAAAAATACAGCTTTCCTAAATTCACAAAATAGGAACTTACCCAAAACTAACTTGAGTCACATACCTAATATTTTTCTGTTCAAGCTTTTTGTCTAAAATGGTTCATCTTGGACAAAAATGTTTTGTATTTAATTCTTTGTGATTTAATTTGCTTTTTTTTTTTTTTGTTTTGGGCCCATTTTTGAACAATTAAGCCCTTTCTTTTTTATTGATATATATATATATATACATTTTTAATTTTTGTTCTTTTATCTTCTTTGTAATTTTTTTATACCTCTTTTTTTTATTATTAATTTTCAGGTCATTTGTTTTTGTTTTTGTTTTGTTTGTGGTCTTTTTTTTAACTTATTATTTTAATTTTTCCACTATTTAGATAAATTTTTTCAAATATTTTCTCAAATTTGTCGCGTATGTTTTAGACTAATATATATATATATATATATATATATATATATGTTATGTAGAAATTTACGACAATGCCCTTGTTCCAAAAAAATTTTTAAAAAAATACTGGAATGAGAATATGAATGCAGAGCATGTCGAAGATCTTCCCCACAGGTCTACCAGGTGCATCGGAAAGGCTTAAGATCTTCGATGCTGATCTCAGCAACGCAGAAAGTTATCAAACAACCATCGAATGGTGCATCGGAGTCTTCCATGTTGCCACTCCAGTTAATTTTGAGAATAAAGAAGCAGAGGAAATAGTGACCAAAAGATCAAGAGATGGAGCAATGGGGATCTTAAAGGCATGCCTAGAATCCAAAACAGTGAAGAAAGTGGTGTACACTTCCGGTGCCTCTTGTGTGATAGTGAATGGCAGGGATTTAATGAAATGAACTAGATTTTTTGGAGTGATATAGATTATGTTATAGCTCTCAAGTCAAATGCAGGTCTGATGTAGCGGAAGTATATTTTAGAATAATAAAATAGTAAAACAAAAGGGGGTAAATTAATTAACCCATTAACATCTTCAAACTCCGTTGATTCACACAAAATACCGAAAACTTTCTAGAAAATAATAAACACTCAAAATTTCATTAATCAACTATTTATTTCCATTACAAAAAGGGCATCCTTATTTATAAGACAAAATATAAACGAGAAACTAAACAAAAATGATTTAGACCTAATTAAAGTAATAATAAAAAACGAAATCTTCCAAATGGAAGAGAATGTACTGAATAGAAAGCAAAAATGTAAACAATCAAACTTAAGGAATAAGGAAACTCAATTGGAATTAATATATGAAATTCCTAGGTCAACTTATTATAAAATGGAAATTATCAAAAATGAAAAAAAAAAAAAAAAAAAAAAAAAAAAAAAGCCCTTTTGAAGGCGTAAATCGTGGAATTTTGCCGAAAATTGATGTACATCTACCACGTATTTTGCTCGTTGGCTCATTTCCATCCAAAAGACATTATTTGTCGTCCAAATTCGGCATCGTCAACAGATCATATGAAAAGCGAAAAATTGTCTTATTTAGTCTTGGGGTAGTCCCATCACACCATAAAGGCCAACTTGTGCTGCACCACATCTAGGAGTTCGTAAGAGATTTCCAAGACCTTAACTAAGAAGGAGGTCCTTGAATTTTCAGAAAAACATGGTTTGGAGGTTGTCACATTGATTCCTCCTTTTGTTATTAGCTCTTTCATTTGTCTTAAGCTTCCTAGCTCTGTTCTATATGTTTTTAGTTTGAGTTTGGGTATGTATTGATTTTGTAAAACTTTTCTTTTTTTTTTTTTTTTTTTTTGTGGCTCTATTGTTTGAACACAAAATTCAATGGAAATTATATTCCGATAGCTTAAACTTTTGGTAATTTAGTTTCCTTACATGGAATTTGAGTTGCAAGAATATGTTACGAACTGGATCAACTCTAACGAAATAAATGAGAACTATCATGTATGGGTGGCAATCCCTTCATAAAGGGTGAGATGCTGGTTCAATTTTTATTTAGGCAAGCTTGTAGTTTTTCATATTTCATTTTTAAAGTGCTCAAAGTATTCATACAGCCTCATACATACTAGGTGGTATTTTATCATCCTCAGGCATATAATCTTTATTAGAAATTCTAAGAAACATGAGAAATTAGAATTTGTCCACCAACCAACGCCATCAAGTTCATAATTCCCAAACAGATAATTTCGTAAATTCTTTACACCCATCTGATATCTCTACATCCTTTGTAATTGTCTTGAATAACTCCAACATCATATAAAGTGTTGTTCCAAATCATTAAACATGTCAAACATTTTATAACCTACATCTTCGTCCTCAATTATAGGTTCTTTCCTTTACTCGTCGAGGTTGGATGAAAATAATCTTCACTGTCCAAATACCATGTTTGATTGGAATAGATAATCAATTATCGAAACAAATGTCCTCTAACAATAGTAGTTAAATGCATTCCATGGTTCCCACAATCAACACAAAGTACACCAAATCTTATTATTGTTCATATGATACGAGCTTTCCCAAGGGACAAATTGTTTAATACCAATCTTACATTCTTTAGACAATTTAATAGCCCACATCCATTTCTTATTCATTTGCAAGTCCTAAACCCAAACATGAATTTTAATCACAAAAATCTCATACGAATTTCGATTCCAATCAATTTCAATTCATAACATACCCAATAAATTTCAAAAATAATTTTAAAACAAATTCATGAACGTCTCAATTCTAAACAATTTCACAACCAAATTCCTAAAATAATCCTTAATCCCAATCAATTTCACAACCAGCCCAATCAATTTTAAATGAACTTCACTACCAAATTCATAAAAACACTGCTAGAAAAATATGATTTCACGACGGTTTTAAACTATCGTGTAAAGATACTACAACGGTTTAAAGTCATCGTTGAATGCACGCTTAGAATGTCATGCGTTGATATAGAATCCACTTTCAATGATGGGATTTCTTTTTACTAAAGTCATTGTACAATATTCACTTTCAACTATGACTTTTGGAACACTACGGCCCACAGTTAAGGTAAAAAAAACCTTATTTAAGCATAAATAGATCATGTTTGTTTATGAAAATATTTTATTTGTTTTGCAAGACTACATTTATACTTGCTGATCGAAAGTTCATTCAAAGATATTCATACTGTAAATAAGAAAACCTGCAGTTAACTAATGGACTATGCAGGCAGCACAACAAATTGTAAAGGGCGATTATGGATGCCTCTAAGCAAATATTTCCGTATTTTTAATAATATATTTTGATATACAGTACCATAAAATTATGATTAGTTTAGTACACTTAAAATGCTTTTAAGACCTATGGTAAGCACTGTATCCATTACAAGATAAGAAAATAATGTTCCAAAATTTTTAGTTTTATGAGATAAATATACACTATTACAAAATTGGGATCCCTTGACAGTCGTTCGACGACCGTTTTTTCAAAAACCGTCGTCAAAAAAACTCAAAAACACGGAATGGAAAAGTGTATCCGAAAACCGTCGTGGAATCTGAAGCTTCCACAACGGTTTTTTAATAACCGTCATGGAATCGTAAGATTCCACGACGGTTTCAAAAAACCATCATGTAATCAGGAGATTCCACGACGGTTATGATTAATCGTCGTGGAAACGTTGATCGCTTCCACGACGGTTATGTCAAACCATCGTGGAAGTGCTGACGCTTCCACGACCATCGTGGAAGCTCCATTTTCCACGACGGTTTCGAAAAACAGTTGTGGAATCTTAAGCTTCCACGATGGTTTTTCTGGAAACGGTGGTAGAATCTTAAATTTTGAGCTCATGGGCTGTAATGATGTTTGTGTCGTATATGGAAAATAATTTTTTGAATGATCACTTGATTGTCTACATTGAGGATAAATTTTGAATGACTGCTTGATTGTCTACATTGAGAAAGAAATTGTTACAAAATTTAGTAGTGAATCAATTATATATGAGTTTGTCTCTATGAAATATCATCGAACACAACTTATATTTAAGAAAAGAAAATGATATTTTGAGGTAGATGAATTAACATAGCTACTTGTTTATTGAGAAAATAATATCATTTGTAAGTGTATAAAATATTGTTTTTTGAACTTCAAGATGTGAAACTTGAATTAGCTATAGGTATTATGAATATACTAAGATCAACACTTCAAATTTAGGTTTTGCATTGTTTTTATTTTTAATTACATATAATTGACAGTGATATGTTGTCCTATTTAAATTAAATGCTGATATTTTCATGTTTTAATATATCATGAATTTAATAAACAAAAACTATTACAGAGATATATATATTAGTATAATCTTGATTAAAAAAATTTTTAGCCCCCTATTATTAAAAAAATTAGTGCATATTTACAAAAACTTTCCTTCGATGGATGTGCTTGGTGGGCACTAGTCTAGAAATCTAGATGCTATAAATGCAGTTATATATTTGAGTGTTTGTTTTCCATAGAACCTCGACCTGCGTGTCATTTATCTTTCAGGAAAATAATGTTGCTTGTCGTTTAAGAAGGAACTTAGCAGATGTAGAAACGACATTATTTGTAGTAGAACAGTATTTTCCTTTGTGTTTGTAAACGACGTGTCTTTCAAAACAAATATGCGTTTCAGAAGAATTTTATTTATTTATTTTCCAAACCATATTAAAATAGATTAGACACCAATAGAGCTGGAAGTACAACGCTGGAAAATGAAAGGGGAATCAAATCTCTGCTAAACCAGAAAAAGATATGCATATATCTTGTAAATATGCACTAATTGTGAAATCAATTAGAATAAAATAATAAAAATATCAAAACAGGACACTTGCTTTTTCTAAATCCATAAATACAATAATTAGATGGAAAAAAGTGTATTAAAAAATTAAAAAAAATAAAAAGTCAGTTATTGGTTTTTATACATATATAAAAGAGTGCATAAAATTATATTGTTTATTCTTGGTAATAAAAAACGCAACGTTTGATTTTTTTTTTTTTGAAAAATGTTTTTTTTTTTTCATTTTGCTTTGTCATGGAAACCGATTGTCTTCTTCTTTTTTTTTTTTTTCCTTTCCTTTTTGCTTTTTCATGGAATCTTTATCATTAATTTTCCATTTTTTTTTCCTTTTTAAAAAAACTTTGGTGTTTTTGTTTTCCTTTTTTTTTTCTTTTCAAGTTTTTTTTTTCTTCCAACTTTCTTCTACTTTACGTTATCTTATCATCATCAGTATCATTATTATCATTATCGTTATTATTAATATTATAGTTGTTGTTGTTATTAATTTTTTCAAAATTTTACTTGTTTTTTCGCAAATTTATGCTTATACATTTTTAGTAGAATTTTATTTTTTTCTTTAATTTCTTTATTAAAAGTTCAATATTTTATCACTTTCTCTCTTAAATATTCTTTTTAGTCACCATCTCAACTTTTTTTACTCAAAATTCTAATTTTCTATACATATATAAAAGAGTGTATAAAATTACACTGTTCATTCTCGGTAGTCCAAAATGCACAATTTGGTTTTTTTTTTTTTTTGAAAAACGTTTTTTTTCCTTTTTGCTTTGTCATGGAAACTGTATTGTCTTCTTCTTTTTTTCCTTTCCTTTTTGCTTTTTCATGAACCTTTATCTTTAATTTTTTATTTTTTTTCCTTTTTAAAAAAACTTTGGTGTTTTTGTTTTCTTTTTATTTTTATTTTTTTTCTTTTCATGATTTTTTTTCTTCCAACCTTCTTCTACTTTACTTTCTTTTATCATCATCAGTATCATTATTATCATTATCGTTATCATTATTATTATAGTTGTTGTTATTAATTTTTTCAAAATTTTACTTGTTTTTTACTAAATTTATGCTTATACATTTTCAGTAGAATTTTATTTTTTTTCTTTAATTTCTTTATTAAAAGTTTAATATTTTATCACTTTCTCTCTTAAATATTCTTTTTAGTCACTATCTCAACTTTTTTACTCAAAATTCAAATTTTCTATCCATATATAAAACAGTGCATAAAATTACATTCTTGGTAGTCAAAAACGCATAATTTGGTGTTTTTTTTTTTTTGAAAAACATTTTTTTTTCCTTTTTGCTTTGTCACGGAAACTGATTGTCTTCTTCTTCTTGTTTTTTTTTCCTTTCCTTTTTGCTTTTTCATGGAACCTTTATCTTTAAATTTTTATTTTTTTTCCTTTTTAAAATAACTTTGGTGTTTTTGTTTTCTTTTTATTTTTAATTTTTTTCTTTTAAAGTTTTTTTTTCTTCCAACCTTCTTCTACTTTACTTTATCTTATCATCATCATTATCATTATTATCATTATCGTTATTATTATTATTATAGTTGTTTTTGTTATTAATTTTTTCAAAATTTTACTTGTTTTTTACTAAATTTATGCTTATACATTTTCAGTAAAATTTTATTTTTTTCTTTAATTTCTTTATTAAACGTTTAATATTTTATCACTTTCTCTCTTAAATATTCTTTTTAGTCACTATCTCAACTTTTTTACTCAAAATTCTAATTTTCTATGCATATATAAAACAGTGCATAAAATTACACTGTTCATTCTTTGTAGTCAAAAACGCACAATTTGGTGTTTTTTTTTTTTGAAAAACATTTTTTTTCCCTTTTTGCTTTGTCATGGAAACCGATTGTCTTCTTTTTTTTTTTTTTTCCTTTCCTTTTTGCTTTTTCATAGAACCTTTATCTTTAATTTTTTATTTTTTATCCTTTTTAAAATAACTTTGGTGTTTTTGTTTTCTTTTTATTTTTAATTTTTTTCTTTTCAAGTTTTTTTTTTCTTCCAACCTTCTTCTACTTTACATTATCTTATCATCATCAGTATCATTATTATCATTATCGCTATTATTATTATTATAGTTGCTGTTGTTATTAATTTTTTCAAAATTTTACTTGTTTTTTACTAAATTTATGCTTATACATTTTCAGTAGAATTTTGTTTTTTTTCTTTAATTTCTTTATTAAAAGTTTAATATTTTATCACTTTCTCTCTTAAATATTCTTTTTAGCCACTATCTCAGCTTTTTTACTCAAAATTCTAATTTTCTATGCATATATAAAACAGTGCATAAAATTACACTGTTCATTCTTTGTAGTTAAAAACGCACAATTTGGTGTTTTTTTTTTTTTGAAAAACATTTTTTTTTCCTTTTTGCTTTGTCATGGAAACCGATTGACTTCTTCTTCTTTTTTTTTTTTTTTTTCCTTTCCTTTTTGCTTTTTCACGGAACCTTGATCTTTAATTTTTTTTTTTTTTCCTTTTTAAAATAACTTTGGTGTTTTTGTTTTTGTTTTCTTTTTAATTTTTTTCTTTTCAAGTTTTTTTTTCTTCAAATCTTCTTTTAGTTTACTTTATCTTATCATCATCAATATCATTATTATCATTATCGTTATTATTATTATTATTATAGTTGTTTTTGTTATTAATTTTTTCAAAATTTTACTTGTTTTTTACTAAATTTATGCTGATACATTTTCATTTTTTCTTTAATTTCTTTATTAAAAGTTCAATATTTTATCACTTTCTCTCTTAAATATTATTTTTAGTCACTATCTCAACTTTTTTACTCAAAATTCTAATTTTCTATACATATATAAAAGAGTGCATAAAATTGCACTGTTCATTCTTGGTAGTCAAAAACGCACCGTTTGGTGTTTTTTTTTTTTTTTTGAAAAACGTTTTTTTTCCTTTTTGCTTTGTCATGGAAACCAATTGTCTTCTTCTTTTTTCTTTCTTCCTTTCCTTTTTGCTTTTTCATGGAACCTTTATCTTTAATTTTTTATTTTTTTTCCTTTTCACAAAAACTTTGGTTTTTTGTTTTCTTTTTCTTTTTTATTTTTTCCTTTTCAAGTTTTTTTTTCTTCCTACTTTCTTCTACTTTACTTTATCATTATCATCATCAGTATCATTATTATCATTATTATAGTTGTTGTTGTTATTAATTTTTTCAAAATTTTACTTGTTTTTTCCTAAATTTATGCTTATACATTTTCAATAGAATTTTTTTTTCTTTAATTTCTTTATTAAAAGTTTAATATTTTATCACTTTCTCTCTTAAATATTCTTTTTAGCCACTATCTCAACTCTTTTACTCAAAATTCTAATTTTCTATGCATATTTAAAACAGTGCATACAATTACACTGTTCATTATTGGTAGTCAAAAACGCACAATTTGGTGTTTTTTTTTTTTTTGAAAAACATTTTTTTTTCCTTTTTGCTTTGTCATGGAAACCGATTGTCTTCTTCTTTTTTTTTTTTTCCTTTCCTTTTTGCTTTTTCATGGAACCTTTATCTTTAATTTTTTTTTTCCTTTTTAAAATAACTTTGGTGTTTTTGTTTTCTTTTTATTTTTATTTTTTTCTTTTCAAATATTTTTTTCTTCCAACCTTCTTCTACTTTACTTTATCATTATCATCATCAGTATCATTATTATCATTATTATTATTATTATAGTTGTTGTTGTTATTAATTTTTTCAAAATTTTACTTGTTTTTTCCAAATTTATGCTTTATATTTTCAGTAGAATTTTATTTTATTTTTCTTTAATTTCTTTATTAAAAGTTTAATATTTTATCACTTTCTCTCTTAAATATTCTTTTTAGCCAGTATCTCAACTTTTTTACCCAAAATTCTAATTTTCTATGCATATATAAAACAGTGCATACAATTACACTGTTCATTATTGGTAGTCAAAAATGCACAATTTGGTGTTTTTTTTTTTGTTTTGAAAAACATTTTTTTTTCCTTTTTGCTTTGCCATGGAAACCGATTGTCTTCTTCTCTTTTTTTTTTTTTTTCCTTTCCTTTTTGCTTTTTCGTGGAACCTTTATCTTTAATTTTTTTTTTTTCCTTTTTAAAATAACTTTGGTGTTTTTGTTTTCTTTTTATTTTTAATTTTTTTCTTTTCAAGTTTTTTTTTCTTCAAACCTTCTTCTACTTTACTTTATCTTATCATTATCAGTATCATTATTATCATTATCGTTATTATTATTATTATAGTTGTTATTGTTATTAATTTTTTCAAAATTTTACTTGTTTTTTACTAAATTTTTGCTGATACATTTTCAGTAGAATTTTGTTTTTTTTTCTTTAATTTCTTTATTAAAAGTTCAATATTTTATTACTTTCTCTCTTAAATATTATTTTTAGTCACTATCTCAACTTTTTTACTCAAAATTCTAATTTTCTATATATATATAAAAGAGTGCATAAAATTGTACTGTTCATTCTTGGTAGTTAAAAACGCACCGTTTGATTTTTTTTTTTTTGAAAAACGTTTTTGTTTTCCTTTTTGCTTTGTCATGGAAACCGATTGTCTTCTTCTTCTTTTTTTTTTTTCCTTTCCTTTTTGCTTTTTCATGGAACCTTTATCTTTAATTTTTTATTTTTTTCCTTTTCAAAAAAACTTTGGTTTTTTTGTTTTCTTTTTATTTTTTATTTTTTCCTTTTCAAGTTTTTTTTTTCTTCCAACTTTCTTCTACTTTACTTTATCATTACCATCATCAGTATCATTATTATCATTATTATTATTATTATAGTTGTTGTTGTTATTAATTTTTTCAAAATTTTACTTGTTTTTTCCTAAATTTATGCTTATACATTTTCAATAGAATTTTGTTTTTTTTTCTTTAATTTCTTTATTAAAAGTTCAATATTTTATCACTTTCTCTCTTAAATATTCTTTTTAGTTACTATCTCAACTTTTTTACTAAAAATTCTAATTTTCTATACATATATAAAAGAGTACATAAAATTACACTGTTCATTCTTGGTAGTCAAAAACGCACAATTTGGTGTTTTTTTTTTGAAAAACGTTTTTTTTCCCTTTTTGCTTTGTCATGAAAACCGATTGTCTTCTTCTTTTTTTTTTTTTTTTTCCTTTCCTTTTTGCTTTTTCATGGAACCTTTATCTTTAATTTTTTATTTTTTTTCCTTTTCAAAAAAACTTTGGTGGCTTTGTTTTCTTTTTATTTTTTATTTTTTCCTTTTCAAGTTTTTTTTTTCTTCCAACTTTCTTCTACTTTACTTTATTATTATCATCATCAGTATCATTATTATCATTATTATTACTATTATAGTTGTTGTTGTTCTTAATTTTTTCAAAATTTTACTTGTTTTTTCCTAAATTTATGCTTATACATTTTCAATAGAATTTTTTTTTCTTTAATTTCTTTATTAAAATTTCAATATTTTATCACTTTTTCTCTTAAATATTCTTTTTTAATGACTATCTCAACTTTTTTACTCAAAATTATAATTTTCTTAACTATAATCAAACCTAATTGTGATAAGTTTTCTTTTTTTCGTTACGTGATCAAACTAGTTTTTTGTTAAAGAGTTTTCACGATGGATTAAAAGAGATTCTCAACTTTCTACTTTATTACTTTGGATAATATTTATATGATTATTTTACTTTTTTTGACATGAAAATTAATTTTCATTTCATTATATTTCCTTAATATTTATCTATACATATATAAAAGAGTGCATAAAATTGTATTGTTCATTCTTGGTAGTCAAAAACGTATCGTTTGGTTTTTTTTTTTTTTGAAAAACATTTTTTTTTTTTTGCCTTTTTGCTTTGTCATGGAAACCGATTGTCTTCTTCTTCTTTTTTTTTTTTCCTTTCCTTTTTGCTTTTTCATGGAACCTTTATCTTTAATTTTCTATTTTTTTTCCTTTTTAAAAAAACTTTTGTGCTTTTGTTTTCATTTTATTTTTTCTTTTTTTCTTTTCAAGTTTTTTTTTTCTTCCAACCTTCTTCTACTTTACTTTATCTTATCATCATCAATATCATTATTATCATTATCGTTATTATTATTATTATAATTGTTGTTGTTATTAATTTTTTCAAAATTTTACTTGTTTTTTACTAAATTTATGCTTATACATTTTCAGTAGAATTTTGTTTTTTTTTCCTTTAATTTCTTTATTAAAAGTTCAATATTTTATCACTTTTTCTCTTAAATATTCTTTTTAGTCACTATCTAAACTTTTTTACTATAAATACTAATTTTCTATACATATATAAAAGAGTGCATAAAATTGCACTGTTCATTCTTGGTACTAAAAAACGCACCGTTTGTTTTTTTTTTTTTTTTGGAAAAATGTTTGTTTTTTCCTTTTTGCTTTGTCATGGAAACCGATTGTCTTCTTCTTTTTTTTTTTTTTTTTTCTTTCCTTTTTGCTTTTTCATGGAACCTTTATCTTTAATTTTTTATTTTTTTTCCTTTTCAAAAAAACTTTGGTATTTTTGTTTTTTTTTTATTTTTTATTTTTTTCTTTTCAAGTTTTTTTTTTCTTCCAACTTTCTTCTACTTTACTTTATCATTACCATCATCAGTATCATTATTATCATTATCATTATTATTATCATTATAGTTGTTGTTGTGATTAATTTTTTCAAAATTTTATTTGTTTTTTCCTAAATTTATGCTTATACATTTGCTGTAGAATTTTGTTTTTTTTTTCTTTAATTTCTTTATTAAAAGTTCAATATTTTATCACTTTTCTCTCAAATAATCTTTTTAATCACTATTTCAACTTTTTTACTCAAAATTATAATTTTCTTAACTATAATCAAATCTAATTGTGATAAGTTTTCTTTTCTTCGTTACGTGATCAAACTTTTATTTTTTATTTTAAAGAGTTTTCACGATGGATTGAAAGAGGTTCTCAACTTTCTACTTTATTACTTTGGATAATATTTATATGATTATTTTACTTTTTTTGACATGAAAATTAATTTTCATTTCATTATATTTCCTTAATATTTATTTATACATATATAAAAGAGTGCATAAAATTATACTGTTCATTCTTGGTAGTAAAAAACGCATCGTTTGGTTTTTTTTTTTTTTTTTTGAAAAACATTTTTTTTTGCCTTTTACCGATTGTCTTCTTCTTCTTTTTTTTTTTTTTTTTTTTTTTTTTTTCCCTTTCCGTTTTGCTTTTTCATGGAACCTTTATCTTTAATTTTTTATTTTTTTTTCCTTTATGTGTTTTTTTTTCCTTTTTAAAAAAACTTTGGTGTTTTTGTTTTCTTTTTATTTTTATTTTTTTCTTTTCAAGTTTTTTTTTTCATGGAACCTTTATCTTTAATTTTTTATTTTTTCCTTTATGTGTTTTTTTCCTTTTTAAAAAAACTTTGGTGTTTTGTTTTCTTTTTCTTTTTTATTTTTTCTTTTCAAGTTTTTTTTTTCTTCCAACCTTCTTCTACTTTACTTTATCATTATCATTATCAGTATCATTATTATCATTATCATTATTATTATTATTATAGTTGTTGTTTTTATTAATTTTTTCAAAATTTTACTTGTTTTTTCCTCAATTTATGCTTATACATTTTCAATAGAATTTTTTTTTTGCTTTAATTTCTTTATTAAAAGTTCAATATTTTTATCACTTTCTCTCTTAAATATTCTTTTTAATCACTATCTCAATTTTTTACTCAAAATTCTAATTTTCTTAACCATAATCAAACCTAATTGTGATAAGTTTTATTTTCTTCGTTACGTGATCAAACTTGTTTTTTTTTTTTTAAAGAGTTTTCACGATGGATTAAAAGAGGTTCTCAACTTTCTACTTTATTACTTTGGATAATATTTATATGATTATTTTATTTTTTTGGCATGAAAATTAATTTCCATTTTATTATATTTCCTTAACATTTAACAGAATAATAAATTTGGTTGTAAAACATGCACCTTATTAGTGCGTTTTTGTTTTTTTGAGAAAACTATTTAAGTGTTGTTGTTGTTGGTTTTTTTTTTTGATGGAACTATTTGGTTTTTCATGTCATTTTTCCATATTTTGCTTTTCTGTCGTTAAATTTTCTTATTCCCTTTCTACTTTGTTTTACTTATATTTCATCATTTTTCTTAAATTTCTGGCTTGTCTTTTTTCATTTTTTTTATACTTCTTGCTGCAAATTTTTTATTTTCTTTCTTTCTTTTTAATTTCTCCTTATTAGAAGCTCAACGTCCTAAATTTTCTCTCTTAAAGTCTGTATTATATCAACTTTCTTATTGGTAAATCTAATATCTTTAATTGATTGTGGTTATTCTTCAAAATCATATTATCAGATTACTGTTGTTTTAAATAATCATTTACAACAAAATGATATAAAATTTTGATTTTAGATAACATAATGTATACCGTAAATATTATTAAAGAATAAAATAATCAATATTATTATGTGTTTTATGTAATAAATATTAAGTCATCATGATTTTATGATGAAATATAATTTTTAAATTTAGATAATTATTATTTTATTTTATTTTTAAATTAATTAATTATTTATTTATTTTTATAATGTTGTTTATATTACATATTATAAAAACTATAATTATTGTTTTATACATGCAATGCACGTATTTGATAACTAGTATAGAAAGAAAAAAGAAAAGGGGAGTCTATTGATGCATTTTTTTCTTTTCTAAACCAACCCCCCCCCCCCCCCCCCCCCCCCCTTCCCCCCGGTCTCCTCTCATCACTTTTTTACAATTTAAATAACTTTTTCATTAATTTTTTTTTGGTCTTTTTACCCCTAAAATGATATTTTTAAATTCCTCAAAAAATGTATCTTTAAACATGTATTAAAAATACTTTTTTATTCTAATTTCTCATTTCCAAATCGTTGTTTCAAAGTATGTTCTTACTTAAATATCTTTATTACAATCCTCAAAACATTGTTTGGTCAAAGTGATTATTATAAAGACATTTTATAAATTATCTGAATGCAAATATTTTCTATACTATTTTGTGACATAACTTTTAACAATTAAAAAAATACTAATAATGGTGAAAATAAAAAACAAATTTTGTTAATTTCATTAGTTTAATCTTATATATTATATTAAGAAATATCATTATCAATCTATAAATTTTGTATTCTTAATCATCATATTATAAAACTGTACAAGCAATCCACGTGTCTACACTAGCACAAAGAGAAGTGGAAGGTGACATTTCACCTAAAGGAAACCAACAGGAAGAAAAAAGACATTTTAAACGTGAGCACTATATGTGCACTAAAAAGTGTCGATCCAGACCCCCAAAATAAATAATTTTAAAACCACTGTTCATCATCTTTTAAAAAAAAAGGAAATTGGATCATCAGAGAGAAGATGGAAGGAGAGAAAGGTACAGTATGTGTAACAGGTGGCACTGGATTCATCGGATCTTGGCTCATCATGAGGCTTCTTGATCACGGTTACTCTGTCAGAACCACTGTTCGATCTCACCCAGGTTAGCCATCTTCTTAAATATTAGAATTTTAGACATTCTTATAATTCAGAAGTCTATTTACCCAAGAAAGAAAATGAATTTTAAAAAAGGAAAATAATCAAGCCTGGAATATTTCACAATACATCTCTAGAGTATATATATATATATATATATATATATATATATATGCAGTTGAAACTACGTTGGCATTGAAACTGTGGCAGAGCAAAAAAGAAACCTCAGCTTCCTCACAAGTTTACCAGGAGCGTCCGAAAAGCTCAAAATCCTCAACGCAGATCTCGGTGATCCGGAAAGCTTCGGAGCAGCCATCGAAGGGTGTGTCGGGGTGTTCCATGTCGCCACTCCGGTTGATTTCGAGAACAAAGAATCGGAGGAAATTGTGACCAAAAGAGCGATAGATGGGGCGATAGGGATCTTAAAGGCATGCTTGGATTCCAAAACAGTGAAGAAAGTTGTGTACACTTCTAGTGCTGCTGCTGTGGTGTTAAATGGAAAGAATTTAGATGTAATGAATGAGAGCTTTTGGAGTGACGTGGATTATGTTAGGACACTTAATTCGCCTGCAGGTCCATATGCGATTTCGAAGGTCTTAACCGAAAGGGCAGTCGTTGAATTCTCTGAAAATGAAGGATTGGAGGTTGTCAGGTTGATTCCTCCTTTCGTTGTCGGTCCGTTCATCTGTCCTAAGCTCCCTAGCTCTGTTGAATTCACCTTGGAAAGACTCTTGGGTATGTATTGCTTTCGAACACGAAATTCTGTTTCATAAAGCTCTCGATAGCCTTAAAACTTTTGATAGCTTGTGTGACTTACAACGACGGTTCTATCCAAATTTTAACCACCGTCATTGATTTGGAGTACTCTGCGATATTTAGTAAATACAGTAGTAACTCATCCAAATTAAAAATTTGGGAAAACTTGCCTAGTTGTGTAAAGTTTCATGACACAAAAGTGTCGAATACATTTAGTTACAAACTTAGATCTCTTTTCCGATTCTTATTAATGCAGGTAACAATAGTGAATCGGGTCTTAATCCTATAGACATGGTGCATGTGGATGATGTTGCTAGAGCTCAAATTTTCTTGTTTGAACATCCTGAGGCCAAAGGGAGGTACAATTGTTCATCACTTGCGATGACAGTTAAAAATGCGTCCGAGTTTCTATCTACAAAATATCCAGAACTTCAAAAGCCCAAAGAAGAGTCAGTTGAATTATCTTTTTTTTTTTTAATTTTCAGAAATTCTCTTCTGTTCTTTCTCTAATAGTTCTGTTTTTTTTTTTTTTTTTTTTGGTGTAGATCTCGACTGAAAGGCTCGAAGGTGCCATGTCTGTCATCAAAGAAGCTCCTGGATTTAGGTTTTGAATTCAAGTATGGGATTGAAGAAATATTTGATGATACAATTAGATGTTGTAAAGAAAAGGGTTATCTTTAGTACCTGAGTTCTCTAAAGTTCCCTGGTTAATTTCTGTGAATTTCATATCTGTTGCTGTCTAGTAACTACTCTTGAGGTACGAAAAATTGACAACAGCGATGTAAAACTTGAAGGTCATAAATAAATACTTCTCCATCTAAATACAGTAATTTATTATTTTAGCATTAAATTCTTCAAAGCAGTGTTATATTTGGGTGCTAAATTTGATGTAATGATTTTTTTTCTTCCATATATTTTTACAAACTTCATAAATTAACATTAGTAATAACAAATAGATACAATATTTGAAACAACATTCTGTATTTTGAGCACAAAATAGAATAAGGTATCAAAAATGTCATTTTAATGCCTTTTTTTATTCAAATACCGGAATGCAATAGTTTCAAAAAAATAATAATAATAAATAAATACAGGAATTTTACGCTTTTTTTTTTAATTCCAAACATACCATTTGGCCTTTGGCATTAGCCGTTGAATTGGAGATGACTGTACGAATTACAATACTACTACAAATTCCAAAAAGAAAAAGACAAAAAAGAAATGAAAAGAAAACAGAAGAGAGGAGAGGGAGAAAGAGAGAGAGAGAGAGAGAATAAACGTAAGATAGTGGCCAACAAGAAACTGACCCTCTAGAAAATGGATGACATTACTCTTTCACCAAAAGGAAACAAATTGAAGAAGGCCATTACAATGACATTTGAACGCGTGAAAAAATGTATAGTCGATCTCGGCTCACAATGAGGATTCTTGACGATGGTCAGTGTCACAACAACTGTTAGATCTGGCCCAGATGTAGCCAGCCACTTGTTAAATATCAGTTAAATGCAATTAATTTGACACCTTATTATATTTAACTTTAATGTTAGATTGGACAAAATTGTAAGTACTTAAAATATAATTCTCTACTTAATTTTCTCGTTAAATATTAGGAGAAAAAGAAAAAAGACAAGATAATACTTGGGCGCGGGTGAAATGTTTTTCTACATTTTGAAATTTGAATGATGTTTCTTTTGTTTTAGGATTGTTTTAAGTGTTTAATAATAGTTAAATGATCTCTATTCTACCTTAAGCTTCGAGTTTAGTTTTAGGAGTAGATAGAACTCTACATCCAAATTTGTTGACAAATTAAAAGATTGAAAAATATAACAATCAATTAAATATCCAATCCATTTAAGGATAAGAATAAACCAGACACCATTTGGAGTTCAAGGAAGTTTTTGAAGTATTAGTTCTATTTCAAGACCTTTCATTTTCATCCCTTTTCATTCATAGTTTTTTCCCTCCCCCATGAAGTGTACTAAAAACCCACTAGGCCCACATCAAAACCATCCATAACATACAAACAAATGTAGATACGTATAATATATCTTACTTGTGTGTGTAATATATATATGATAGAAAGCTCAACATTTACTGTTGGAAAAATACCCCTATACCGTAGTTCAACAGAAAAATAAACTAAAATATAAATAAAGAAAAGACAAGAAATTTACGTAGTTTGGCAAAATTACCTACGTGAGAGGGAAAATAAATTTGCTAACACTTTCACAATTGCACACTTGTCAAACGCTCTCAACCTCTTTTTACCCAAAACCCCTGATATATTTTGCCTATCTCTGTTCTCACTTTCTCTCAAACAGAGACGCATACTCTCTTGATTTTTTGGAATACCACACACACAAAACTCTTAACACAATATGCCTATTTGTAAGCTCTCAACAGAACACAAAAATACAACTTTCCCAAACTCACAAAATAAGTACTTACACAAAATTAATTTGAGTCACATACCAAACAATCTCTACTTTGACTCAAATTCTCTCACCTCACACTCATGCTTACAAGAATAAACAAGTATCGAGTTCAAACTCTCATCAAACTTGATACGGGAAACTAATTTCTTCTTCCTCCAAGCTTTGTCTTCAGTTCACCTTTACCACGTTGCACTCTTCCTTCTTGCAACTTCTTTCATAACAGACAAAGACCTTTCTTAACTTGGCTCCACCTTCATAGCTCTACCTACAACTATCTTCCTTAAATTGTATAGATTCTTAGCTTTTTCATCCTTCATGATAACCAAAGTACCTCTTTTTCACTTCCATAAAACCACCGTTCGCAAAATACTCACATCCCAAAGTGTCCAACGGCCCCAATGAAAATTAAACTTCTTTTTAGTCGAGGAGCATGCCTAACATTCGCCAATGTTCCCACAACTTCATCAAACATCTTCACCTTCACAGTATCTATTCCAATGGCTTTAGCGCTTGAATCATTGGCCATCAAAATTGTACCAGCATCACAGGGCTCATAAGTATCAAACCACTCCTTTTGTGGACACGTATAGAACGAAAATCTCGAATCCAAAATTCAAGAGTCAGAATTGCCTTCCTTAATAGTAGCAGAATATACATCATCTTCATTGTCATACCTGTCACCAACAATGTTTGTAGCTTCTATCTCTTGAGCTTTCTACTTCCTTTTTTTCTTCAAGGTAACTTGTCAGTTCTTTGCAGTTTCTCCTAATATGCCCCTTCTCATGGCAGTAAAAGCACTTGACATCCTTTCATGAATTCGATTAGGAACGGTCATCTTTTCACTCATAATATCTCCTTCGTGTTTTACTCTACCCCTACTTACATCTAACTTCACCATAAGAACTTGTTCAGTATAAGATGAACAACTATGTTTTTTCATGTTTGCAATCTCCAACAAAGTAGTTGATACCTCACCCATGGTCAACGTAGTTTTTCTAACTAACAGCGTAGTTTCCAAAGTCTCATACGATTTGGGTAGGATAGCCAATAAAATTACCGCTTTATCTTCCTCATCAATCTTGACCTCTACACTTAACAACTAAGTTATGCACCTATTGAAATTATTTATATGATCCCTATCATCACTTTCTTCACTCATCTTCAACTCATACAACTGCTTTCTCATATATAATCTATTTATTAAGGATTTCGACATATAAAATTTTTTCCAATTTTTTCCACAACTTAGAAGGAGATTTTTCATTCATAAAACTATATTTCAATTCAGGAGCCAAACTCAATCAAATAATTCTTACTGCTCTTGCTTCCAGTTCTTCCCAATCTTCATCGCTCATCTTTTCCGGTTTCTTCCCTTGCAATGTTTTTAGAAGTTCCTGTTGCACTTGAACATCTTCACTATACTCTGTCAAATGTTAAAATTACTATTTCTGTCAAAGCGCTCAATCTGCTCGAACATTACTCAAGATATCATATTGATTTTTTTTTTTCAAGATCCTCAACCTTTCTCTGATACCACATGTTGAGGAAAATACCCCTATACTTGAAATGCAACAGAAAAATATACTAAAACAGAAAAAAAGATAAAACAATGAATTTTTATAGCTTGGCAAAATTGCTTATGTCTATGGAAGATAGAGAATAAATTCACTTATATTTTCACAATTACACACTCATCAAATACTCTCAACTGCTCTCTACCCAAAACCCGTTACACCCTTTGCCTATCTCTCTTCTCACTTTCTCTCAAAAGGAGACACACACTGTCTCGATTTTTTTGAATACCCACACACACAAAACTCTGAACATAATACATCTATTAATAAGCTCTCAATGGGACACAAAAATACAGCTTTCCCAAATTCACAAAATAGGAACTTACCCAAAACTAACTTGAGTCACATACCTAACATTTTTATGTTCAAGCTTTTTGTCTAAAATGGTACATCTTGGACAAAAATGTTTTGTATTTAATTCTTTGAGATTTAATTTGCTTTTTTTTTTTTTTAATGGTGTTCGGCCCATTTTTTAACAATTAAGTCCTTTCTTTTTTATTGATATATATATATATATATATTATTTTTTTTTTAATTTTTGTTCTTTTATCTTCTTTGTAATTTTTTTATACCTCTTTTTTTTATTTTTAATTTTCAGGTCATTTGTTTTTGTTTTTGTTTTGTTTGTGGGTCTTTTTTTTAACTTATTATTTTAATTTTTCCACTATTTAGATAAATTTTTTCAAATATTTTCTCAAATTTGTCGCATATGTTTTAGACTAATATATATATATATATATATATGTTATGTAGAAATTTACGACAATGCCCTTGTTCCAAAAATTAAAAAAAAAAATACTGGAATGAGAATATGAATGCAGAGCATGTCGAAGATCTTCCCCACAGGTCTACCAGGTGCATCGGAAAGGCTCAAGATCTTCGATGCAGATCTCAGTAACGCAGAAAGTTATCGAACAACCATCGAAGGTGCATCTTATTCTTCCATGTTGCAACTCCAGTTAATTTTCAGAATAAAGAAGCAGAGGAAATAGTGACCAAAAGATCAAGAGATGGAGCAATGAGGATCTTAAAGGCATGCCTAGAATCCAAAACAGTGAAGAAAGTGGTGTACACTTCCGGTGCCTCTTGTGTGATAGTGAATGGCAGGGATTTAATGAAATGAACTAGATTTTTTGGAGTGATATAGATTATGTTATAGCTCTCAAGTCAAATGCAGGTCTGATGTAACGGAACTATATTTTAGAATAATAAAATAGTAAAATGAAGGGGGTAAATCAATTAACCCATAAACATCTTCAAAATCCGTTGATTCACACAAAATACCGAAAAATTTATATAAAAGAATAAACACTCAAAATTTCATTAATCAACTACTTATTTCCATTATAAAGGACATCCTTATTTATAAGACAAAATATAAATGAGAAACTAAACCAAAAGGGTCAGACCTAATTAAAGTAGTATGAAAAAACAAATCTTCCAAAATGAAAGAGAATGTACTGAACCGAAAGCAAAAATGTAGACAATCAAACTTAAGGAATAAGGAAACTCAATTGGAATTAATATATGAAATTCCTAGCTCAACTTATTATAAAAATGGAAATTATCAAAAATGAAAAAAAAAAAAAAAAAAAAGCCCTTTCGAAGGCGTAAACCGTGGAATTTTGCCGAAAATTGATGTACATCTACCACGTATTTTGCTCGTTGGCTCATTTCCATCCAAAAGACATTATTTGTCGTCCAAATTCGGCATCGTCAACAGATCATATGAAAACCGAAAAATTGTCATATTTAGTCTTGGGGTAGTCCCATCACACCATAAAGGCCAACTTGTGCTGCACCACATCAAGGAGTTCATAAGAGATTTCCAAGACCTTAACTAAGAAGGAGGTCCTTGAATTTTCAGAAAAACATGGTTTGGAGGTTGTCACATTGATTCCTCCTTTTGTTATTAGCTCTTTCATTTGTCTTAAGGTTCCTAGCTCTGTTCTATATGTTTTTAGTTTGAGTTTGGGTATGTATTGATTTTGTAAAACTTTTTTTTTTTTTTTTTTTTTTGTGGCTCTATTGTTTGAACACAAAATTCAATGGAAACTATATTCCGATAGCTTAAACTTTTGGTAATTTAGTTTCCTTACATGGAATTTGAGTTGCAAGAATATGTTACGAACTGGATCAAACTCTAACGAAATAAATGAGAACTATCGTGTATGGGTGGCAATCCCTTCATAAAGGATGAGATGCCGGTTCAATTTTTATTTAGGCAAGCTTGTAGTTTTTCATATTTCATTCTCAAACTGCTCAAAGTATTCATACAACCTCATACATACTAGGTGGTATTTTATCATCCTCAGGCATATAGTCTTTATTAGAAATTCTAAGAAACATGAGAAATTAGAATTTGTCCACCAACCAACGCCATCAAGTTCATAATTCCCAAACAGATAATTTCGTAAATTCTTTACACCCATCAGATATCTCTACATCCTTTGTAATTGTCTTGAACAACTCCAACATCATATAAAGTGTTGTTCCAAATCATTAAACATGTCAAACATTTTATAACCTACATCTTCGTCCTCAATTATAGGTTCTTTCCTTTACTCGTCGAGGTTGGACGAAAATAATCTTCACCGTCCAAATACCATGTTTGATTGGAATAGATAATCAATTATCGAAACAAATGTCCTCTAACAATAGTAGTTAAATGCATTCCATGGTTCCCACAATCAACACAAGTACACCAAATCTTATTCTTGTTCATATGATACGAGCTTTCCCAAGGGACAAATTGTTTAATACCAATCTTACATTCTTTAGACAATTTAGTAGCCCACATCCACTTCTTATTCATTTGCAAGTCCTAAACCCAAACATGAATTTTAATCACAAAATTCTCATACAAATTTCGATTCCAATCAATTTCAATTCATAACATACCCAATAAATTTCAAAACTAATTTTAAAACAAATTCATGAACGTCTCAATTCTAAACAATTTCACAACCAAATTCCTAAAATAATCTTTAATCCCAATCAATTTCACAACCAGCCCAATCAATTTTAATTGAACTTTACTACAAAATTCATAAAAACACTACTAGAAAAATATGATTTCACGATGGTTTTAAACTATCTTGTAAAGATACCACAACGGTTTAAAAGTCATCGTTGATTGCACGCTTAGAATGTCATGCATTGCTATAGAATCCACTTTCAATGATGGGATTTCTTTTTGAGTTAATTTCACTTTTAGCACCTCTGAAAAAACTAATATTAAAAACAGCAGCACTTTTTGTTCTATTCAATTTCAGCACTTACTGTGGGGCCCAGTAGCATTTAATGTATATCAAAGTACAGGATTACCCTCATCTCCTACCCACGAAATAATCTATCTCCCTCGCATGGCCGGAAAAAGTTTTTTTTTTTTCAAACCACCATGTACAGTGGTTTAGAGAGAGAAAACTGAAATCTAGAGAGAGAAAACTGATAGGCATATTTCCGCCTAGCCCCCCTCACCCATTTTGAAACCCGAAGCTTCATATAATATAGATAAACTTCCATGTGAAGAGAGAAACTTCCATTTACAGAGAGAAACTTCCATTTACAGAGATAAACTTCCATTTACAGAGAGAAACTTCCATCGAAAGTTTCTTTTTTTTTTTAAATTATAATTTTTTGTTTTTAAGTAAAGGTCATAACCATTATGACCACCCGGTCATAACCGTTATGACCATAACCTGGCTTTTTTTTTTCGAATTTTACATTTTTTACTATTTTTTATCAATGGTCATAACCATTATTACCGCCTTGTCATAACCGTAATGAGCAGTTCTTTTAAATTTTTTTTTTAAAGAAATAAAATTTTTCGTCTGTTTTATTTTAAAAGAACTTTTTTAACTATTATTTAGCTATGGTCATATCCATTATGACCACCCGGTCACAACCATTATGACCACGTTTTTTTTTATAATTAAATTTAATTTTTTTTATGTCGAACTGTTTTCCCTATTCTTTAGCGGTGGTCATATTCATTATGACCACCCGGTCACAACCATTATGACCAGTTTTTTTTTTTTAATTTTTTTTTTGTCGAACTATTTTTTAGCGGTGGTCATATCCATTATGACCAGTTTTTTTTTTCGTAATTTTTGTCGAACTATTTTTTAGCGGTGGTCATATCCATTATGACCACCCGGTCACAACCATTATGACCAGTTTTTTTTTTTTTGTCGAAATTTTTGTCGAACTATTTTTTAGCGGTGGTCATATCCATTATGACCACCCGGTCACAACCATTATGACAAGTTTTTTTTTTTTTTTTTTTCGAAATTTTTGTCGAACTATTTTTTAGCGGTGGTCATATCCATTATGAACACCCGGTCACAATCATTATGACCAGTTTTTTTTTTAATTTTTTTTTTCGAAATTTTTGTCGAACTATTTTTTAGCGGTGGTCATATCCATTATGACCACCCGGTCACAACCATTATGACCAATTTTTTTTTTTAAATATTTTTTTTTCGAACTTTTTGTCGAACTATTTTTTAGCGGTGGTCATATTCATTATGACCACCCGGTCACAACCATTATGACAAGTTTTTTTTTTTTAATTTTTTTTTTCGAACTTTTTGTCGAACTATTTTTTAGCGGTGGTCATATCCATTATGACCTCCCGGTCACAACCATTATGACCATTTTTTTTTTCGTAATTTTTGTCGAACTATTTTTTAGCGGTGGTCATATCCATTATGACCACCCGGTTACAACCATTATGACCAGTTTTTTTTTTTTTTTTTTTTTGCCACGTCACCATACATTTTTCTGGGTATGTATAAAGTCATATATGCCCTCAGCCAACCCTAAGCTGAAAAATTTCGTCCTAGCCCGCCATCCTCACTCCATTCCCTCCACATCCATAGCGACAGTATATAACTAACTGAAGTGTTAAAATTTTAATTTTTCGTCTCTAGTTTCGTTGATTTTCTCCCACCCAATCCTCACGAATCATCCCTGGACCATTACCCATTGATCGAAACTGTCTCCCAGTATTAAAAATCCTTCCACATCTTGTTTCACTCTGTTAAACCGGCCGAATCTGCCAGATCTGCGTCAACTCCGTTTCCGTGGACCAGATCTACGACATAAGCCATCCTACCTTGCTTCTTAACTGTTCCTCATTTTTTAAAATCGTATTTAACCCTTTGACAGGATAATTGTTTGTAGTTTTACAGTAAATGGAGGACGTTTGTGTTTTCATCAAGTATAATGGTCGATGGGACGGCACATTGAGTTACATCGGTGGAGAAATGAAGGGAATATTGGTGCCCGAGACGGCAACATACGGAGGTCTTATTGAGTTGGTTAGACGGGCAATCGGTATGAGGGTCCCAACCAATACTATAGTCATGAGATACGGTGTTCACCCTAGTATGCCTCTTGTCAGGATACAGTGTGATGATGACGTTAAATTCTATATACAATTGAAGAAGAAGGATGTTCATGTGCTTAGTAAATTTCCTATTACCGTCGACGTTTTGGATGATATTGCGGCTGACGTCACGCCACCGGAGCTGGGTGAAAGCAACCACATAGACGGCCAATTCTCCAGAGTGGGTGCACAGAGTGATGAGGCCATGCAACTTGCTGATGAGAGAAATCTGAGAATTTCAACTTATGTTACTCGTTGCCCTCAACTTCCACCTCATGTTGACGAATTGAATGTTGGGGGTGATGCTCGTAAATCAAACGAGAATAGTGTTGACGTCAGCATTGGAGAACATTCTTTTGCCAATATCTTAACATCTCAATCCGATACTGTACCAAGCCCTGACAGGTTATCTGGCTCAGTAGTTGTTGCTGATTATACACCTGTCGCAATTTGCAGAAACTGTATTTTTCTTAACAAAAAGTTGTTGCAATACCATCTTCATCATGATGCCATGAGTAAACACTATCAATTCAGGGTGAAGAGGTCGACCTCTACTCTGTTACACGTTATATGTATAGATATCCAAAAATGTCCATGGCAATTGCGTGCGACCATGATGCGAGGTAGTGAAATGTTTGTCGTGAAGCGGTTCGACGACGTCCATAACTGCTCAATCGAAATTGTTCAAGGGCATCATCGTCAAGCCAAGAGTTGGATGATTGGGGAGTGTGTCAAGGCAAAATACTTGGATCCGACTAATACCACATATAGACCTCGAGAAATCATGCGAGACATGCAGGCCGAATTTGGAGTCTCTTTCAATTATCTCCGAGCATGGCGAGGCAAGGAAGCAGCACTAACCAGCTTGAGGGGCAATGATTCAGATTCATACAATGGTAATGCACTTCCCTTTACTCTATCTTATAATACGTTTATAACCGACATTATAAGTCTTATAATAGGCTTTAATAACTGTTAAGTAAACTTGATTACATTACAGTTCTTCCCTCGTGGGCTGAAATGGTTAAGAGGAAAAATCCTGGTTCCGACATTGACATCGAGACCGACTCATCAAATTGCTTTGAGTGTCTCTACATGTGCGTAGCTGCTTCGAAGCACGGTTGGCCTTATTGTCGGCCAGTAATTGTGGTTGATGGATCCGCATTAAAGGCCAAATTTGGAGGGGTGCTTCTTGCAGCTTGCGGTCACGACGCAAATGGCTGCATATTTCCACTTGCATTTGGTATCGTTCAGTCCGAAAGCAATGACTCATGGACATGGTTCTTCGAGAAGCTCCGAGATTCAATCGGCCCTAGAGATTCTCTTGTAATTGTAGCTGATAGGCATAAGGGTATCGAGTATGCAGCCAAACTCGTGTATCCGGACGCTGCCTTCGGGATATGCATCCAACACTTGGCTGCAAACCTGAAGACCAAGTACAAGGATTTCAAAGGCCCTTTGAAGACATATTTTGATGGTGCATCGAGGTCGTATCTTTTAAGTGAGCACCATCGTCATATGGAATCAATCCGTTCTCGTAACCCCGACATGCACCGATACCTCATGCAGGCCGATCCGAAAAAGTGGTCGTGCGCATATTTCAACGGCCGTCGGTATGCAATCATGACAACCAACATCGCGAAGTCATTTAATAATGTTGATCGGAAAGCCAGGTTAATGCCAGTTGGTTTCTTAATGGAATGGTTGAGGGAACTACAACAAAGATGGTTTGTCAACAGGCGTGAGGAGGCCCTAAAATTGACTTCGAAACTTGCTCCAAAGGCTGAGAAGATGCTTCACACCAACTTCTCAATAGGCCTAAAAGTAACGGTACGTTATCATGCCAACTGCCACCACGTATATGGTATATGCGGATTTTCCCTTAATCCAACTTGACTAAAATCGTTAAATTTCCACTTCTTACAGCCGCGGCCAGCCGATCAGTTTGAGTACGCTGTCACCAACAATGCCAGCCAAATATGGATCGTTGATATGAGCCAAAAGACATGTACGTGTAGACGATTTCAGGTAGATCAAATTCCGTGCCCTCATGCCATGGCCGTGTGTAACCACCGACGGATAGATCCATACAATTATTGCTCGGCATACTACACGAAAGATTATCTTTATGGTTGTTATTCATCTGTAGTCCATCCTATTGGCAGCTCTGATGGCTGGGATGTGCCTGAATCAATCCGGTCGCAAATCGTCAATCCTCCCAAAACGAAGCGTGGTCCCGGAAGGCCACGAGTTCGAAGGATTTTGTCCAAGGTGAAGATCCCGAGTCCGTTCGTTGTGGTAGATGTAATGGCTATGGACACAACCGACAAACGTGTACCAATTCAGTACCCTTAAGGCCCCGTCGAATAAAGCCAACTCCGTCCTTGTGACGAGGGACGAGATCTGTGTATTACTATTTTTTCAATGGTCACAATGGTTGTGACCATCCGTCACAACCATTGTG
>CM046369.1:10179886-10264917 GCA_025413025.1 Ficus hispida | reverse complement strand
AATAATTCCGTTATGGGTTACGCCGTGTGACCCCTTCGCTTGTGTTAGAAGAGGGTCTTATAACCGAAAAATATTATGTTGGTTTAATCCGACATTAAACGATCTTAGAATAGAGACCTCACGTGTAAACGTCCATGGGCAGGAGGTGATCTGCGAGCGTGCTCGGGAAAGGAAAGTCGATCACGCGAACAACAAAGATAAAGTAAGTACAACGCCGCCTACAGCATAGGCTAGAGTTGTATGTTTACTTAACATGTTTACTTTACACTGTTTAAGTGTTAATTGATGATTTGCTCGATGGTTGCAATATGCTTATTGTATGATGAATGTTTCAAGTATTGTTATTATGCTACATGAAAAAGTACGACTGTCCATGCATTGATAAACATGAGATTAGGAGACATATATAAGTATGCTCACTAATCTATCAAGTGAAAAGATGTCAAGAAAGACCTACAAACAAACGTTTGAGAAAGGCCACAAGAGCCAGTGTTGTGCCCCTGATGACGATCGGGTCGAAAGCTTGGGTAATCTCCTTAAGCTGCGCGCCGGTACATGCACATCAAGTTAACGGGCCCACAAGTAAAATCAACAAGATAAAGTGTGATACAAGAAAGCAAGCATAATTGGACATAAACGGTTCATGCATTTCACGACAGAATGTCATGTTTAAGATGAAGAAATCGATGATATATATGTTATGTTATTTTAAGATATGATGCCATGTTACGTTTTCATGTTTAAGATGATATGATGCATGTTAGTTTTCATGTTTAAGATGTCATGAAAAAGGTATGTATGTTTCATGTAATTGGTTGCGGTATAGGAGTTGTACTTGCTGAGCTTTCGCTCATTGTTTGAAGTTTATGCTGTAGGTAAACAGCCTGTCTTGAATTGACTGCATGGTGGAGGGTAAAGTCGGTGGCTGTGAAATGATGAACGGGTTGGGATTCACAACTCAAAAGGATTTAATTAATATATCTATTTTGAGAAAACAAACAGTTATTTTATTTGTGTATGAGTGTATGTAAATATTTTCTAAGTATACTGCTTCCGCTATATATAAAAAAAAAAAAAAAATCCCCACTATTTTTATGATGAAAAATGGGATAAAACAAGTTTAAGTTCAAGTAAGTTAAGTCAAGTAGTGACGGCCTGTACAAGGCGGGTCGTCACAGATTGGTATCAGAGCGGTTCCCTGCGACATCATTTCACGGTCTGCCTGCCATCGCCGCCACCATATGTAAGTTTAGATTTACTTTAGTTTTATATATGTATGCTCATAGTTAAGCATTGCGTGTAGATACGGTACGATGGACCCCATGATGACCGAAGAGGATAGAGACGCCGTTACGGTTTTCTTTCGCGCACACCCCCTATCCTTTGACAGCACGAGGCGTACTGTGCACGTCGAGGCGTGGCTCCACGATATGGAGCAAACATTCTTGATGTGTCACATCCCGGACTATCTGGAAATCATGCTCGCTGCTAAATGTCTTTACGGAGATGCGCGGCTATGGTGGATCGACGCTGGTGAGCGTCAGGTGCCTAGTCGCACCTGGGCGCAGTTTCGTGCGGTGATGTTAGCGCGCTACGGACCACTCCCACCCAGAGATGAGGGTGCACCTGCTAGAGATCCGAATATTTACCGTGATATGCGTCATACACGGTACCAGATGTTATCCAGGCCTGGCACGCATACCCGGGCGAGACGATGAGCCACTACTGGTGGAGGTTTGAGGAGATGATGCATCCCCATATACCCCAGGATCTTCCAGAGCCCCAGTTGGAGGCAGTGACTCTACTAGTGAACGGAACGCCGCCTCACATCAGACAGCATGTTCCGCAGCCCACCCTCCACTCGACCATCGCTGGGACCCTCGACGATATTTTAGCGGCAGAGATCATTGCTCAAGACGCCGGGAATGATGCTCCAGTGAACCCTGAGCAGCCCCCAGTCGATGATGCTGATGAGCCCGAGCCACAGTATGAGGTCGGACCACTTGAGGAGGAGATGGAGCACGCCCAGGTTCCCCTCATCATCATATCTAGTGATGATGAAGATGAGGAGGACGAAGACGAAGACATGGAAGATCCGAGGAGATCCCGGACGACGAGGAGGATCCCGAAGAGTTTCCCCTCGAGGACGAGCCACATCACATCGTTCCAGATGACGGGGACTGGGAAGACGATTTAGGGGACGACACGGATTCCGAGATATCCGCGCTTGAGATCGAAGTCATCCATTAGATTAGGGCCGTTTTGTTTTGTACCCTCTTTCTTTTGTACTAGAATTTCATTTATAATATGTTATGTACATTCGGACGTTAGGATGTACCTTATGTACGATGGGAAGTGTTAGATCACTTCCATCTTGTTGTTTTAACCATGTGTATTTTTGGTAAAGTGACAAGTATTTTTTTTGAAGATATATATATATATATATATCAGTACCCGGCACCTTTTTGAAAAATGCCGAGGGAATCATGTATTTTGAAAAGCCTTGTATTTTGATTATGTACAAAGAGACCGTGCAGAGACGGGTTAAATGAAATCAAATGATATTTTCATTTCTCTTTACGAAATTTTTTACAAGTAAATATGTCATTAAATATCTGCCTTTGAGTTATGGCAAGATACAAGTATATTATGATGTTACATGCATGTTGTGATATTTTATGATGTAATGATAATAATTATATGAAAGAAGAGATGTGATTAATATCTTTTCTTGCTATAGAGGTTACAAGATGGTACGTCCGAGAAGAACAATGCCGGTAAATCCTCCGCACAGGATTTGACCGCCATATTAACAAATATTCAACGCCAGCTGCAAGAGCAGCAACAAGAGATGACTCTTATTCGGGAGCAGCTAGCTCAGCAGAATCAGGGACCCAGAGTCCAAGAGGTTCCACCACCGGCACAGCCAGTCCCTCCGGCAGTGCCGCCAGTGCAACCTATTCCTCCCGTAGCACCCCAAGGCCGAATATTCCTCCGGTAGCCCAACCAGAGGTCAGGCAGGAAATTCCGCGGAACGCTGAGGTTCCAGTAGCCCCGGCTGAAGTACAGATGCAGCCACAGCCGGTGAGAGAGGACCTTCTGTATGAAAGGTTCAGAAGGATGAAGGCGCCCGAGTTCGAGGGGCCAATTGATCCGATTGCAGCCGACAACTGGCTGATCGACATGCAAGTCATTCTGGATTTTATGCGCCTGACCGAGCAAGAGAAAGTACTCTGTGCATCCTTTGCGCTGAAAAAGGACGCGAGGCACTGGTGGATAACAGTGCAGATGAGAAGAAATGTGCTGACTATGTCCTGGCAAGACTTCGTGGACGAGTTCAGGGCTATGTACTACAACAAAGAAGTCCTGGCTGCCCAGCAGGACGAACTCACCAGTTTCACTCAAGGATCCATGACAGTGATGGAAGCTGTCAAGAAGTTCGAGCAATTGGCCCGGTTGTGCCCGAACTTAATTACCAGTGAAACTGAGAAAGTGCGGTTGATGATGAAGATGTTCCGCACGGATATTGCCCGTCAAGTGAGTGCTGGAGACAGTTCCCCTGTAACAGTGTCGGACTGTATTGAGAGAGCCCTGAGAGCCGAGTATTGGATCAACAGAGATAAGGAGGCCAGAGCCCAATTTTACAAGTCCAAGAAAGAAGAAAAAGCTCTAGTCAAGACGAACCAATCTCGTCAATCCACGGAAGCTAAGCCACAAGCCCAGGCCAGCAACCCCAATGCACAAGGTCCCCGACAACCCGGAAAGAACAAGCGGAAGGGGAATTTCAATAACCAGGGACAGCAGAGAAATTTCCCCCAGAAGAGGAACAACCAAGGCAACGAGAGGGACAAGAATAGTTACCCCCAGTGCAACAAGTGTGGTAAAAAGCATCCGGGTGTCTGCCGTCAGGGGACCAACACTTGCTATGTCTGCGGCAAGGAAGGGCACTACGCGAGAAGCTGTCCTCAGAATGCACAGCAGCAGTACCAGCCCTATCCGAACAGAAACCCCCAACACCAGCAATTACATGCAGTCCAGGCTACACTCGAAGGTCCATCGATTGCCCAGGGTAGATTGGAGGCACCCGAGCCACGGGCCAGGATCTACGCTTATACAAGGGGAGATGCAGAGCGGGCACCTCCAACGTGGTGACAGGTCAGCTTTCTATCGCCACCTATGATGTAATTGCCCTATTTGATTCTGGCGCTACCCACTCGTTCATATCGATGGAGTTCGCTCAGAAGTTAAGCAGAGTCGGGAGTAGAGTAGAGCAAACCTTTTCAGCATCTTTGCCATCGGGAGAAGTTTTGTGGTCCAGCTTTTGGATCCAAAATGTTCCTATTAGGATCAATGGCAGAGAATTACTCGCAGATCTCATCGCAATCAGGTTACACGATTTCGATGTGATCTTGGGGATGGACTTCTTAGGCCGTCACAACGCAAGGATCGACTGTCGAAAGCGTAACGTCACGTTCAGCCCCTGCGACGATGAGGATTTCAGTTTTCAAGGACAGTCCCGACGTTCCACCACAAAGCTCATCTCCACAATGAAAGCTTGGAAAATGATAGCCAATGGATGCCAGGGTTATTTGGCTAATTTGGTGGACAAGGAGCAAGAAGAACTGACACCGGAAGGAGTTCCTATTATTAGGAATTATCTGGACATCTTTCCACAGGATCTACCCGGACTTCCACCGGAGCGTGAGATTTCCTTCGAGATCGAGTTGCTACCCGGAGCTGCACCAGTGTCAAAGCGCCGTACAGAATGGCACCGGCCGAGCTAAGAGAACTCCAAGTACAGTTGCAGGAGTTACTCGACAGAGGATTCATCCGACCAAGCCACTCTCCATGGGGAGCACCTGTCCTGTTCGTTAAAAAGAAGGACGGATCGTTGCGCATGTGCATCGACTACAGAGAATTGAACAAGCTGACGATCAAAAACAAATACCCACTGCCCAGGATCGACGATTTGTTCGACCAGCTTAGAGGAGCAGAAGTGTTCTCCAAAGTGGACTTGCGATCAGGTTATCACCAACTTCGAATCAAGGAGTCGGATGTGTTCAAGACAGCTTTCAGGACGCGCTATGGGCATTACGAGTTTTTAGTAATGCCATTCGGATTGACAACGCCCCAGCTGCATTCATGGATCTCATGAACCGAATTTTCAAGGAATACTTGGACAAATTTGTCATCGTTTTCATCGACGACATTTTGATCTACTCAAGATCCAAAGAGGAGCACGAGCAGCACCTCAGACTGGTAATGGAAATGTTAAGGCGACATCAGCTATACGCCAAATTCACGAAGTGTGAATTTTGGCTGGATAAGGTTCACTTTTTGGGGCATGTAGTATCAAAAGAGGGAGTTTCCGTAGATCCAGCGAAGATTGAAGCGGTTAGCTCATGGCCGACCCCCAGAAACGTTACCGAGATAAGAAGCTTCCTAGGGCTCGCTGGATACTATCGACGCTTCGTAGAGGGATTCTCCAGGATAGCAGCACCCCTCACGACCCTCACCAGGAAGGACAAAAAGTACGAATGGACTCCAAATGCGAGGAAAACTTCCAGAAGCTGAAGAGAAAGTTGACAAGTGCCCCGGTGCTCATCATTCCTAATGTTGATGCAGGAAATTTCGTAATCTACAGTGACGCTTCTAAGATTGGATTAGGAGCCGTTCTGATGCAGGACGGAAAGGTGGTAGCTTATGCATCAAGACAGCTGAAAAATCATGAACAGAATTATCCTACGCACGATTTGGAGCTAGCAGCGGTGGTCTTCGCACTTAAGATATGGAGACATTATCTGTATGGAAACAAATGCGAGATCTACACAGATCACCAGAGCCTCAAGTATATTTTTACTCAGAAGGAGCTGAATATGAGGCAAAGAAGATGGCTAGAGTTAGTAAAGGATTACGACTGCGAAATCCTTTACCACCCTGGAAAGGCCAACAGGGTAGCCGATGCGCTGAGTAGGAGATCGTAGGCACACTGATGTCCATTGAAGCACTTCCCAAGGCATTGCAAAAGAGATCAGTAATTATCAACTGGAAATAATCACCGGGAGATTGGATTCACTGACTCTTCACTCAGATTTGCTGGACAGAATCAAGGCGCATCAGGGAGAAGATTCTTCGTTGAGAAAGGCGCGATTGCTGATCAGGACAGCAAAGATTTTACGACTTCTGCAGACGGAATAATCCACTTCAAGAGACGGATTTGGGTTCCAAAAGTGAAGGATTTAAAGGAACAAATCCTAAAAGAGGCACACCAGACGCCATATTCTGTACATCCAGGAGCTACCAAGATGTACAAGGACCTCAAGGAGACGTACTGGTGGCCCAACATGAAGAATGACGTGGCAGAATTCGTATCAACTTGCTTAACTTGTCAGAAAGTTAAGGCAGAGCACCGACATCCCGGAGGCGAACTACAGAAAATTGAACTCCCAGAATGGAAATGGGAGCAGATTACGATGGATTTCGTAGTAGGATTGCCAAGGACGACAAGTGGGAATGATACGATTTGGGTCATTGTCGACAGATTGACCAAATCAGCCCATTTTATCGCCATCAAAGCCACCTTTTCAGTAGAAAAATTGGCCGAACTCTACGTAAATCAAGTCGTCAAGTTGCACGGAGTGCCAAGATCGATCATATCCGACCGTGATGGGCGTTTTACTTCGCGTTTCTGGACCAGCGTTCATATGGCAATGGGGTCGAGATTGAAGTTCAGTACTCATTTCACCCCCAAACCGATGGTCAATCGGAGAGAACTATCCAGACACTTGAAGATATGCTGCGATCGTGTGTCTTGGACTTCAAAGGAAATTGGGATCAGAAGCTTCCGTTGATCGAGTTCTCGTACAACAACAGCTATCACTCTTCGATTGACGTGGCACCGTTCGAAGCGTTGTATGGGAGAAAGTGCAGATCGCCAATTAATTGGCAAGAAGTCGGCCAGAAGCAGCTACAAAAGACAGACTTCATCAGAAAGACCTCCGAGGATATCCAGAAAATCAAACGAAGGCTCGACATTGCTTTCAGTCGACAGAAAAGTTATGCTGATAACGTCGCAGACCTCTGGAATTTCAAGTTGGGGACGCAGTCTTCATAAAGATTGCTCCGATGAAGGGAGTAATGAGGTTCGGTAAGAAAGGAAAGTTGAGCCCGCGCTACACAGGACCGTTCGAGATCCTGGAAAGGGTTAGGAAGGTCGCGTACAGACTCGCTTTACCGCCAGAGCTATCAGCAGTGCACGACGTTTTCCACGTTTCAATGCTCAAAAAGTATATCTCGGACCCTTCCCACATACTTCATCAGGAGCCGGTAGAGGTTCAGACCGATATGACATACGAGGAGAAGCCTGTCAGAATCCTCGATAGGGAAGATAAGGTCCTGAGGAACCAAACGATTCCTATGGTCAAGGTTTTGTGGAAGAATCATGCGGTTGAAGAAGCGACATGGGAAGTCGAGAACGACATGAGAAGAAACTACCCCGAATTGTTCTGATTTTCGATGACGAAAATTTTTAAGGGGGGAAGATTGTAACACCCGAATTTCTTCGGCTCATTTTTATAGAAATTTCGTGTAAATATTTACCGTAATCGGTATTTCATGAGGAAGTTCGTTTTAGAACTTAATTTTTAAACGAGTTCTTAAGATTTATTAAGACTCAAAAACAAATTGCATGAACTCACAAAAGACCTTTATGAGTGAAGGAGGTCGTAATTGCACATTTCAAGATAAGTTGACGTTGACCAATAAGTCAGTTAGACCAAAACGGTCGAAAACGTCAAACAAGAATATTTTTTTTAAGATCTCAGTATAAGTGAAATTTCTGCTAAAAACTCATTTCGTGATCAAGATGAGTTTGAATAAGAATTGAAATCACCTTAGAAAAATCAAGCATACTAAGTTAGAGTTCAGGGCGAAGGATTCGGAAATTATGAGAAAAGATTTTCCGATCGAGTTTTTCACAGATCGAAAATTTTAATGCAATATAATTTTCGATACTGAGTATTTAAGCAACTCAGTATTAAAATTTATTGCAAGTGTTGAAATTACACAATTTTTCAAAAAGATTGAACCAAACAAGCCTTTAAGCTTAATTACATCACAATTAAGCTAAGTTAGGACTTAACCCTCCACACACATGGACCAATGAGCTTGTGACACCTCATCCATGAGTTGTCAACCACTCCCCCACTCCTTCCCTTAGCAGCCGGCCACTCAAGCCCCTTTGGGTAATAGCTTGCAAAAATTGGAGGACTAAATAGCAAGATTTGAACCAAATTTACATTCGAAAAGAAAGCCTAGGTTTTTCCCTAGCTAGAGGCACTATTTCAGGGATTTCAAACCCCAAAAATTCAGCAGCCCTTAACCCATTATCAGCCATATCAATTGGCAAGATTTGAACCAATTTCCTTGGAAAAGAAAGCCTAGGATTTCCCTAGCTAGAGGCACTATGTCTAGGGATTTCAAACCCCAAAAATTCAGCAGCCCTAACCCATTATCAGCCATACCAATTGGCATTTCCCTCCAAGAAAAATCCGAGAGAGAGAGAGAGAGAGAGAGAGAGCTAAGAAACCAAGAGAGTTCAAGCCAAAAAGTTGTGAAGAAACCCCTAAAAGGCCTTCGGTTTTCTTGTGAGATCAAAGGAGAAAGTTGTTCAAAATTTTTCCCCTCTCTTTCCCACCTTGCCGAGTGTTTGGGAGCTGAGAAAATCCAAGAAAAAATTTCGGGTTTTGGCTAGAAGCAAGGGTTGTATGAAGGTGTGATCTAGATCCAAGAGAAACCACCCTTTTGTGAGTTGCTACTTAAGGAGATTCAAGGAATCTTAAGGTAAGATTTTTTGGGCATTTTCTTCTCTTTTCTAAGGTTGGTTGGGGGAGGAAGTTAACAAAATTTTTGTGACCATTGTTGAAGTCCAAACCGTGCACATTGGAGGCTAATCTCAACTAGGATCAAGCTAGTGACACCCCGGATTTTTGAGGTAAAAATCCGAACTTCACCCTAGTTCTTGGTTCAAATTTTTGGTTCATTTTCTCAAGGGTTTTACTATGTATTTCAAGCACAAAAGTTGTAAGAGCTTAAGCTCATAATTTTCGGTTTTAGCCCTAAATAGCTTAGGTTATATTTTTATGCTTGATTTAGGTTTATGAGGTGATTATTTTGCATGTTTGGTTGGAGTTATGCTCTATGATTTTGTGTGCTAGAGATGCATGCTAGGGTTTCTATTTAAGGGTTTCATGTCTCTATTATGTTTATCAAATTTCTAGATGCATGTTCTAGGGATTGTATGATGTTATGGTTGAGTTTTGTTGTATGTATGTTTCTCTCTCAAAACCGTGGACCAAAGGGTCTCGGCCTTGAGTTGAATCCGAAAGAACGAGATTTAAAATTTTATGTGTATGAGGGACGTTAGAAGACGTGCATGTGTTATTAGGTCCCGCATTGGGCGGTCGAGCTAGAGCGACGCATAGGGACGTAAAATTTGGACTAACACCAAAACTGCTCTCGGGTCCAACACCCGGCAGCTCGGTAAAGTAGGACTTACAGGTCCTTAGAGGCCGAATGGGTAAAAACTTAAAACACGAAAGTTGTTCGTTAGGGTATTTCCTAGGGGACAGCGTAGACAGATTTTAAAAATAAGGCTTCAATGGCCCTTGTTTTGAAGAAAAACCGAGAACTGGTCAGGGTGACCAGGTTCCAACGATTCACAGGTGTTCAAACAAAAACTGGTATCAATTGAGCCAGAATCAGAAAATTTTCAAAACATGAAAGTTTTAGATCTTTTTGTTAGCTATAACTTTCGTGAAGAAAGCATTTCCAAATTCGTTTTATATTTTAAGTTATGAATTTTCAAACAAAATCCGTGCAGTAAGCAAAATCTCATGCACGGGATTTTCTAGACCAATGACTAGGAAAAACGTTTTTCTAACTTGCAAACATCATTTTCAAACCCGAAAACCATTCCAAAGGCGGTTTTCGATTCCCAAATGTTTATAGAAATGTTTTCAAGTGTTTTGTAATTTTCAAGACAAGTTTGGGTGCTATTCACCAAACTTACTTAAATAAACAAGAAAATGATATTTTAAGCAAGTTCAAGGTTTTCAAGATTAAAATGAATAAGATACTGCGTTAGTAGCCGGAAAATTATTTCGAGTTACTAGGGCCTTGCCCAAGCCCAGAGTTAATCATGCGGATTGAGGTTTAAGTTAAGATTATGATTCTCTACATGAACCCTTAATTAATAATTCCGTTATGGGTTACGCCGTGTGACCCCTTCGCTTGTGTTAGAAGAGGGTTTTATAACCGAAAAATATATATATTGGTTTAATCCGACATTAAACGATCTTAGAATAGAGACCTCACGTGTAAACGTCCATGGGCAGGAGGTGATCTGCGAGCGTGCTCGGGAAAGGAAATTCGATCACGCGAACAACGAAGACAAAGTAAGTACAACGCCGCCTACAGCATAGGCTAGAGTTGTATGTTTACTTAACATGTTTACTTTACACTGTTTAAGTGTTAATTGATGATTTGCTCGATGGTTGCAATATGCTTATTGTATGATGAATGTTTCAAGTATTGATATTATGCTTACATGAAAAAGTACGCCTGTCCATACATTGATAGAACATGAGATTAGGAGACATCATATAAGTATGCTCACTAATCCATCAAGTGAAAAGATGTCAAGAAAGACCTACAAACAGAACGTTTGAGAAAAGGCCACAAGAGCCAGTGTCGTGCCCCCTGATGACGATCGGGTCGAAAGCTTGGGTAATCTCCTTAAGCTGCGCGCCGGGTACATGCACATCAAGTTAACGGGCCCACAAGTAAAATCAACAAGATAAAGTGTGATACAAGAAAGCAAGCATAATTGGACATAAACGGTTGATGCATTTCACGACAGAATGTCATGTTTAAGATGAAGAAATCGATGATATGATGCCATGTTTATGTTTTCATGTTTAAGATGATATGATGCCATGTTACGTTTTCATGTTTAAGATGATATTTTGCCATGTTCATGTTTTCATGTTTAAGATGTCATGAAAAAGGTTATGTATGTTTCATGTAATTGGTTCGCGGTATAGGAGTTGTACTTGCTGAGCTTTCGCTCATTGTTTGAAGTTTATGCTGTAGGTAAACAGCCTGTCTTGAATTGACTGCATGGTGGAGGGTAAAGTCGGTGGCTGTGAAATGATGAACGGGTTGGGATTCACAACTCAAAAGGATTTAATTAATATATCTATTTTGAGAAAATAAACAGTTATTTTATTTGTGTATGAGTGTATGTAAATATTTTCTAAGTATACTGCTTCCGCTATATATATATATATAAAAAAAAAAAATCCCCACTATTTTTATGATGAAAAATGGGATAAAACAAGTTTAAGTTCAAGTAAGTTAAGTCAAGTAGTGACGGCCTGTACAAGGCGGGTCGTCACACCGAATCCGATCCGAATGCTCAGCATTGCCTAATGCCTTGGTCAATATGTCATTTGTCCCCACAGATTCAAAGCTTCCTTGTGTCTCTTATTCACTGAAGTCATCCTGTAACAATTAGATAATATGATATGAACTTGTAAACATAAAGGAGTGTATGGGAGAATATGTTATGACAAACTTACTATTGTATCGGCAATAATTTTAAATGCTTCATTCTTGAACTCTCCATCAGGTTTGATGCCCATGTCCAGTCACCTAGTATGCCGCTCTACCCATTTTTCCGTCTTCTTAAACTGTAGTTTAATAATAACCGTTAGTAAACATAAAGGAAGAAATTGGAAGTACAACATACCATTTATACATTTTGTCCAAGTAATTCACATACATAAGCTTGGTCACGTTTCCTATATCCATCTCGGCCGCTGGTTGATAAGTATTTGCTCTTCTTTCTTATCTCACTTCCTTGTTCGGATAGTCTTTTGAATTCCGGGGTACGTCGATACTCAATGAATTTTTCACAATCATCCTAGCTAATGGTGGAGTAATTGTGAACCATTTTTGGCGGTCGTTGCCACACATTTTCATCGTCAATATGATCCCTGACAAAAGCTTGGTAAAGATCATATCTAAAATTTTTCGCTGACTCTGCACATGACTTTAAAGCTTGTTTTTTAAACGATTTCCACCGACATTTTTCCTTTCCTTAGGGCTAAATCGGCACTTCTAAAGTCAGATATCTAAATGGGTATGTGATCTTGAACAAGCACTCCAAACTAACTCTGTAATTCACTCCTTTCTTCCCTAATGGTTGCCCTTTCGCATCAAACGAAACTTCAATTCGTTCTCCCTTTGTCCTAATAACGTGGACTCTTCTCATAAGAGTTGCTCTTTGTTTACTATCTTTATCAGGATTGAATCTAGGTGAGTTGGTTCATCGTGGTTTTCCAACTTGAGTTTGAGTTGAGTATTCCTCCTCATAATCTTGCGACATTTTAAATCAATCTAAAGCAACTCCATACCGAAACACGTTAAAAAACAAAAATCTTTGTCATTAAATGAATATTAAATCATGGCAACCAAACACATAAAAAGCAAATGAAAGCATATATTAAATAATTGTAAATTCATGCAACTAAACATTCCCATTACTTAACTACGATAATGAAACACAACCTAATCAAAGATGCATTTTATCGAGCATGTCATATGCTAACATATAAGTCATAAAATCAACCATTTTTTCTGAAAAATTCCCAAATCCGTACCTTACCCAAGCAATTTAATTCAATTCAATCTAAAACTATTTCTAACTCAAAGAGGCATTTTATCGAATATGGCATATGTAAAAATTTTACTCACAAAATCAACAATATTTACGGAAAATTATCAAATCCGTGCATAACCCAATCAATTTAATTCAATCTAAAACTAATTCTAACTCAAAGAGATATTTATCGAACATGACAAATGCTAACATATAAGTCAATCAACACTTTTTCTAGAAAATTGTCAAATCCATTCCTTATCCAAGCAATTTTAAAACAATTTAAATTACGTCCACAATCAACAATCACCAAAAATGTAGGGGACGGATTTTGGATGGAAAATTCTCAAATCAACTATCCACAAAATCAAAATTTTTTCTGAAAATTTGGTAAACCGTCGCCTCACCCTACATTGTACAACAATCCAAAACTAAGTCTCACTCAAATAGGTATTTTGTCGAACATATAGTGTGCAAAAAATTTAACATGTAAAATCAACACGTTTTTCCGGAAATTTGGTAACCGTCACTTCACTCAATCATTGTACAACAATCCAAAACTAAGTCTTACTCAAATATGCATTTTGTTGAACATGTAGTGAGCAAAAATTTAACGTGCAAAATTAACACTTATTCTCATAGAATAAATCACCTAAAATCATAACAACAATCAATCATCACCGAAAATCAAGTTTACAATCAACCAAATTCACTTCCATAAACTGTGCGGTGAAAGAGAGACCTTGACTTACCAAGTACTCGAGTGTGGGTACGGGCGGTTCGATCAGTAACGGCGTAGGAGACGGTGTTGGCGATGGCATTAGAGACGGCGTATGCGACGACGTAGGCAAGGCGATAGAAAGAGGGAGATGAGGTAGCGAAGGCGAGGAGGAGAGAGAATGGAGATGGGAGCCAAGAGAGACAATTGAGGAGGATGCACGGCATGCAAAGAGAGAGAATGCAGGAAGGATATGCATGGCAAGCAAAGAGAGAGAATGGAGGGAGACTTCCGAAAGAGAGAAAGAAAGTGGAGGTAATGAGGTTTTTATTTTGTTTTTATACATAAGGAGTCAAATTTACATCTATATTTATGCACGCATGGTTTTCGGGAAATTTTTAAAATTTTCCGGATAGCACCACGGTTCATGGTATCTTAAGCTACTACGATGGTTTTTTGAAAAAAACCATCGTGGTAGCTAAATTTTTTATTTTTTAACAAAAATACTGAAATTTTTTTGAAAATTTTTGTTGAGATAACACGACGATTAAAAAAAACCATCGTGGTATCTAAAATTACCACAATAGTTTTTGAGCAAAACCGTCGTGGTAGCGAAATTTTTTTATTATTTTTTTAAATACCGAAATTTTGTTGAGATACCACATCGTGGTAGCTTGATATACCACGATGGTTTTTTTAACCATCGTGGTATCCAAATTTATTTTATTTTTTTGAAAAAATCTCCTTTAATTTTTTAAAAAAGCCAGACAAAGTTACCATGACAGTTTTCTTAAAAAACCGAAATGGTATTACGATCAGAAATTTTTTAAATTATATTTTTTTCAGCTATAATCCCACAGGTGGCCACACCAATGTGTTATGCATGAACAAACCAATAAATAACTCCTGTTCTTGTATTCATTTAAACAAAGGCATATATAAATAATATAATGTGCATAATTAACATAGTTAATACAACTTAGAAATTATATACAACTGGAAAAAAAAAAACACTCAAGTTTTTTTTTTTTTGGTCTTCTCAACACGTGTCCACTCAACATCTAAACGAAGTGTGAGGCATCATCATCCAATCATCAATCTCCTCCACCGGTGGCAATTTGTTTGTGAAAGATGGAATGTCGGTGTAATCCTCAACATCTTCTTGGCTATCCCAGATTATTTTTGGCTTCATTGGCACAACTAAAGATAACTCTAAATTGTCGGGATCTGTTGTGTAAAAGACTTGTACTACTTATGATGCCATAATGAAAGGATTATTTCTGTATCCCAAACGTCTAAAGTCCACCACTGTCACGCCGTCCCTATCAATCTTAACAAAATTATTATCAGCCCACTTGCATTTAAAGAGTGTTATCCGCAAGCTGTAATAATCAAGTTCCCAAATATCTTCAATGAACCCATAGTAGTTTATGGAACCATATACCGGGTTCTTGTCCTTTACGGATGAAATATACATAGACTCGGCACGAAAGCTCACACCATTATTTTGGATGGGATGCTTCTCATTTCTTTCGTGAGTGTAGAAGAAGTAGCCATTGACAAAGTATGATATATATCTTGTGACTATCGATGACGGTCCTCTTACTAGCTTCATTAAGTTTTGGGAAACGCCAGTCTTCATATGCAAATCTTTTCTTATCCACTCCCGAAATGTCCGGTTGTGCTCATCTTGAATCCACTTCTCACATCTTATTTTTCTTGGATTCATATCTCCTAATTTCGTCATATGAACCTCAATGAAAAGCTCCACTTCCTTTGCATTGTGCAAAACATACAAGCAAGCTTTTTCCCATTCATCTTGATTTACCGGTGAATGAACGCCCATGGATAGTCCTTTCGACATAAATAGTGCACTTGTTGGCAACCCTATTGGGTCCGCATTCGACAAATACTCAGAGCAAAATTCAACTGATTCCTCAACTATGTAGTATTCAGTTATATATCCCTCCGGCCTATTTTAGTTCTTCACATAACCCTTCAAAACCTTCATGTACCTTTCGAAAAGATACATCCATCTCAAATAGACTGGTCCATATAGCTTAACTTCCCGAAACTAAGTTACACCGTTAGATGGATCATTATATCGAAAAAGGCTGGTGGGAAATACTTCTCAAGCATGCATAAAGTCATCACCAATTCTAATTGTAGCGAATCTAGCATAAGTGGATCAATTACCTTGAAGCATATTGAATTGAAAAATGAGCATAACTTCATAATTGCATATCTCACATCTTTCGTTAAAATTCCCCGTAATACAAGAGGTAATAATTGTTGTATTAAGATATGACAATCATGTGTTTTCATTCCAATGAGCCTCAAATCTTTCATCGACACCAATCTTTTAAAGTTGGAAGAGTACCCACTTGGCACTTTCACGGACGCAAGCCATTTACAAAGCTTTCTCTTTTCTTGTCTCAATAATGTGTGTTTTGCTGGAGTAAGTATGTGCCATTCGATCTTTTATCGGGGAGTAAATTTGGTCTAATCTTCATCTCTTTAAGATCCAACTGTGCCTTTTCACCATCTTTAGTTTTGTTTGGAATGTCAAGCAACGTGCCCACTATCGATTCACAAATGTTTTTCTCAATATGCATAATATCTAAGCAATGACAAACGTAAAGTGACTTCCAATATGGAAGTTCATAGAAGATTGACTTCTTCTTCCAAGATCTATCGTCAACTGGAGCCTTACGTTTTCTCTTTCCCAAAACTACTTTCACATTTTAATTATCTCAAATACATATTCCCCCAGACAAAATCCAAGGAGCGGTTCTTTCTTCGGTATTACCATCAAAAGTCTTCTTTTGTTTGCGGTATCGATGATTTCTTGGCAAGAATCTCCTGTGACCAAGGTAAACGGTTTTCTTACCATTCTTCAACTGGATAGAAGATGTTTCCTTCATACAAACTGGACAACCTATAAAATTATTCACAGGATAACTAGATAGGTTGCCAAGTGCAGGAAAGTCATTAATTGACCAAATCAACATTGCACGAAAATTGAACGTAAATTACTTGGTTCTACAGTAAACTCTGGATGATTATCATTAAAGGTCTGTCATTGTGGTGCGTCGGTTAGATGCCTAAGTTTGTCATCATCAACACGTCACGTTTATCATGGTGCCATGTCAAATTCTTAGCATGCTCGGCATTATAGAATAAACGACACAAACATGAAGCCGATAGAACATACCATAACACCTTAACCAGTACTCCTTTTCTACCATTTGATGGTATCTTGCCCTTCTTCTATCTTGACTCGTTACAAACCGAACATCCATTTTTAATTTTGATTTCAAGGGTATTTGGATAATTAAAATGTAAAAAATTAAAAGTTAATCAAGAAAATGTATAGATTTATGTACTAAATGTAATCTGGTAATATAAAAAATTGGAATTTTAAAATACATGATATACTTTTTGGATAAAAACAAAATGCATGGTATAAAAATGTAATTAATATTTAATTGTAGTTTTTTAAGGGTAATTTGGGTATTTTAAGGTCAAAATTAAATGTTGACCAAGAAATGGTATAAATTTGTATATTAAATTTAATCTGATGATATAAAAATGTAAATATTCAAAACATAGGGTATATTTTTTGAATAAAACAAAATACAAAGTACAAAAATGTAAATTTACTATAATGAGTAATGCTAGAGCTCAAAGTTTATCTAATTTTTTAACATCCGATGTGATATATGAATTATCTTTTTTTTCATAATAATTTAAGAATTGGTACTTTTAGTATTTCTTTTAAACTCTTTGAATTTTGACAACTTATCATCTGAACTTTTAATTTAATTGATTTCTAGAACTCATAAAATCATCGCAATATGCCCTGCAAGTACTAAAAACCGAAATTATAAAATTAAGGGTAAGTAATAAAAAACCAAAACGCTCATGAGGCAAAAATACTATATAAATCCTAAAAATTGCCATGTCAATTAGTAACTAAAAAAATGGTAACCGCTCATTTCCTTATCTTTTTGCGAAAGTGAGATTGTGGTTCCCAACATTTTTTTTTTAGTTAAAATATTTCTAAACTCTTTAAAATGGTACAATTTGGTCCTTTTTACTTAAAAGGTTAAAATTTTAACCCAAAAAAATAAAGTCACGTTGATCACACATGATTTATTATTAAATGATAATTAAGAAAAAAATATGAAATTCTACATTCAATTTACAAGTTTCATATGTGATTTAGTCCATCCAATTTTTATTCTTTTTCTAGAAAACAACAAACAAAAAACAAAAAACAAAATTGTACTCTTTTAAAGAGTTTAAGGACGTTTTAGTCATATAAAAAAAAAAGATTGAGAACCAAGTCGCAACTTCATAAAAAAGTTTGGGACCAAACAATTAACTTTAAAAAAATATATATCTATCCATCGAATGATAATTAAAAATTAAAGTAGGTTAAAAAGACATCTATCGATGGAATGACGATAAAAAACTTAGACATCCAATAAATTGATTCGAAAAGTAGGTAAAAAAGTTCGCAGTATTCTAAATGTAAGCACAGGCAAAAACTTAGAACCAGAATATAGATGTTTTTGCACTCTTATAGTGATTTGCTTAAAAAATAAAATAAAATTCTTTTTAAGAAACAAAAGAAATAAGGTGAAGAAAGGAATAGAATTGGAACTATCCTTTCCTTCTTAAATGGGGGGAAGCCTAGGCTTTTCAGGTAGAGTAATTGGAAACCGATCGAGATAACTTGAAGAAAAAGTAAAAGTATTAAGCAAAAATTCTTTTTAAGGAACAAAGAAATAAGGTGAAGAAAGAAACAGAATGGGAACTATCCTTTCCTTCTTAAATGGGGGAAGCCTAGACTTTTCAGGTAGAGTAATTGGAAACCGATCGAGATAACTTGAAGAAAAAGTAAAAGTTAATGAAGCAAAAATTCTTTTTAAGAAACAAAAGATATAAGGTGAAGAAAGGAATAGAATGGGAACTATCCTTTTCTTCTTAAATGGGCGAGGCCTAAGCTTTTCAGGTAGAGTAATTGGAAATCGATCGAGATAACTTGAAGAAAGAGTAAAAGTTAATAAAACAAAAAGATAAAAACGTAAAAACAAACTCATTAAATCAAAATCTTCTTCTTTATTAACTTTCATGTTGGGAAGAGAGAATAAAAAACAAAATAAACAAAAAACAAAGATGTTAAATTACCGCGCAAACAGGGGGGGGGGGGGGGGGGGGATAAGGGAACCATAGCCCTTTCCTTCTATTTAAACCAGATTTGTATGCCAATTTTGTTTCTTACACGGTGAATGAATAGCTTGCTATTTGACAATTACGTAGCAAGATTAAAAAAAATATTACTTTATTATAAAGTGTTCTTACATGAAAACTGATAAATATATATTATATGCATGTACAACGTACAATTCACATAAAAAGCCTCTTTTAGTCTCTCTGATTGCTAAATCTGGTTAAAGATGTAATTTAGCAATAATTACACTATCCAAATTCAAAAATAAAAAAGTCATGGTATTTCATGAGAGGTAAGGCAAACTATAATACCTAAAATGCCTGCGCACTAGAAGTTTTGACCAACTCTGGTAAGGACAATAATTAAATTCTAACACAACTCAATAGCTCTTTGTTATCTTAACGGTAATATTATAGTATATATATATATATGTATATATGTATAGCGATCATAGATGTTTAACATGTGTTTGGTGTTTGGTGTATTGGTGGGAGTTGAGTTTTTTATGTTGAAAATGTTTGACTTTTCAAAAATTATAAAAGACAAAAATGAGTTGAATTTTTTGAGTTGGAGTTATTAACTTTATGGTAAAGGTTTCATTAAAAAAATAACAAAATAATAAAATAATAATATTAATAATAACTTCTTCGAAGTTATATTCACAAATGCCCTTGGAGCATATGATACACATATGAGTCCAAGCAAGATGACATATACCTAGTTTTCTTCTAGTAACCTTTGCTAGTTGCTTTCTCGTTATTTTCTCAAAACTATGCTTCGCCCTATTCCTGTATTCAAAACTATATTAGATATTTTCTTGCCTCCATTTCGTCATTTCAGTCATGAACATAAGTTGCATAATCGTATATTTTCATCAGAATGCTTCTGCAACATGTGCAATGGGCGAATCTCAGGTGGGGTTCATCATTACTATTGTCGCCGGTGCAATTATTACATCCACGAACAATGTGCTGAGTGGCCGGAACACATCGATCACTCATTTCATCCTCCTCATCGTCTCACACTTCAAAGCAGATCATTAGAAGACAACGTTAATCGTTGCTATTACTGCGAGAAGCCCTTCCAAAATGATGAATATCTCTATGCGTGTGAGCAGTTATGCTCCGATTTCTACATGCATAGGGCATGTGCCATGATCCCAGTGCCGACCATAATGTCCAACATTGACGGATCAGAAGAGCACAACGTTGTTCGATTTTCTTGTCATCAACAACCGATGATCCTTGTGGATCATAGGGATGGGCATAAAAGGAGAGCTAAATGCTTTGCATGTCAATCAAACCGGTCGGGTCCAATGTATTCTTGCATCTCAAGTGAGTGTGACAATTTTATCCATAAATCATGCTCAGAGTTGCCACAGAAAATTCAACACCCATTTCACTCACCCCATTCTCTTATACTCCAGGTCAGTCAACCTCAATCTTGTCGTTCGTGTTGTAAACAACGTTGTATTCTTGCTTTCGGCTGTCCTGAAGATTGGTGTAACTTTAACTTGTGTATAGAATGTGTTTCCCTTCACCTAACCGTCAAATGTCAAAGTCATGGTTTGCTTTCCTTAGTAGAGAAATCATCATGTGAAATTCAATGTGATGCCTGTCATAAATCTTACGAGACTGGGATCGAAGTTGTTCCTGAGGAATTTAATTATACTGATCCTTACTGTTTCGTTGCATGGATTGCACTTATAACCTCCACTTTCTTTGTGGTCCATTACCTTGTACCATCAAATATGAGTACCACGTCCATCCTTTAATTCTATCCGATCACTCAGTCTCCAAAGATGATTTAGATGAATATTATTGCGATGTGTGTGAAGAAGAACGGGATCAATCCTTTCGTATTTACTACTGTGAAGAATGCAAATACGCTGCTCACATACATTGCTTAACATATGAGGTATGCAAATTTTCTCCCTTTTTCTGGATACATTTATGCTTTTTGAAGTGGTTTATTGCAGAGGTAATCACATTTTAAGAGAAAAAACTAATTCTATTTCACAAATTAACTATCGATTTGTCTCATTTTATAAGTTTCTTGTGAACACATAATAATGTTCTATGTACTAATTAAAGATAGTAACTTACTTATCAATATTTAATGGTATAACTAAAAACTTTTGAGAAGGTACAAAATAATGTAGCTAGTATATTACTCCTCATGATTCGAAATATAGCGTCTTGCATGCAATCTTTTCGTTGCAATCAGACCAAGGCTAAAATATCTTAATCATCTGCCAAAAGCAAAAATGATCAAACAATTTAGAAGATAAATGAATTGAACGAGACTTGTGTATAGTAGTTATATTAAATGATTATTTGCAACAACAAAAAAAAAAAAAAAAAAAAAGAGACGGAGAGTCATTTTACATATTGCCAAAAAAAAAAAAAAAAAAAGCCTAGTTTCACATCTAATTAACGTAGGGTTAAAATTCTCCAACTCATAAATTTAATAAATAGATAATAAAAAATAAAGCCAAAATCTTTTCATTTAAACTGGTTAATTACTACTTCTTTCCAATTACTTTCATTGATAAACAACGCAAAGTATCTAATCCGCTTGTGTGCAAGAGTACGTTTCTTTTTCTCATAGTACCGTTCAATTCTTATTATATATATGTGTATATGTATATGTGTATCAGATTATGAGGGCATTAAAGGGAGACACTGAAGACGTGGAGCTCGAGGCCTTAGGAGAAAGCCGATGGAATGTTTTGGCCATAAAATCAAAGAATCACCGGGCAAAGGAAAATTTAGCGGAGTAGACCCTCAAAAACATATTGGATATGCTGACAAAATCAGAAAGGGAAATGTTAATTGATCCATTTGGTTTTAATGATTCACAAGAGAAGGTTTACCGAAGAAACTCGTATTATCAGTACGTGCAATTAAATTCACGTTTTCTTTGTGAATCATCGATTGAAGATATTGACAAAATGGAAGTATTTTTTCTTTTGGACGCCAGGAACGTTCGAGGTATAGTAAACTTTCGTGCTGAGCTGAAATATTTCACACCTGAAGAAGGTTTGTTAAATTATTAGATGAGAAGTATTTAAGGCAACAGGTAGAGGAGTTGATGGTTACATGATACCAGAGACATTGGGTCGGATTTTCAGAAAAGTACTTCTCACGTATGGAGATCTTGGTGGGAAGAGAAGTTTGACACCGGCAATGAAGAGCGTCACCGCTACTTTACTATGTATAGTCATCGACAAGATGTGCAAAACGAAGGTCGAAGACATAACAAGGGATGATCTCAGACATTTGCATTTCTACCTTACGGGAATTCAAAATATAACGAGCTACGAACTGAATCGATACGTGGATTCTTTTAAAGACGTTATGAAATCTTATCTTGGTTTTGAAGCAATAAGACATGAGAAGGGCGTTCGTGAAAAGCTAGATCAGAGGATGGCAACCCTGGAAGCTGATATGGAAAGATGCAAGGAGAATCGCGAGAAGCTCAAAAGATATACATCTGAGATGTCAGATTTCATAAAAAAGTGCTGGAGCAAAGCATTGGAAGAGAAGGCGAGCACATGGGGAGATAGGTGGTTCGATGTCAAAGTTGAGAGGCTCCATTGATCCTTAATTCTCTTGTTTACCCTTTTTTTTTTTTTTTGGCCTTCTGTAGTTGCTAGCTAGCTCTTTATGATTACTTTGTTTCTCTTTCGGTGGACTAATCATATGTATTGTAACACCCGACTTTTCGAACTTTTAGCTTTGCTTGCAAGGATTTAAATCATGAGTTTAATATGCGCGTTAAGTTAAACAGGGATCTTTGCATTTATGGTATCAGAGCAATGCAGTTCTAGTACGTCATGGGATTTGCTAAAATTATAAAATGTTTAGTACGCCGTGGGATCGAGAACTCAGTCAACTCTTTTGTTTGGATGGATTTGCTAGAATTATTGAAACTACTGTTTAAATGGAGACAATAGAACTACGAAATTTCAAAAACAAAATATGTATACGAGGGAGAGAATTGTAAAACCCGACTTTTCAAGTTTCTAGCTTACTTGTAAGGATTTAAATCTTGAGTTTAATTTGTAGGTTAACTTAAATATAGGTTGTAATTTTCCTGGTATATCTTTCCTTGTTACTCTTTTTTTTTTTTTTTTTTGGTTCAATTATTGATTATTTTTCCTTGAACTTTATGATAGCTATTTTACATTTTGTCACTGTAGTGTTTTGATCAATTGCTTGGTTTTTAAGCCTAATTAGCTAGGTTCGTCTAGTCTCCTACCTATACCTATATATTTAAAAGAGCCAATGATCATGCATTCCTTACTTATCACATGACAGCCATATCATCGCCACATGATGACTACATGATCTACAATTCCTTTTTTTTTTTTTTTTTTTTTTTTTTGTCTATTTTACACATGTTAAGTGTTTGCATATATACGACTACTACACAAATAATGAACAAATATGCCTAAATTTTTGAAAAGGCCCCCTTAAAAATTTGTTGCTTGAGATCCCAAAATTGCTTGAGCCAGCATCACTCCTCTCTCTCTCTTCTCTGCCCCCACCACCTCACCTCCACCTCCACTCCTCTCTATTTTTTTTTTCCTTCGCCCCACTCCACCCCCTTTGCCCTCCGCCCCCCACCACCTTAGTTCCACCAGCTCCACCACTACACCTCAGCTTCCCCCCCCCCCCCCCCCCCCCTCCGGCCTCTCTCTATAATTTCAAAGCCACCATCCTCCACCCTCCACCGCCCCTTCACCACCACTCACACCGCCATGAGCATCGAACTTTCTTTAAACTACAACGGTGAAGTTGTTGTTTATAGTATGCATTTCTCTATTTATTTAGGCTTTGAGTACAAATGTGTATAATTTGTTTGTTTAAAGACGTTTTTTGATTAACCGATTGGTAGTGTTATTTATATGTTAAAGATTTTCTTTTGGTTTGATTTTAAAATGTAGATGATTTTAGTTATGTATTTGTGTTGATTTTCATATGTAAAACATATGTTTATGATATATTATAATTAGTAATTCAGTTTTTTAAGTATAATTGATTATTGATTATTTTCAAAATATTAATTTTTTAAAACAAAATATCAAACTTTAGTGACAACATTTTTTTTAAAAAATATCGCTGCCAATTTTTAATTCAAAATATTAATTATTATTTTATTAAAAATAACTTTTAACCTCGACATTTTCCAAAATGTCGTCACTAAATCTATCTATTGACACCGTCTCGTTGTTAAATGACAAGTCTATAACGACAATTACCTTACATATAGCAATGACTTTCGTCGCTAAAAGGTGTTTTTCCTGTAGCATTAAAACGCATATTTTGTTGCAGATGCATATGAAAGTCTCAATGATACACGAAAAGAGAGAGAAGAATCAGAATTGAGATAGAAGAAAAAAAATTAAGAAGAGAATAAAACCACTAGAGAGGTCTAGATAGAATTGAGAACAAAAACTTAAGAGAAGAAAACTAAAAAGTCAATATTCATTCGTTAATTAATTCTCTTTTAAAATTACAACCGCTCAGGTATTTCTAGAGAATTTCAATAATAAGACGAACTTAACTAAATATTTTGCATATCCTAAATAATCCAAAGAGATAAACATTAATCTAAACGGAAAAGTGAATACTAAAAAGATAAAAATATATGTACTAACTAACTATACAATTTTAAGCTCAAATATTCTATTTTAATTCTTCATCATTTGTCTCTATCAGCCAAAGAAGAAAATTTATTATAATAATAATATTTAAGTACCCTTTTAATCAGGAAAATAAAATTGTTCCTTTTTTTTTTTTTTAAATTGTGCCTGTTCTTGAGCGAGTAAAGTTAAAACAAACATTTGAAAATCTGTCCAATTTGTGGTTGTATAAATAGTTTAGTATACTTTCACATCTGTTAGGTGTAGAGTTTATATTCCCCTTAAAAAAATCTGTACAAATAAATTTTTTAAAAAAAGTTGTCTTACCTTATAAACACATGTAGCAATTTAACGGTGTGTTTGAAAGACGCAAAGGTATCTTTGAAGTGAATCAATTATGGAATCTTTGCTGACAGTTTCTGAATCTGTCATGGAGTCTTATATTTTCAGGATGGTTTTTGGAAATTAAGCTTTGCATTGTATTTTTTAGTTACTTTAGATGGTGGTTCTTTAGACGGTGGTTTTCAAGAAACCGTCTTATAATCTCCGTCATTTATTATAATTTTTTTTAACAGTGGGACCATATATATGAAGATTTTTTTTTTTTTGAAAAATATCAAGATGTGTTGTAACTTGTAATGTTTGATAATTCCAGAAAAACGTATTAGCCATATATAGTGTCATTTTTATTTTATTTTATTTTATTTTTGGATAAGAAAGAGTATGGTGCCAATTGTCAAACAACAAAAGTGGACCGACCAGAAAGTGACCTAGACAAAGTGGGTTTGACAAGTCCAGAAAAACGTGTTAGCTATATATAGCTGTCATTTTTATTTTATTTTATTTTTGTCAAACAACCGACTAACCAGAGAGTGACCTGGACAAAGTGGTTCAAACAAAGGAAAACCACTGATTACTGTTTGGACCCTTTTTATCTGAAAAAAAAAAAAAAAAAAAAAAAAACAACAACAGTTTCAGCATCTTTCAAAGAAAATTCACTTCTGAAACTCCTAGCTATTGAATCATTTTTTGTCATAAAGATGGAAAGAGAGAAAGGAATAGTATGTGTAACAGGTGGTACGGGTTACATAGGATCTTGGCTGATATTCAGACTTCTTGATCATGGTTACTCTGTCAGAAGTACTGTTAGATCTAATCCAGGTGAGCCTCTTTCTATTAGAAATTAGGGAGAAGAAAAAAGGGGTATATTTTAGCTGGTGAAAATAGAAATATTGACCTCACATAAATGTTTTCTTAAAGTTTTGTAGTAATTGTGGGATCTATATTTATATATATATATATATATATTTCAAATGAAGTAAATACGACTACAGGCGTAAAGGAATATTCAGATAAATCTAAAAGGGTAGATATCTTTTCGTATGATATATGAATCCTTCAAGAAATAAATTGTTGATCAATACAGCGGGAGCAATTCGAATTCAAATATTTAACAAGAATGATAAGTGCATTAGGAACACATCTAAAGAATGTTGGCATTGTGGGACCTAATTTGTATGTGTTAACTGTAGAAAAAAATTGTAGATAAATAATCTCAGGGACAGAGACTATTTTATTCATACATAATTTGAAACCTATTCCACAAACAACTAGTGATGGCAGAGATTGTCTTTGCCATGTCTAATCTTTTATTAATTAAAGAAAAAGGTTTTTTTTTTTTAAATAAATTAAACGATAAAAGTTGGTAACTTTACCAAAGTTCTCACTTGCGTGGATCATTAAGAAAGTATGGTAACTTCTAAATATCTTATATTTTAAAGAAGCATATGTAGATTCATATTGAGAGAATACAGTTTAAAAGCCTTTTTTTTTTTTTTTTTTAAGTTGAGAGTGCTTTTAGTATTCCACATCAAGGTCTCAGAAATACTAAAGATAATTAACAATTTTTTTTTAAATCCCAAAATATGCCATCCATTCTTAGTTCTCATTTTTCTTTGCTCCCGCAATCCACATGATGACGTACTTCAAATCCATGTCCCCGGTAAATAAAAATACAAGTTAAAAATATGTACTTACCTATACACTACTACATACGCCTACATTTTTTTTTTTTTTCGGTACCTTAATTCTTGTACTTATTTATGTATGCACATATGTGGTGGCAGAGAATGAGAAAGACCTTAGCTTCCTCACAAGTTTACCGGGAGCGTCAGAAAAGCTCGAAATCTTCAATGCTGATCTCAGAAATCCGGAAAGTTTCACAGCAGCCATCGAAGGTTGCATCGGAGTCTTCCATGTTGCCACGCCGGTTGATTTCGAGAACAAAGAAGCAGAGGAAATAGTGACCAAAACATCAATAGATGGAGCAATTGGAATCTTAAACGCATGTCTTGATTCCAAAACAGTGAAGAAAGTTGTGTACACTTCCAGTGACGCTGCTGTAATATTCAATGGCAAGGACTTTGATGAAGTGGATGAGAGTTTTTGGAGTGATATGGATTATGTTAAATCTTTCAAGTCAAATGCAGGTTCCTACATGATCTCTAAAACCTTAACCGAAAGGGCAGTCCTCGAGTTTTCAGAAAAACATGGTTTGGAAGTTGTCACTTTGATTCCTCCTTTTGTTGTTGGCCCCTTCATTTGTCCTAAGCTTCCTAGCTCTGTTCTATCCGTAATTGATATGGTCTTGGGTAAGAAATATTTCTTTTTGGACAACATAACTTAGAACACAATATTGGCATCTCATCACACCCTAAATCAAAATATTCTACATACGTGAAACAAACTGCTGGCCCCACATGTATTTCGCATTGGAACCCAACTTAAGTCGGAAGGTATAATATTACTTGAACTTAAAATTGTAAAGACCAAGGACCTCTTTTTTTAATTCATCTTTATGCAGGTGAGAAGACTGAATCTATTAGCTGCCTAGATTTGGTGCACGTGGATGACGTTGCTAGAGCCCATATTTTCCTATTTGAGCATCACGAGTCCAAAGGGAGGTATAATTGTTCATCAAATACTAGAACAGTTGAAAGTGTTTTTGAGTTGCTTTCAACCAAATACCCAGAAATTCAGATACCAAACAAAGGGTTAGTACAAATTTTTTTTTTTTTTCCGATTTTATTTAAGGATCTTCCCTGTTTTGATTAGTTGTAGTCTCAAATTTCAGATTATTCCTTTTATATTCTCCTACTAACATATCATTTTGTGCAGTGTTCTCGCCTCAAATTGTATGGCTCGAAACTGCCATGTCTCTCATCAAAGAAGCTCCTAGATTCGGGTTTTGAATTCAAGTATGGGGTTGAAGATATGTTTGATGACGCAATTAAATGCTCTAAAGAAAAGGGTTATCTCTAAATGTAGTGTCCTTCTATTAAGTTATATGGTTGCCCTAGACTTCGGTATCGACTTCAGCATCCTTTTCTCTCCGTCGATCCTCGAAGTGCAATAAGAGTGCTGTAAAACTTACTACCGCCTATAAAATCTTTTGCTGATACCTAATATAGTCATCTCCAAAATGTTGTTGCTTATCCTAATGTGTTTCTTGTAAATACACGTATATGGATGTAAGTTGACACCTAGTTGTGTGCACATAAGCGTGTTTCAACCCATGTTCGTAGAAATGTATTATTTTGATATTCCTTCTTTCTTTCTTGTGCCCAAGTTCTTTCACTTGAGTTTCACACGTCTTAAAGCAAGCCCCCAAAATTGTTACTTGAGAATGTGGTGGCAGAGCATGAGAAGGTCTTTGGCTTCCTCCTAAGTCTACCAAGAGTATCAGAAAGACTGAAAATGTTCGGCAATCCAGAAAATTTCGGAGCATACCATGTTGCCACCATAATGGATCTCGAGAACTAAGAGACAGAGGAAATAGTGACCGAAAGATCTATAGATGGACCACTAGGCATCTTAACAGCGTGCTTAGATTCGAAGATAGTGAAGAAATTTCTCAAATCATGACTACATCCTTTTAGCATTGCAGAATTTCACTATGATCAAAGTGTACAAAAATCTAATCTGACTCCCAAAGTTGCCTCTCACAGTCTCTATTTTGTCTATATGAACGGTTGCCTAAAGTCCCTTGTAAATCACCAGAAAAGGAGTGTTGTAATCACGCCCCACACAACTCGACACAAATTTCGGGTTATGTCTTTGGTTGATCTTCCCCTAAATTATTATCATCACACACTAAAAAACTTTAAATAAACTAGTGTCATTTTGTACTATTTAAATAAACTAATAATTGTTGTAACATGACGCATCCAATACGTATCGCTATGAGTGGAAACCAACAGTAAAAGAAATTGACCAGCTTTTAAGTGGGAGAAGGAATCTTTCACCAAAAGCAAACATAGGAAAACCACCAACACATTTGGACCCCTATTTCTCGAAAAACTTTATCATCTTTCCAAGGATATTCACTGCTAAAAATCCCAATTTCCATTCGTTTTGTTTCGAACGACTAGAAGGATGGAGGGAGACAAAGGTAGAGTGTGTGTAACAGGCGGTACGGGCTACATAGGATCTTGGCTGATATTGAGACTTCTTGATCATGGTTACTCTGTCAGAACTACTATTAGATCTAACTCAGGTGAGCCACTTTTTGTTATTTTTCTTAGAAAATAACAAAAAGTTATTTTACTTTTGTTTATCTTGAGGAATATTTTAGATTTTTGATATTCTGGATGAGGTTGTTGCTTGTAATATTCATAGGATTTACTTTTTATCTGTTCATATAGTGAATGTCTCGAATTACTTTTTAAACATTTCACAGGATGATTTCTAATACAAACTTTTAAGTTAATTAATCCCAAATTTGCGGTTTTCATTATTAGAATCTCACTCTTCTTGAACACTCTAACATGAAGAACTTTGCTATTTATGTAGAAATTATTTCTTAAAAAAAAAAAAGAAGGAAAGAAAAATGTAACAATGACATTGAAAATGTGGCTGCAGAGCATAAGAAAGACCTTAGCTTCCTCACTAGTCTGCCAGGAGCATCAGAAAAGCTGAAGATCTTTGAAGCCGATCTTGGTGGCCCAGAAAGTTTCCGTGCAGCCATTGAAGGGTGCATCGGAGTCTTCCACGTTGCCACTCCTACGGATTTCGATGAAGCAGTGGAAGTCGTGATCAAAAGAACATTGGATGGAGCAAATGGGATCTTAAAGGCATGCCTAGATTCTAAAACCGTGAAGAAACTCGTGTACACTTCAAGTGCCTCGGCTGTTGGCTTAAATGACAAGAATTTAGATGAAGTGGATGAGAGTGTTTGGAGCGACATGGATTACGTCAAAGCTCTAAATCCACCTGGAGTCCCTTATGTGCTTTCCAAGACCTTAACCGAAAAGGCAGTCCTCGAATTTTCAGAGAAACATGATTTTGAGGTTGTCACATTAGTTCCTTCCCTAGTTGTTGGCCCTTTCATCTGTCCAAAGTTCGCCGGCTCTGTTCAATTCACATTGGGATTGCTCTCGGGTACGTAAACGTAACACCTTTAGACAAGAATTAAAACATGTGATCATTTGATTCTGGAGATCTTGTAGACATACTTTAAGGTTTTTAAAAACAAAAATACCTTATCTACCAGATTTTTTTGCTGGTTACTCTAGCTACCTACTTGTTTATCCAGTTTTTTTTTTTTTTTTTTCATCAAGTGACGTAGTGATCGGTTCGGTTATGCTCTAATTGCTTGCATATATTCAAATTAATTGCATTAACTTGAATTAATCGGTAAACTTTGAGCTAGTGGTTGAAACTTGGTAAATAAGTTGCTAACAAATAATTTTTTATGAGGGGGTTAAATATAATGGTACCTAATAGAGGTGGGCTCCACATGTGAATCCTATCTGTATTAAATGTGGTCAAGCACAGGGCAAGGGGGCCTTGTGAATATATATATATATATATATATATATATTTATAGTTCTTAAATTTTTTGTTTTTTAAAAATTACTTGTGCCCTAAGAACTGTCATTTAGATTTTAATTCTCTTAATTTATTTTTTGTGACCCCCCACTAACTATAAGAATTATTTTTTCCTTTCTCATTTCCCTTTTTTTCCACAAACTTTTTGACAGCTTTTTAAAATTATGGTCCCCATCACTAACTACAAGTACACAATAATTTTTTACTTTTTGATTTTTTTTAACTTAATTCTGGCTTCTCCTTTTTCAGATTATTTATCTAGTTTTGTTTTGTTACTAACATAGTGATCAAATTAAAAAAATGATAGAACTTTTGATTAAAGCTTCGGTGGTTGTTCTCAATATAATCTTCTCTATCATTAAGGTATGTAAAATTTGAAGACCAATTGTCATGTCCTGCTTATCAATAGATTTCCATTAGAAAAAGTATTGGAAATTTTACTTGTTTTTCATGCTATTAATTTATAATTTTATCTTTAGTTTTGTCGCCACTGAGCTCGAAGTCTGGTTCCGTCTTTGAATATGATGCCTGACTCTAATGAAGCTGAATACATTACGTTTCCTAATATCAAATTTGTGGCAACACAAAGTCCTGACTTAATTTTATTGATTTCCTAATATCACACTAGTTTTTTCCTCGTAATTTCTTCTTTGGTTCCTACTTTAAGTACCATGAATTCATAATTATGCAGGTGAGATTAAGAGTACGGAATTTCGTTCTCTTGCCCGTATGGATTTGGTGCATGTAGATGACGTTGCCAGAGCCCACATTTTCCTCTTTGAACATCCTGAGGCAAAAGGGAGGTACAATTGTTCATCAAACGCCATAACGGTTGAAAGTGCGTCACGGTTGCTCTCCTCCAAATACCCAGAACTTCGAGCACACGGAGAAGAGTCAGTTCAATAATTTATTTTCTCGTTTTCGTTCGAACAATTTTGCATCTTTTGATCAGTTTTGATATGAGTTTTCGGAGCTATCACCTGATCTATTAATAAGTTCTTTCTGTGCAGCTCTGCAAAGGTAATCTCAAGATTGAAACTAATGCCATGTCTCTCAACAAAGAAGCTCAAAGGTTCAGGTTTCGAATTCAAGTATGGGGTCGAAGAAATGCTTGATGACGCGGTTAAATGTTGTAAAGAAAAGGGTTATCTGTAGTCTTTTCTTTTTTTTTTTCTTTGTTTCTTTTTGTTATGTACGATTAGCACTGTTGAAAATCATTTCATGGAAATTCTACATCTAACTTCATCATAACATGCAGACTTTGAGTCCCCCGTCATTGAGTTAAAAAAAGAAATGATTACGATATCATACAAAAATCTTTTTTTTTTTTTTTTTTTTGTTGCCACCAAATAAATAAGGAGAATATCATGTTGAAAACAGGAGTTGATCTCAAAGACAAAAACTAAAACTTTGATTATCCTAGCAACTGCGAATACACTATGTTCAACACCTTTTACTGAAAACCCAATTAGAAAAAGACAGTATTAAAAAAAAAAAAAGTTTCATGTTTGCCCATAAGGTAGGCAAGAGGGAAAATGATAATGCAGAATGCTGACATGTACTGCAAATTGTTAGACTTTGCAAGCAACTAGAAATATTATTCTAACAAGCCTTTAAAACAAAATTGACACTCAATAAAAATTCTGTCACACGTGCCCTACGGAATTATGTAGAAAATAAAGATTACGATAACTTGAGAGTTAAGAAAAAAAGGGCAAATGAACTAAATAGAATTTTAACATTACGTATTTTAAGTAAATAGCATGATGTTAAAATATTCGAGATAAATAATTATATAGATAATTTTCTGGATAAATTATCTATTTATTAGAAGTAATTAAATCATTACCTAATAGATTTTCTACTGATGACTAATTACTCCAAATACTTTTAAAATATGTTAACAGCTTTATTTACTTTTCTAAAAATGTTATGTACTGTGATTTTCAAATACGGGAGAAAAGAAAACTAGCCCCATGCTCCTCTCTCCATTCTCTGTCACTTCTTGCACCTTTAATTCACTGCTAGCATCTCAAGCCATTGTTTCTTAGCATAGTTTGTATGAAAGAGAGAAAATAAAAAGAAGATAGTGGTAGATCATCTAATAAGTGAGAGAAATGAAAAGGAGGGAGAGATCTTTTCCATTAAGTTGTTTGGTATAAAATCCGTTCAATAATCTCTTTAGTTTTTAGATCAAAATTGGGATGTTTAGAAGGATTTGGAGTCCCTCTTTTAATTTTTTTCCTAAATCCTTTCACTCCTACCAAATAATAATAAATGTCAAAATTCTTCTACTAATCTATATATACCTCTCATTCCTTATACTATTCTCTAGGTCATACCAAACACTTTAAAATGACCCCCAACCCGAAACCCGACTCCGACCTCTGTTCTGAAACTCGACCCCGACTCCAATCCCGAAACCCAACCTCGACCCAACACCCATCCCAAAACGCACCCCAATGCCCATCCTGAAACTCAACCCCGACCCCACTCTAAAACGACTTGACCCAACCCCCGTCCCAAACTCCGATCCTAATCCGACCTGACCCCAAACTCAATCCCGACTACGTCCCGAAACCCAATCCCACCCCGTCCTCGACCTCAAACCCAACGGATCATGTCCCCAAACCCACCCCGACACCCATCCTAAACCCAAACCGACCCCAAAACCTGGCTCTAGTCCTAGGGTCATAGCATAAATTTTATCTTTTGACAGCTCAATTCTTAATATTATACAATACGGTGACAAGTAAATAATGTATTTTGTTGTATGATATTGTAATACAATACAAAATCAAACATCGTATTATATAATATATATATATATATATATTATATAATACAATACAATTTAATATGGCATGCCAAATGTGCCCTGATAGAGTTCACGGAAATAATGCTTATGTATAGCGTAATAGTTGAAGTAAACTAATTGTGCTCGAGTAAGAATAACACTGGTTTTATGTGTTCATTTTTTTTTTAAATAAAGGAAATAGAAAATTAGTTCTCAGAACATCCCAGTTATTCAACTCCTAAAAAATGTCACCAAGCATTAAGCTTTTCACTTTTTTTTTTTTTTTTAGTTAAAAAAGCTAACACACACACACATATTACGTATGTGACAAACGAAGAAAAGATAGTTCGCTTCATCTTATTAACTACCTGATCAGAAACCCATCTCAAAAGTACAAATCCACCATGTTTAATTAATTTGATCGTAGGCTTACTTAATTTATAACATTTTGAATTGTTATAATGGATTTATTTATTAAAAAATGTAATTTTATTCATTAAAAATTAATTTCACACACTTAATCTTGTCGTAAAAACTTTATTTTTAGCGTCTCCCCTCCTCAAAGTTCAAATACAGACAAAAAAATAATAAAAACTATTTAGCCAGCTCTTTCAAACCTCGTGATAATACATAAAAGATTGAGAACTTGAAATATTTGTTCAGTTAAAAAAGACATATATACGTAAAGTCTCGTATTCTCTGTTCTTCTATTTGCGGGATTGTGGGCTCCTTTGCTAAACAGTAATAGTTGTTCTACCACCCACTCTTGGCGTATAAGTTTCCACAATATAATCTGATGTCCAATGTTATGTGAATTAGCTAATAAATAAAATAAAATAAGGAAATAGATATTGTTTGGAGGATATTCTCCAAAAATGCTAAAAAGCACACTTTTCTGGATGCTAGAGTTATTATGCGTTTAGACATTTACTTTTTTAAAATATATGTTATTGTTTTCATGTTTGTTTTAATGAACTGTACTGTTAAATTTTTACTGGTTTTCTTACTTGAAAGTAAAGGGAATGCACTGATGATCAGTATGCAAAAAGCATAGAAGTTCGTTGCGTCCTTTGGTATTGTTTTTCTTTTTCGTGGAGTGATTTCCAAAGTTATTAATATTATGTGCTACATTTTCTTTGAACAAAGAAGTGTCTGATTGGCTTACATTCAAATGTAACTCAATTAGAATTGAGAAATATTTGAGGAGGATCAGTGTTTGGGAGAAGTTTCTTTTTTGGCCAATTTCAAAAAAACAAAAACAACAACAACAACAACAATTTGACTTCGATCACATCAATTTGAACCCATGTGCCTCATAGCTCCAGAAAGTAAGATACATGAATTAATTTAGTTTACTTCAGTTTGACATCCATAGATATTTAGTTTATTTTGACATTCATTACACGTGAGTTTTTTATTATTATTATTCTCTTGATTTCCATGATATGTGATTATTTAATTAAATTAATTAAATTGAATGAGGTGCTTAGCATCACAGACTAATTACTATCAATTAGTGCTTGTTGTCATTTCATTTCCAGTTCTTAGTGCATGCTGACTTTAGTATAAGATACTGACATCCAACCAGTGATATAAATATTTGAATTACTTTTATATCAATGAAAAAGTCAACAATGAGCGTGCAATACAGGAAACAAAATCTTTAGCGGCGATTATAATCGTAACTGTTAATGGCCATGTCTTCGTTAATAAATTTATAGCGATGATATGTTGCTGCAAAATAGTCGTTGTTAAAAACTTGTCGCTAATTATTTTTAAGCTGTAAATTTAACCCGTTGTCGCTGAAAAATTGTAGAAAAAAATTAGAAATTTGACATGACAAGGGATTTTTAGTGACGAAATGGAATGGTATTTGTCGAAAAAATAAATTAGATTCTTTCACATATTTGATTAACTTTATAACTTCATTTTATAAACGCTAATTTGTTCTTATCAAATTTTATTTTAAGACATCTTTATAGTTACATGAAAATTGTAATTGTGATTTTAAGTGAGGAAAAAAAATGTTTGTGGAAGAGCCAATAACTTTTTTTTTTTTTTTTTTTTTTGAAAATGGAGTTTGACAGATCCAATTATTGAATTAATTAAGCGTTGAATACATAATGAGAGATACAGTCAGGTATCTCCTCCAACCAATATTGCTCACAATCATGATCTAGAGCATAGCGAGCTAGTTAGTGAGATACACCATTTGCAAGACGAGAAATGACACAACAAGAACCACCACCAAAAGCTCTTAATAGTGATAAAATATCATCAAGTTTGTATTTTTTTACTTTTTAATTCATTATATTATGTATTCTTTTTTTTTTCTTTAATTTTAGCATTTGAAGAATTTTATATATTAAATTAGAATTTTTTTTGTTTCCTTTTATACAATGAAAATGTTTTAAATATTTAGTTTTGTTAATTGTTTGTAATAAAAAACAATTTTTTTTGAAGTAGATAAAAACAAATTAACATGAATGTGGCTGTATGACAGGGTTAAATTTGATATTACATTAAAAGTATTTTTAAATTAATTTTAAGAAACATTTACTAACTAGGGGTATTAGTCAATTTTGTGGGTACAAATGGAACCTCTCAATTTCTTACTATGTATTTTCAACATTAGAAGCAACCTCAAGAGGTACATAAGAGGTTTTTCAAGAATATAATTATAGGTTTTATAGTGTTATCTCCTACAAAAATTTAAATTTATTATTTGAAAATTTATTATTTGAATTATTAAACCTATGATCAAAAGGAGATTTAATTAGATAAATAGTTTGCAAAGGAGAGCCTTAAAAAATAATAAATAAATAAATAACTTTAATGAGTTACTCGGAAAATATATAATATATATATATATATATAAAAGAAAAAAACTACAGTGGCTCAAGGACGTAATAAATTATTGGACACATTTGCATGTAATAAGCGGAGATAACGTTCTAATTTACACGTTTCCCGCTTTACACGACCATCTCCTCCCTTTGCTTTTTCCTTCCTTTCTCATCGTTTCCCGACCCCCAAACACCCTCTCTCTCTCTCTGTTCAAATATTCTGGTTCTTTTTTTTCATCTTCACATCTTCAGTTTGAAACTCATAATAATGTCCTTTTCAGACTCCGATTCTTCCTCCCATGGAAGATCCTCCGATTACAAGATCTTCCGTCAAATCAGCCGTGATAGTACGATTTCTCATCATTCTCTCTCTCTATTATCCTCTGTCTTTCCCTTTTTATTTTCTATGTTTGTTTCCCGGGAGAATGCGTGAGAAAATTGGAGGATTTTCCCATCTCTTCCAATACTCTTATCTGATCATCATGTTCGTGCTTTTTAATCAAGTTCTAAATGAATATCGTAGGATTGTTAAACGAAATGCTCGGATCGACAAAAACAGGGGAATCAAAATCATGGAAGGTGTGATTATAGTTTTTCTTTTTTTATATTCGTTTCTTTACATATTTTTTAAGTTTATTTTTTTATTGATCTTTCACTAGGTACTCATAATGGATAAGGTTACAGTAAAAGTCATGTCACATTCATGTAAAATGGCAGATATAACAGACCAAGGAATTTCACGTAAGTAAAAATGTCATATTTGTTGTCCCTAATTTCCTATATTTAACTATTTTTTCCAACTTTAAATTTCGTGTTATTGCAGTTGTGGAAGATCTTTTCCGGAGGAGAGAGCCATTGCCGTCCATGGACGCTATTTATTTTATTCAGCCATCAAAAGAAAAGTACAATGTTCTACTTTTTTTTTCCACTCATTTTTTTCTCTCGAAGTTTGTTTATAATGTATGCTTACTTGTTTTGGAGAACTTAGCCGATACCTAAAACTATATGACAGCATCAAACTTTTCTAAATAGACAGCTCGGTCTATATTATAATTTATCATTTATGGACATTGAACCTAGTTTTCATAAAACTCAATTTTTCTGCGAACTTTAAAACATAAGTCCACACTTATGCTTTGTTTTTATCTTTTTCTGAAAAGTTAACAAATTTCTTAACTAGTTTTTGAAAAGTAAACCAACTCCAAAATAAAAAAACTCAAACCAGTGTTCCAAATACACCCTTAAATAAACCGTCCACAGAAAATGTATTGGTTATGGCTATAATATATTATTTAAGCCTTTTACAAATGTTTAGTGGAAGTTGGTACTAATTTATGTCATATGAAGTAATTAATTTTAACTCAAAGACTAATTAGTCTGCTCACGAGTCTCCTTAGTCGAAAAGTCGGAGAGTCTTTCTACTGAGCTCGAACTCGAGATATTTGTATTTATGGCTTATCTCGGCGTGGTAATTCACCACTAAGCTACACCTATATGAGCATGCTTAAGTCAATGATCGTCTTCTTAGATATTTTTCCGTTGAATCCAGAATCTTTTGTGAGTTTGAATCACTTTAACACTATTTTTTGCTAGTGTGCAGTGTTGTAATGTTCCTGTCCGACATGTCGGGAAGGAAGCCTTTATACAGAAAGTATGTTATCAGGATCCGAGTTTCTCAAGTCAGAGTTGTAATGACTTTTTCTTTTTTCCCCTCAATTTTGTTTTGATACCGATCTATCTTCCTTTTTCTTTTCGGTGTTTCAGAGCATTTATGTTTTTCAGTTCGCCTGTTCCAAAGGAACTTGTGAATCACATCAAGTGTGATACAAGTGTATTACCCCGCATTGGAGCATTGCGAGAGGTGAAAAATCACTCTTGTTTTTGTATTCATTACGATTCACGGTGAAAATTTCTCCTTAACGCTTTTTGATCTGATCTTATGATTGCTAATGTGCAGATGAATTTGGAGTATTTCCCCATAGACAGTCAGGTACTTGATGATCTCTGTCATTTTCGTAATATGTTGTGTCTCGAACAATTTATATTCAAAGAAAAATTTCTTCCATGTGTCCCAGCAATACTAAATTTTCCCGAAAACTCCAAAAGAGTAGGAACTTTTAACAGATATTGCTTAAAGTTATGACTTTAGCTACTCTGGTAGCACATATCTTTTTACTATTGCAACATTTGTTGAGATAGTTTATTTGTTACTAAAAAAAGTGGTTTTCAATACAGGCTTTTATCACTGATCACGAAAGAGCATTGGAAGATCTCTTTGGTGATGTTGAGAATACTCGAAAATTCAATGCCTGCTTGAACACAATGGCAAATCGAATCGCTACAGTTTTCGCTTCATTGAAGGTATGCGAGATTTGTACTCCATTGAAAAGTAAACTTTCTATATCAGGAGGCCAATCTTTGCTCTCAATTTTATTCAGCTCAAACTTCCGACTTTATTTTTTTTTTTTGAAATAAACTTTTGTTATTTTAAATCTAGTACGTAATATTTATGAAGTTTGTGACAATTTTCAATTTTTTCAGGAGCTTCCATGTGTTAGGTATCGTGTTGCCAAGGCAGTCGATGAATCTTCAGCAGCAGCACTACGTGATTCAATTCCTGCGAAACTTGCTTCTGCGGTTTGGAATTGTGTTTCAAAGTATAAATCTTCTGTTCCAAACTTCCCACAGACTGAAACATGCGAGCTCCTTATATTGGATAGATCTGTTGATCAGGTTGTCCACCAAATTCCCTTTTGATATATATCTTCTTAATTTTCTATAGGCGTTAAAAAAAATAAAAAATAAAAAAGCCCTTAAAAATAACTCGTAAGACATTTTCTTCTTTTTTTTTTTTTTTTTTTTCCGGAAAGCTGAGGCTATAGTGGAAAGAGCTAGGCAGCGTCTGCAATGAGTTCTGAAATAGGCTATATTTAGCACTCCTCAATACAATAATATGGCTTTTTCTCTGCTTTCCCTTTATTTTTGACTATGATGGAATTGTATAAGTAGATTGCTCCTGTCATACATGAATGGACTTACGATGCAATGTGTCGTGATTTATTGGACATGGATGGAAACAAGTACGTGTTCGAGGTATGTGTGCATGCTTGATGATTTTATCTTCTATCTTTTTTTCCGTCTATTCTTTCCTTTTCTTCTGATATACGTACATGATGTGAATAGGTTCCCAGTAAAACAGGTGGTAAGCCTGAGAGGAAAGAGGTTCTCTTGGAAGATCATGATCCAATCTGGCTTGAACTTCGCCATGCGCATATAGCAGATGTTTGGTTTCCTCTATTAATCTTTAATTTTCATGCTAAAATTTACTGTTTGCTCGACGGAAATATCATCCTTATGATGTCTTATACAACTGACCGAAACATCAGGCTAGCGAAAGACTGCATGACAAGATGACCAACTTCGTATCGAAGAACAAAGCCGCACAACTCCAACAGAGTGCAAGGTTGGTATTAACAATATGTTATGGCTAAATCCAACATAAAATGATTTCACTAGTTCATCTTTTAATGAGGTAATTAGATTTCTAGCATTTAATTTTGGAATACTAATTTTGTGCAGAGATGGTAACGAATTATCGACGCGGGACTTGCAAAAAATGGTTCAAGCTTTGCCACAATACACTGAACAAGTTGAAAAGATCTCTCTCCACGTAGAGGTGTCTGTTTCTTTCTCTAACTCCTTGTAAAGCTTTAAGGCTATGTTTGGTTGAAAGGATGGAGAGGAGGAAGGATGGGGAATGTGTGAAAGATGGAGAGGATTATAAGAATTCTTTACGTTGTTTGGTAGGGGGGGGAGAGTTAAAAGGATGGATGATAGTTGTTTAATTTCTATATATGGTATAATTTTTTAATAATTCTTTTTAAGGGTAAGACTTTTAATATAAAAAGTGGTGGATTCATTTCCATTAGTGGAAGGATTCAAATTTGTGGGTTTGGAGGGATCCAAATAAGGGATGGTGTCTCTCCCTCCACCCCTCTCCCTCCTTGCATCTCTCCCTCCAACCAAAAGCAGAATGGCGGGTAACAAGTTGCAATAGTAACAACCTGTCCTGCATATCCTCATGTTCATTCAGATAGCTGGAAAAATTAACAAAATTATTCGAGAAACGGAGCTTCGAGAACTCGGACAACTGGAACAGGATCTTGTTTTCGGAGACGCTGGAGCCAAGGATGTCATCAATTTTCTGAGGACAAAGCAGGTGACACATTTAAAGATTGTGTGGCCCACACTTTACTATACTTGGTAACAATTATTTTCCAAAAGTACTAAAAAACATCTTCTTTTCCCTTTTTCCATGCAGAACACGTCCCCGGAAAATAAGTTACGGTTATTAATGATCTATGCGTCAGTGTACCCTGAGAAATTTGAAGGTGACAAAGCCTCTATGCTAATGCAGGTAACTAACATCACATCAAAGTGAAATACTGATGCAGGTGAATGGTTTTTTCCCTTTAATTTAATTTGTTTCTTTAATTAATCAGTTAGCCAAATTATCACGCGAGGACATGAAGGTTATAAGCAACATGCGATTGCTCGGCGGGTCATCCAAGAAGAAATCCTCTGGTGGCTTCTCACTGAAATTCGACGCCCACAAGGTTAGAACATGTAATAATAGTTCTAATGGTTTAAAGAAGAAGGTGATCCCTAACAGAGTTCAAGCTATGTATTTTTGTTTGTGAAATCAGAAAAATCCAGCAGCGAGGAAGGATCGTACTGGTAAGGAAGAGGCGTGGCAGCTATTTCGATTTTATCCCATGATAGAGGTATAATCTTACTAGTACAAATTGTACTATGTCATGTGTTGTCTAATATATCTACCCCATTGATTTTTTTTTTTTTGGTTTAATATCTGCAGGAGCTGATCGAGAATCTTTGTAAAGGAGAGTTGCCAAACAATGACTATTCATCTATGAATGAACCTAGCACGACTGTCAGAAGGGAAAGCAGCAAGAGAAGCACGGCCCAGAGTTCACCAGCACAGACAAGCCAACCGGCCACTGGTCCTCATTCAATGAGGTCGAGGAGGACCGCCAATTGGGCGAAGCCACGTCTCCCTGAGGATGGAAATTCAAGGTAATCTCGCACAATTTGGTAGCAAGAAATTCAGGATTCAATATATGAAATTCTGAACATGAAATTCAAGGTAATCTAGCCAAAATAGTTGAAAGATAGAAAAAAGTTGTGCTAGAAAAAAATGTGTCGATAAGACATGGAGTATTGAGAATTTTAGAATGTATTAAGATTGAATGGTACATAAGAATTGCTTTGTAGATATTAGTAGCCCTCTTATGAAGTTACACCTACGGCCCCTTACTTGTTCCACCATAAATCAAGTCTTCTATCTGTTGTCTCCATTCATGTTTAACCAATGTATTCATGCCGCAACATATTTTAACTTTTCGGATGAGGTGACAAAAATATATTGTTGGATACGAATTAAGATGTAAAAAATTAGACAGGATTTGAATTCTCACAATCCCATGTTTCATGCAATATCTTCTTATAAAGCTATAGACCTGCAATAATATTTGGTTTCTAGATAATTTGGATCGGCTGTTCATATCATACGGTTACGTTACGAGGAAACTTCTTGTGTTTTGCAGTGAATCAATTTTGAAGAGTGATTCTACTGATTTCAAGAAGTTGGGACAACGTCTTTTCATATTCATCGTTGGAGGGGCAACTCGATCTGAGGTAGAATTGTTGATTTTCTCTGCTTGGTTTTTGGTTATTTGCAGATTTTCACTTATGGTTTTGTGTGGATGATTTTATCAGCTACGAGTTTGTCACAAGCTCACAACAAAATTGAGGAGGGAAGTAATACTTGGTTCTTCAAGTATTGATGACCCGCCCCAGTATCTCACGGTAAGAATAGTTTGACGTTTTATTGTTTATTTATTTTTTTTTTTTGTATCACTTTCCTAGAAGAATATAACATCTCAAGAAAAGAGTTTGGTTAAAGTGCTTATATAGCTGCTCATTACTCTTCTGTGTGTTTCAGAAACTGAAGCTGCTTTCAGAAACGAATGTATCGCTCGATGGTCTGAGAATTTAAAACTTTCCGATGCCATAAAGACCAAGAAATGCACTTTGTAATGCATAAGCTTCTCAGCAAGATCCTCTTGATAGTGTCTATTTACATTAGAAATTAAAGGCATGATGGATTCCCAACTTTTTAGGGAGTACAAAATTATGGTGTCAGACAAATTTTGAATGAGTACATTGTGTTCTTGTATGTAACTGATTAAAGTATCAAGTTTCAGAGATCAGAGCCTGGTGTGGATATAGTATAATTATATATAGATTTATATATATGTATATGTATGTATGTATGAATATGATATACATATTTTATTTATTGAAAATGTCATAACCTTGATTACAAAAGATGGCCCTACATGTTACCTGTGCTCTTCTATGAATCCTCTATCAACTTCGACTAACCTAATTTGATTTATAAAAGATACGTACAGTCCTAAATTGCGAAATACGAGTTAGGATCGATTCTAAATTGCTTGTTAAATAAAATGCCTGTCTTTCAAATATCCCATCCTTAAGTTCGAAGAAGAAGGGAAAAAAAAAAGTACTAAATCCAATAATTTTTTTTACCACGAAACACAAAGTTTACATAAAGAAACATTACAAAGTTTACAAAAACAAAGTACTAACCAATAGTTTTGGATCTTACAAATGAAGTTCACATTAAAGAAACATTGAAGACCGTCAGAAAGTTAGATAGCTTCGGTTAGGATCTAGTTTGTGTGTCAAGATTCTGTTCATTTGAATTTTAAGAAGTTAAAGATACTCAGTTAGGTTAGGTCCTAATTAAACTTTAGGAAGTCAAGTAGATATTCAGTATCTTATGTACTTCTATGTATTTGTAATCTCTGATTTTATTAAATAAGAAGAAATTGTGTTTTTCTTCCACAAAATTACATGATCTTAGAGCCAGTGGGGAGAAACTAAGCCTAATGGCAAAGACAACTAGTTCGAGGATGACGACGCCCAATGTTGGTGACTCTCCTTCCTTCTTAGATGTTGTTTCTAGTTATACCACGACTGTCCCTAACTTCAGCTATAGCTACTGGCAATGGCAGTGTTGCTCTTTCCTTTGGATCCTCCTTTCACTAGTACAGAATGTGGATACCAGGACGGTTTTTAACCGTCGTGGTAATATTTCTGCGACAGATTTCTAACCATCGTGGAATCCATAGCTGTGGAATCTTTTTAGATTCCACGACGGTTTTTTACCCGTCGTGGAATAGGCAAAAAATAGGACCTAAATGTGGACATTTAAGAATATACCACGACGGTTTTATACAAAAAGCCGTCGTGATAGGCGGACCTACCACGACGGTTTTTTTTGAAAAATCGTCGTGGTAGGTCCGCCAAAAAAAAATTTGTGAATTCATTTCATTTCCACGGGTGGCAAATCCGGAAAATTTATCTCACAAAATCAACATTTTTTATGGAAAATTCCCAAATCCATGCTTACCCAATCAATTTTAAAGCAATCCAAATCACAACGACAATCAGCAATCACCGAAAAGACGGATTTTGGACATTTTTCTACGGAAAATTCCCAAATCAACATTTTGGAAGGAACATTGTGGATTTTTGACATTTTGGACGGAAATTTCACAATCAACAACCACAATCAACAATATCAACATTTTGGACGGAAAATTCCCAAATCCGTGCTTTATCCAAGCAAGATACATTTCAACTTATTGGATTGTCGAGCGTGGGTACGGGCGGAGTGGTAAAGAATGTAGGGGACGGAGGAATAGTGGCGAGAGGGATAGGGAAAAATGCTCGGAGTTAGAGAGAGAGGGAGGAATGGCGGCTAGAATGTAGAGAGGGAGCGGAGAGAGATAAATGGAGGGAGGCTATCGGTGACTTTGGGTTTGGAGTTAGAGTTTGTATTAGAGAGTGAAAAAGTCTCGGAATACAATGGGGTGGGAAAGATGGTGTTTTTTTGGGTTTTAATATACGCTCCAAAAAGTTGAACAATTTCAAAAATTTTCAAAATTCCTGCACTCATACCTACCACGATGGTTTTTAGGAAAAACCGTCGTGGTAGGATGAAAATTTAAAAAAAAAAAAAAATTTTGAATTTTTCAAAAAAAAAATTTTGAATTTTTTGACCTACCACGACGGTTTTTTGAAAAACCGTCGTGGTAGGTGAAAATATTTTTTTAATCTACCACGATGGTTTTTTCCAAAAACCATCGTGGTAGGTCAAAAAATTTTTTTTTTAAAAATTCCCTCCTTCGTACCTACCATGACGGTTTTTGTAAACCGTCGTGGTAGCTAATTTTTAAAAATTTTTTAAATTCAACGACGGTTTTTTTTTAATTAAAAAAAAATTTATCAAAATTTTATTGAGATACCACGACGGTTTTTTTAACCTTCGTGGTATCTCTAGTTTCCACGACAGTTATAAAAAACCATCGTGGAAGTATGGTCTTCCACGACGGTTTTCTGTAACCGTCATGGAAGCTTCGGTTTCCATGACGGTTTTCGGAAACCTTGTTCTGCTCCGTTTTTTTGCCACATTTTCCACGACGGTTTTTTAAAAAACGGTCGTGAAAGCTCTGTCGTGGAATCTACATTTTGTAGTAGTGTTTCAAATTACTATTCATAAATTGAATGGTAAAAACTATTTAGAGTAGTCTCAATCGGTCAAACTAGCCATTAATGGTCGGGGAAAATTGGGCTACCTAACTGGTGATGTCAAGAAGCCTACATCCAATGATCCGACCTTTCCAACATGGCAGTCTGAGAATTCTTTAGTCACGGCTTGGCTCCTCAACTCTATAGAGGCGACGATTGCAAAGCCAAATATGTTCTTACCGACGACAAAGGATGTCTAGGATTCTGTTCGTGAAACCTATTTAGATTTGGAGAATTCTTTTCAAATCTTTGAATTAAAATCTAAGCTCTAGCAATCTAAGCAAGTGATCGGGAGGTTACTGTCTATCATAATGAGATGGTAACCTTGTGGTAGGAGTTTGATCAGTGCTACGAGGATGTGTGGGAAAATTCGATTGATTGTGTATGATTCATGAAGCGAAATCATGTTTACATGTTTCTTGCCAGGGTCAAGTGTAGTTTGGATGATGTGAAGGGAAGGATCCTTGGTCGGAAACCTCTACCATCGATTCATGAGGTTTTCTCCGAGGTCAGACAAGAAGAATGCCGGAAGAGAATTATGTTGAACAAGTCGATATCCAACACCATTCAGAGACCAAGAGCTCTGCCCTTGTTTCTTGAGGTTCTACGGTAAAGGTGACAAGAAGAAAAAGACATGTTATGATCATTGCAAAAAACTATGTCACATGAGGGAGACTTGCTAGAAAATTCATGGAAAGCCGACACTTTTGAAGAAGAATGGGTGAGCACTTCAAATCGTGTTTGAGGATTCTCAAAAGCACTCAGTCAAGTCATAGTCATCTCTATTCACAAATGAATAGTTAGAGCACCTATACAAATTCTTTAAGTCTCCACAATTCTCTGTCAATCACTCATGTTCTCTTGCACACCAAGGTAATCCATTAGTCATGGTCTTTTATAGTATTAAAACTGAGCCCCAGTGTTTTTGGATTGTTGTTTCAAGAGCAACCAATAATATGAGAAGTTGTTCACAATTATTTTCTTCCTATAGTCCATGTGCAGGAAATAAAAAATTCAAAATTGCAGATGGATCTTTTTTGTCCATAGCTGGAATGGGTTCAATCAAAATCTCTCCTTTCTTAACCTTTCATATCGTGCTTCATGTTCCTAAACCTGTTGTGTAACCCCTTGTCCATTAGTAAGTTAACCCTAGATCACAAATGTCTTGTTAACTTCTATTCGTCCTATTGTGAGTTTCAGAAACTAGCCCCAAGGAGGACTATTGGTAATGCTAGAGAGAGCGGGGCAGTCTATTTTCTTGAAGATGGATCAAAAATGTGTAATTTAGTTCAAAGTTCCTGTTTTGAGTCTATTTCAATTTCTAGTAGTGATGAAATCATGTTGTGGCATTATAGGCTTGGCCACCCTAGTTTTCAGTATTTAAAACATTTGTTTCTGAATTTGTTTCGTAATAAAAATCCATCTTCCTTCAAGTGTGAAATTTCTGTTTTGGCTAAACAACAACGTGTTTCTTACCCTCCACGACCATACAAACCTACTAAACCATTTTTATTGATTCATAGTGATGTTTGGGGACCCTCGAGGACTCCTAAAATTTCTAGAAACAAAAATGGTTTGCCACATTTATCGATGATCACACTAGGGTTAGTTGGGTTTATTTATTAAAAGAAAAATAGGAAGTTAAACGGATTTTCCAAAATTTTTACACTACGGTACACACACAATTTCTTGGAAAAATTAAAATTTTTTGTAGTGACAATAGCAAGGAATTTTTCAACACTGGTTTTGGGCCATTTTTCATTGAAAAAAGGATTATTCATCAAAGTTCATGCATTGACACCCTCAATAAAATGGGATAGCCGAAAGAGAAAATAAACATCTCTTAGAGGTGTAAAAAGCCCCACTCTTTACAAACAATGTTCCAAAATATCTTTGGGGTGAAGTAATTCTTACGACCACTTATCTCCTCAATAGAATGCCTTCCAAAATTTTGAATTTCCAAAATCCTTTACACATTTTTCAAACTATTTTTCCAACTTCCCTGATCTCAGCAAATTTACCGATTAAAATTTTTGGTTGCACTGTGTTTGTTCATAATTCTAATAGAAATCATGGAAAACTTGATCCTAGGGCACACACGTGTGTTTTTTTAGGTTACGCACTAATACAGAAAGGTTACAAATGCTTTGATCCAGTTTCCAAAAAAATGTTTGTTACCGTGGATGTGTCCTTTTTTGAAACAAAAACACTTTTTGGATCTCATCTTCAAGAGGAGAACAAACAAAAAGATTCGACTTTTTTTCAACATGTTGATTTTCGGAACCAAGATTCTGCTTTGGTTCAAAATTTAAAAACCCCACAAAATGAACCAAATTTGTTTAAATCATATTTGTTCTAACAAACATAACAAAAGGAATCGGATTTGCTTCAACAAAATTCAGAAAATTTGAATTTGAATTTATTTCAAGATGATTTCATTCACTTTGAACAAATTTCAAATTTAATTCCTTCTCAAAAGGAAACAAATTCAATTTCAAAACAAAGAGATGTTGAAACTAAAAATTCAGATGTTTTAGATACTGAAGAATCTTGTAGGCTGCCTATAATCTCATCATAAGTTCATGACCCCACCAGAAAAAGAGGGAACATGAACATGGAAAAAATTTTGGACAGGTTTACACACAAAAAAACATCCTACTAAGGAGAAAGAGTCCTTGAGTTCTCTACATAGCCAAGAGTCCAACCCACAGCAAGTCCAAGACTCACAAGATTTGCCTCAGTCATGTCCACCCTCTTAGTCGTGTCTACTGTCTCAAAGTTTGCCCAAAGATTTAAATATTCCCTTATCCATTCATAAAGGTGTTAGGTTGTGTACCAATCATCCAATGTCAAAGTTTGTGTCATAAGATAGCTTGTCACCATCATTTTCAATCTTTACCTCACAACTTTCAAGTGTGGAGATTCTGAAAAATGGACAAGATGCTTTATAGGTGCCTGAGTGGAAGGAAGTAGTCTTTAAGGAGATGAGAGCTTTAGAAAAGAATGGAACATGGGAGGTATTGACCTTGCCCATAGGGAAGACAACTGTTAGTTGCAAATGGGTTTTGACCATGAAGTTCAAGTCAGATGGGACCCTTAAAAGATCAAGGCTCAATTGGTGGCTAAAGGATTTACTCAAACTTATGGCATTGACTACACGGAAACATTTGCCCCGATAGCAAAACTTAACACAGTAAGAGTTTTGCTATCTATTGCAACTAATATTGATTGGCCTTTGCAGCAACTCTATATCAAGAATGCATTTCTTAATGGAGATTTGGAAGAACAAGTCTATATGGATCCACCTCTAGGATTTGGTGAAAAATTTTGGTTCAAGAGTATGCCGGTTATGGAAATCACTATAAGGCCTCAAACACTCGCCTAGGGCTTGATTTGGGAAGTTCACCTAGTCCGTGAAGAAAACCAAGGATACAAACAAGAGCACACTGACCATACAATTTCGTGAAACACTAGGATAGTGGGAAGACAACAATTCTGATCATGTACGTGGATGATATCATCTTAACAGGTGATGATTTGGGGGAGATGACCCAGCTAAAGACACTAGTAAAAATTGTGGATTACATGACGGTTATTTACCGTCGTGTAAAGTTTACATGATGGTTAGATAACCATCATGTAATCCAGCATTGTGGAAGATACTACGACAGTTCCATAACCGTCATGGTATCTTAATATTACACGACGGTTCACACTGTCATCAAATTAAGAAATACAAGCAAACGCCACAAATTGAGAACTTTACACGACGATTTTCCTCCAAAACCGTCGTGTAATATAGTGATTACACGACGGTTTTAACTATATTACACGATGGTTTTGACCCAAAACTGTCGTGTAATTGGGCTTGAATTTAAAAAATTTGACTTTTTTTGACGATGGCATACATTACACGACGGTTTCGGAGCAAAACCGTCGTGTAATGTGTGTCATCAGAAAAAATAACCAATTTTTTTTAATTCAAGCACAATTACATGACGGTTTTGAGTAAAACCGTCATGTAATAGTACACATTACACTATAATCAAATTCCATATGATTATCCAAAACAAAAATCCATTTTGGCATGTCATCGAGCATGTAGTAGGCGGATAAAAACCATATTAAAAAATGTATGTAAAGTGCCAAAACCGTGCACAAAATATTTATCTCCAAAGAGCAACAATAAAAATTAAAAAAAAATTCAAACAACACTACAAATTACACTCCACGCAAGTTATTAAAGCATTGTGTGTTCGTAGTTTTGTTAGAAAACAAGAAATTGAGCAATATGAAAGTCATCTTCCTTTTCTTTAAAGAAAAATAGTCATAGCCTTGATAGGAACATCGGGAGAGAGAGATGGTGGCGACAACGGTGGTGGAAAAAAACCGGGGCCATGGCGGCTGTTTGGGAAAAGTTTAAACTGGCGGCGGCGGCGTGACAGAATTTTAAGTTGCGAGGGGGGGGGGCAGGCGGGCGAAGGAGGTGGGGAGGAGAAAAGTTTGAGTTGTCTAGAGGGTTGAAGATGAAAATGATGATAAATGAAGAGAAAAATGTATTTATGTAATAGGTTTTCGTGCGAATTTCAAAGTATGAAATTTGAAAATTTTGAAAATTTTTGGAGGATTACACGATGGTTTTGCTCAAAACCGTCGTGTAATCTTAGGATTACACGACGTTATAACCGTCATGTAATCCTTTTTTTTTTTATTTGAAAATTTTGAAAATTTTCGGAGGATTACACGACGGTTTTCTATAATCGTCGTGTAATCCGAGGATTACATGATGATTTTGCTCAAAACCATCGTGTAATCCTTTTTTTTCAAAATTTGAAAATTTTCGGAGGACCGTCGTATAATCCGAGGATTACATGATGGTTTTGCTCAAAACCATCATGTAATCTTAGGATTATACGATGATTTTTATAACCATCGTGTAATCCTTTTTTTTTTTAATTTGAAAATTTTGAAAATTTTCGGAGGATTACACGACGGTTATAGAACAACAGTTTTCTATAACCATCGTGTAATCTGAGGATTACATGACGGTTTTGCTCAAAAACGTCATGTAATCTTAGGATTACATGATGGTTTTTATAACCGTCATGTAATATTAGGATTACATGATGGTTTTTATAACCATCGTGTAATCCTTTTTTTTTTTTTTTTTTTGAAATTTTGAAATTTTGAAAATTTTGAAAATTTCCGGAGGATTACATGACAGTTATAAAAACCATCGTGTAATCCCTTTTTTTTAATTTGAAAATTTTGAAAATTTTCGGAGGATTATACGACGATTTTTATAACCGTCATGTAATCCTTTTTTTTTCTTTTGAATGCTCCGTCGTGTAATCCGGCGGATTACACGACGGTTTGACTAAACCATCGTGTAATCCTTTGTTTACACGATGGTTTTGTCAAACCGTCATGTAATCCTGTTTAAGATGATGGTTTCATAAAAACCGTCCTGTATTTTCCATCGTATAAGCCAACTTTTATAGTAGTGTAAAGAACATGGCCAGTGAATTCAAGATTAAAGACTTAGGAAATCTCAACTATTTTCTTGGGATGGAGGTTGCAAGATTGAAAAGGGAAATTGTTGTGACTCAAAGAAAGTACATCCTAGACCTTCTCAAAAAGACCGGAAATGAATGGGTGTAGACCTGTAGACACTCCGATAGATCCGAATGTTAAATTCAAAGAAGACAAAGAGGGAGAGCCTGTTGATGTGTCATGGTACCTAAAACTGGTGGGAAAACTGATTTACTTATCCTATATTCGACCTGACATATCATTAGCGGTTAGCTTGGTAAGTTAGTTTATGCACTCACTGGAAAAATAACACCTAGAGGCTACTTATCGAATTTTAAGGTACTTGAAGAGTTATCCGAGAAAGGGATTGTTTTTCCAAAAAATCAAAGGGTGTGATGTTGAATTATTTACCAATCCTGATTGGGTAGGTTCGGTGACTAATAGAAGATCAACAATAGGGCATTGTACCTATGTGTAGGGCAACCTTATGACTTGAAGGAGCAAGAAACAACATGTGGTAGCCCGAAGTAGTGCAAAGACAGAGTATAGAGCTATGGCTAATTAACAGTGTTTATGAGTTATTAAAGATGCAATGAATCTTAGCAGAGCTACTGAAGCCTATGAAGTATCCAATGAAGACATATTGTGATAACAAGGTAGTGATAAGCATAGCAAATAATCTTGTACAGCACAATAGAACCAAGCACGTTGAGATTGACTGATATTTTATCAAGGAGAAGCTTGAAACAGGGACCATTTGTATGCCATTCATTCCAACATCACAGCAGACAGCAAACATCCTTACAAAGGGGTTATTCAAACCGAACTTAGAGTCTCTTGTTAGCAAGTTAGGATTGATCGATATCTACTCACCAATTTGAGGGGACGTGTCAGAAAATTAGATAGGTTCAGAAAATTAGATAGGTTCAGTTAGGATCTAGTTTGTGTGTCAAGATTCTGTTCATTTGAATTTTAAATTTTAAAGTTAAAGATACTCAGTTAGGTTAGGTCCTAAACTTTAGGACGTCAAGTAGATATTCGGCATCTTATGTGCTTCTATATATTTTGTAATCTTTGATTTCGTTCAATAAGAAGAAATTGTGTTTTTCTTCCACGAAATTACAAAAACCATTAAAGAGATAGAAAGAACATCTTCCCTAAAATCCATCTTACCAGTGAATCTGTTTTCACCTTCTCATTTCCTTGCTAGCTTGACGGGCATTTCTTTTCTTGAACCTCCTTACACTGGTACGTTTTGTCTCTCCTACAATCCTTTCACAAAGCCAACTAAGTTTTCCATATGAATAAAGTAGTATATATCCCATCGAGATTCCAATTACCACGCCAGAACCATACCCCATCAACACAATTTTCCAGTCGAATACATTTGCACTGTTTGATGCACCTTCTTCCTCAACCGGCATTGGTGGAGATGATTGTTTAACATTGTTGTCATCGTGACACATTTCAGAAACCGGAAATCTACACAATGCCAAATTTCCACTAAAGGAGTTGTTATCAAATGTATTGAACTGGTTTCCACGAGGAATCGGTCCCTCCAATTGGTTGTGTGAAAGATTCAAGAACGCAAGAGATGTTAGATCAACCAACTGAGCAGGAATCATCTCAACAAGCACATTAGGAGAGAGGTCTAACCATTCAAGGTTTGATAAATTCCCCAATGCTGGTGCAATAGGACCTCTTAGCATATTATGAGAGAAGCTGAGGCCCTTGAGTGATTTAAGCCTTCCAATCAACTCTGGAATCTGACCATGTGAATTTATTGCTTGAGAAGTCAATGGTTGTGAGGATGGTCTGGGTCTTCACCAATTCAATGTCAAAGCCTTTGATGGTGATCATCACAGAGGCCAGATAGTAGTCCTCTCCCATGTAGCCCATTTCATCTTTCTCTCCATTCATCATCACTTTGAAATTCTCTATGTACTTCATCGGAAGAGTACCACCAAACTTGTTGCTAGAGAGATCAATTATTCGTAACTCGGGAAATGGAAACCTAATCTTGGGATTTTCAATAGAACCATAAAATCTGTTAGATCATAGAACTAGAACCCGTAGTTATGGAAGAGTTTCTAGCCAGTGAAGGGAATGTGTCATTTAACATGTTGTTTCCAAGATCAAGTACTTCAAGACTCCTGCAATAGACTAATAATTGGGGTAGAGGTCCTTTCAACAGATTTCCATTTTGATTCAGATTTCTCAAAGTACCGTTTATGTTTGCACAAGTTGCAGTGATGGTTCCATGGAATTTGTTTGCTCTCAAGTCCAAGACTAAGAGAATGCTCAAAAATTCAATGCATGGCGGGATTCCACCGCTGAAACTATTGTAAGAAAAATCGAGGATCTCAAGAGATTTCATATCGCAAACCATGGCAGGAATCTCTCCTCAAAATCTGTTTTTTGAAACAAAAAAAGATTCGTAAGAAAGGTGATAATAAACTTCGATGAGGACCCGATAGCAAATTGGAACGAAGGTCAAAAAAACAAGTTCGTACGAGGAAGGGACTCTTTTTGTTAAAAAGTTGTGGGAAAGATTCAAATAGTACAAGGAATCCTTTCCGGCTTCCCGTAACAAAATTCGGCCTATCTCACTAGTGATAAAATTATTGCTGAGGTCTAAATACATCAAAGATGGTAATGCAAATATCCAAGGCGGTATTGTCAGGTTGAGAAAGTTATCAGATAAGATGAGCTGGTCTAACTTCGAAAGAAAGTTTTCTGAAGAAAAATCTTTATGTAGCATTACTGTGAAAATTGGGAATTCTGCCTACAAAATTGTTGGAGGAAAGATCTAACAGAGCTAATCGTTCCAGGCTTAAAAGAGACTATTGGAATCTGGCCACTAAAATACGGTTAGATGAGAGATCCAATGACTCAAGTGTACTGCTCCAGTTAGACTTTGGTAAAGACCCAGTAAGATTTTTATTCATTTAAAACGAGTACCTGAAGTACCGGCAACCACAAAATGTGCTCCGGGAGCTCACCACGCAACTCACAAAAGCTGAGACAAATGAAAGTGACGGAAGATGTGAGGTTCATCAAGGACGCGGATGGCACAGAGGACATGTCGACACCAATGAGGTTGAGTTTTCTTTAAGTTTGGTTGCTTCCGGCTTGTGTCGACGAGTCAAAGAGCTCGAAAGAATTCATCAATATTGGGGTTGCAAATAGAACCACTCCTAACAAAAGACAAATGTTTTGATATTAGAAAGCCTAATACAAATAAAAAGCTGAAAATATAATAAAACGGTTCCAGAATAGAAAATTATAGTAAATAGTATTTTTACAAAAATAATTGAAGTAAATAGTAAGGTTTTAAAATATTTGAAATAAATAACAAATTTTTTAGGTAAATGAAAATTTTACTGGGTAGATGACATACTTATGACTTGTAGATAAATCATTTACGTGGTAAATCTATTATTTACTCCAAATATTTTAAAAACATGTTATTTACTTTAATTATTTTATGAAAACTACGTATTTCTTTCTCCCATAAAGAATAGGTTGATTTTGAGCATTGCCCTTTAAAGGGCATACCGCTAGAGTATTGTCATATCTATAGAGATTTCAAGATTTTTTATCTTCAGTAAGATAAGTCAACGGTCAATATAATATATTTTTCCAAAATAATATCTGACTAACTAAAAGTAATATGGTATATTACCCACCAGTAATCTACCAAAAAACCCTCTGATATTCAGAGTCAAAACGGACCACCGACAGTCTCAAGTCACCAGTGCCGGTCGACGGAGAGTATTCTGATGGAATACTAATAGTAGTCTACTATAATACTTTTGCATAATCAACATGGGATCTAGTCACCGGAGAGTATTCTGGTATAATACTTTTGATAATTTACTGGATTATTTTATAAATTCTAGTAGATTATTTTGATATTCCACCGAATTATTATGTTATATTCCCCCGGATTAATTCTACTTTAACCATTTATTCATAATATTATTGGAGATTGATTATCCTAATTTACAAGATTAATTCATTATTTCACCATATTTATGATAAAAATATATATATATATATAAAATAATGTCGTAAAAAAGTAATTTTTAATTATTTCAAAAATTAAAACTTTCAAAAAATTTAAGTGGGACAACGTGCCCTACTAAGCTCGTACTATATATGCGCCTCATCAGAGTGTGTTCAATTGCTGTTTTATCTTTTTTACAAAATAGTGATAGAATGACCGTTAACATAAGACTAGAAAAGTTCAAGGAGTAACACATAAAATCAAAAGTTAAATATCAATTAAGATTGGATGTATTGTTCAGGATCATTTATAAAATTAATCTTTTTTGCTTTTATATTTGTTTTTGGACTCGTTTTCCATACACTTCTCAATTCACTAGCTACTATCTATCTTTCTTGTTGTCGTTGCTTTTCAGGTTGTAGTTGTTTTCAAATTTTACTGCTGTCGTTTTCCTCATTTTTGCCGTTTTAAAGTTGGTATTGTTTAGGGTTTAATTTTTTAAATATTGTCGTCGATTTATATCGTTTATATATGAATGTTATTCATGTTTTTTTGGTTTCTATCTTGTCGTTTCAAAATATCTTGTGTTTGCATAAATCATTCCAATAATTATCAAATAAATTATAATTAATAATGTTTTTACAAAAATAATTGAAGTATTTAACAAAGTTTTTAAATTTTTAAAGTAAAAGGGCATTGGAAAATTGAACACGATATGAACACAACCTGAAAACAACACATGAAAATAACTCATGTCATAGATCATGTTTGGGTTGAAAATAATTAATCAGGGCATATGACATAAATTATCAACTTTCAAGGCACCAAGAAATTAAAAGAAAATAAAAAAACAAAAAAAAAAGTTGAAAAAAAAATGATTTATAGCTATATGACCTTTTATTTTAAGAAGTTTTAATAAAAGCCAAAGTCTTGTAAATTTTTCTTTTAAAAAAATAGTGGTTCTTTTAAAATATTGTCAATTAATAATTAATTGATTAATTGATTAATCATGATTAATCAATTATTTATCAATAGTAATATGTATTTTTCGTTTATTGATTTTATTGATTGAATTAATCTTTTTTTTGGGTAACATTAATCAATATTAATAATCATTGATTAATAATTATTTTTCTAAATACTAAACATTTTAACTATTTACATAAATAAGTGTTTTAAAATTATTTATTTACCTAAATTTGAAAATTTTATTGTTAATTTAATATTTCAACAACACATATAAAAACATTTTGTAAGTAACTGTCATGTTAGTAATTATTACTATCATTTGTTCTTAAAAAAACTATTATTATCATTTATAATCAATTATAAAAATAACACTAAAAGTGAAAATTAATTATTTTTAAGTTAAAATTAATTATTGTTTTTAAAAATAATTAATTATTTTAATAACAATAATAGATAAAATTAATTATTTTAATAGAGAGAGTCTTCCAGACATACCTATACATATTGTGATGTATCTAATAGGCTATTATTGAGTTGCTTTTAACATCAATTGCTGTAATTTTGTCCGAATTTGAGATTGGTTATACCAAATCTCCTCTCTCTCTCTCTTTTTTTTTTTTTTTTTTTTTTTTTTTTTTAAATCTCACCTCTCACCTCTCTCCTCCCTCCTCTCTCCTCTCTTCTTCGCTGTCACTCTCCATCCCTTGCACACCCATTTTCACTAAAGCAGTGGCCCAAGGTAAGATTGACAATTCAAGAATTCCAAGGAGTTCTAATTTATATAATCTTTGAGCTCAGAAAAGTTGTTTGATTTGGGGGAAGTCTTGGATTTAAATCATTGAAATTTTTTTAAGAGCAAAGGAAACCCAAAAAAAAAAAAAATGGATCTCCTCTACAATTCTTCTATCTGAGAAATAAATGAATAAAGAAAAACTCAGAAACACGGAGACAAAATAGCAAAAAAAAAAAAAATCAATAAAGGTAAAACACCATTAAATCTGCAATATCGATTGAGCAGCAAACTTAAGCTATCAATCTTTGAGTGATTACAATGACAAAAACCAGAAACATCGTGAACCAAAAAGAAAAAAAATCAAATAACTTCGTTCGTCATTCATCTTCGTTTTCACTAACCAGCACAATAACCTCATCCCGCCAGCCATCTCTCAACTCATGCCATCGCTGGCAACTTCTATTCCCGAACTTCGTAATCAAGCAAATTATGCTCCAAATCTCCACACACAACCCCAGATTGGAATCGCAATCGCACCTCGACACAACCAACAGTGCAGGAGTAGCCACCTTTGTCACCGTCGCCGGCGCAATTGCCGCTTCTGCTAGGCTTGGTAGAGGAGGCCGTCGACGGAGACAACGACGAGCTCAGGAATGGGTGAGGGCTTGGGTCTTCTGACGTTGGTCGCGATCTAGGTAGAGGATAGAGACCATCAGTGATGGAGGTTGCAAGGTTGCGCGTGTGACTCGGAAGCCATGATTGGGACATCGTCGGCGACGAAGGTTGTGAGGTCAGGACCCGGGAGGGAGTGGGTCACGATGCTGTCTCGATTTGATTGCGACAATGCGGCCTCCACGGCCTTGCCCTCAAAGCTGCAAGAGCCTCCTGCCCCTTCCACTGTTCGTTGGCATCTTTTTTCTTTTTCCTTTTTTTAAATTTGTTCGTAAGGGAAGAATGAGTGAGTGGTTGTATGCACTGTTTGCACTTGAGTTTTGTGCAACTCAAGCCTTTCGATCGTGGATTTGATCTTAATGGCACACATTTAGTAACCATTGATAGTTACTCTCAATTGATATGTATCACATACTCTTTCGTTAATAATTTATTTATAAAATAAAAAAAATTATAATATAATTTATTTTATATATCATATCGATAAAGTTTAATTTAAAGTCATTCAAATTTAATCAAATGATAAAAAATTAAAGGTGTATAATAACTAAAATAAACTTTCATGTATAGGATTGCACGAAAAGGAAAAAAAAATTTTGAAGTCCCTGTTCTTTGTCGATCACTGAAGGGGTGGGGGCGGGCTCGCCATCGTCGAATGTCAGGGAGGTGGATTTGACAGGTCGGGGCCAACGGGGGGGACTTGTTGTCGTCAAATGTCAGGGGGTGGATTTGACAGGTCATGGCTAGTTTGGTGGGGTGGTTGGCCCAAATCTGGTAGGGGAGCGTCGTCGGGGTAGGGGGTGGGGGCGGGGGCGGACCAGATCTGGAGCCTGGGTTGCGTGAGGAGCTCGTCATCCCAGAAGAGGAGGCTTGGGTCGCCGGTGGGAGGGGCGCCTGGGTTGTGGGCAAGGGGTGGGTCGCTAGAGGGCTTGTTGTCTGGCCGGGGGGACGCCTAGGTCGCCAGGGGTGTTGTTGTTGGCGGAAGGGCCTAGGTCGAGGGGGGGCCTTGTCCGAAGAAGAATAATAATAAAGTATTTTTTTATTATTTCTTTCAATTTTTTTTAATTATTAGTAGATAATACTATGAGATAAGGTGTATTATAAGTTTTATAGATAAGTAAAATCTCAATCTTTAAAATTTATCAAATAATTTATAAAATAAATTATTTATAAATTGCTTTTCCAAAAAAAAAAAAAAATTAAAGATTTTTTTTTTTTTTTTTTAACTAAACTGCCTGGAATCAGCACGTCTAACTCCGTCTAGTTCCAATCCAGTTCAACCAATATACCACTTCCCAGTTCTCACGCGTAACATTTCGCTTTCCCCAAATCCTCCCTTTCACCGACACCGCGTCGCTGCCGCAGCCGCCGTCGTCACCGCGATCAGTCTCCTTCATTCACCGTGCTCCGCTGATCCCCTTCTCAGCTCCTCTCTGGCCTCCAATGGATCCAGCCATTGCAATCGTGGTTGTCTCTGTCCTCCTCGGCGCTTTCCTCGCCTTCGCGTTCTTCGGAAGCTACTTCCGCAAGCGAAGATCCGATGTCCGATCAATTGCCAAGCCGGAGCTCCAATCCGATCCCAAAACCCGATCCTCCAAGCCTTCTCAGCCGATCACCAAGAAGCACCACTCCAAACCTCACTCTCATGCTCTCGATAAGGTACCCCTCTCTTATCCTTCTGTTTGGTTTCCGGTAAAACGTGGGAAAGTAGCATAGGAAAGGAAAGTTTCACCGTAAAAAAGTAATCTTTTCATTCAATCGGTATGTAATTGGTCTTCATTTCTGTCAAATTCACTTTTTTCCTGACTATATCAAGGAATCAAGATTGCTTAGGTTTAGCTTCAGAGAGCTATACATATATTTCATATATGTGTGTGTGTGTATATATAGCTTTTTACTGTTTGTATGTGCAATGTAGGATCAAAACAAACGGCATCATCCGTTGGATGTGAATACTTTGAAAGGCCATGGAGATGCTGTGACAGGCTTATGCTTCTCTTCCGATGGAAGAAGTCTCGCAACCGGTAATGGCCAATCGTTAATCAGTTTTTTTTTTTTTTTTTTTTTTTTTTTTTTTTTTTTTTTTTTTTTAATTTAAGGTTGCTTATGGGTTACTTATGTTTTAATTATTTGCGTACAGCTTGTGCGGATGGGGTGATCAGAGTCTTTAAGTTGGATGATGCTTCAAGCAAAAGTTTCAAGTATGAATTTTGATAAGTAAACTTGGAATTCAAAAATTTTTCATTGTCTTTCTTGCTTTTGGGTTCTCAAAGTTTTTGTAATTCCTTTGCAGATTCTTGAGAATTAATTTGCCTGCTGGAGGTAATCCAGTGGGGGTTGCATTCTCTGATGATGCATCATCTGTAGTCGTGGCTTCGCAAACTGTGGCTGGCGGTTGTTCCCTATACATGTATGGGGAAGAGAAGCCCAAAGCTTCCGAGGAAAATAAGCAGCAAAGCAAGCTTCCTCTTCCAGAAATCAAGTGGGAACGTCACAAGGTCCATGACAAAAGAAGTATCCTCACTTTGTTTGGAACTGCTGCGACTCATGGCAGTGCTGATGGTAGTACCATAATTGCTTCTTGTTCAGAAGGTATCTTCCGATCTCTTAGACCATCTCCAATGTATATGTCAATGCCAATACTATATTTGATACAACCACGTGTTAAATATAGCAAATTAATAATGTTATTTCCAATAATATAGCTACCTTTTGTCATCGTGGTTAAGTTTGAAAATTCGTAAAATTTTGAATTAAATAATTTAGAAACGACAAAATTTGTAATGATTAAATGAAAATGTTAAAGCACCAAGCAATAGCATTCAAATGCTAAATTTAGCATTTGCTATACTTTTGCCACCAAGTTTAGCATTTGCCACCAAAGATAGCATTCCATTGGAGAGCAATTTTACTGCCAAAATTTGACATCGGCACCTTTGTTTGGTACTCCATTGGAGATGCTATTAACCTGCATCGTAAATTGTACTCATTTGTTTCATTTTACATGTCTTTGATACAATTGGGATTCTGTTAAATGTAAGAATTTTTTCAGTCTAGATCTCTTGATGTTTTTGGATACAAATTGATGTTTTGGTTGCTTAACTGGATTCCTGTTTAATTAATTAGCATCTCTATGACAATAATGTAAAGATAACAATGCAAAGGCATAAAGAGTTGTCACCAATGTAAAAATTGGAACAAGACATAGGTTATAATAGGCCGCAGAGAATATTTGTTCACACATGGTGAGTAACAATAGGAACACCAAAAATTGCATGTAGCAAAACTGCCAATCGTTTGGTACCACTTACTCTAATAAGTTTCCTGTCCTGTTTGACACTTATTCCCTCGTTACCTTCGTAGTTTCTTGTCTACCCATTGTGCTAATCTCCGTAGTCTGTCTCTCTGTACTGATCTGAGTTAAGAAATGGTGATGGGCATACAAACTTGACTCTTGATTCATAGGCTAGTGAAGATTATCAATCTATTAAGCCCACTTATCATGTAAATTTTTGTTTTTCTTGTCTCTGTGTCTTTGATATGGTGTTAATTTTTTTCATTTAATTATTTATTTGTTTTATGTACTTCTGATTTTTTTGCTGCCTCCAGGTACTGATATTGTACTTTGGCATGGTAAAACTGGTAAGGAAGTTGGGCATGTCGACACAAACCAGTTGAAAAACAACATGGCTGCTATATCACCAGATGGGCGGTTTATTGCTGCAGCCGCTTTTACTGCTGATGTGAAGGTAAAAATCTCTACTACGTCCGTAATTACTTGTAAAAAGTAACAATATTACTCCTCTTGGTTGGCGCCAACTTTTATGCTACGGCACTTCCTGCTGACACTATATTCAATAGGTGCTTATTTGGCCTGTAGGAATAGAAGAAGACATACAATTTCTTCTTCTCAAAAAAAAAAAAAAAAAAAAAAAAAAAAAACTTATTTTTGTTTTTCTTTTATTGATCTGGTCTTGCAGGTTTGGGAGATTGTATACTCAAAGGATGGTTCAGTCAAGGAGGTTTCAAAAGTTATGCAGCTTAAAGGGCACAAGGTATGCTTTTCAATTACATAACATTATCCAGTCCTTTCCCTAACGTAACCTCTTTAATAGATTCTAGATATTTTAACTTTTGTTTTTGTTATGTAGTTCTGCCTTGGCCTGTTGGTTGACATGTGTTTGCTAAACCATGTTTTGCCCTGTTGTTTTTTAGAGTGCCGTGACATGGTTATGCTTTTCTCCAAACTCGGAGCAAATCATCACAGCATCCAAGGATGGCTCATTAAGAATTTGGAATATAAATGGTATATTTAATCTTCTAAGTTACACCTTATTCTACATTTTACGAAAGTTGTTTTCTCTTTCCTTCTCCGAAGTATATTTGTCTCCCCTTCCCTCAATATATATATATATATATATATATATATCAAAAAAGGACACAGACACGCCAAACAGACACAAAAGTATCACAAACAGTAACGTAAGAGTGATAGAATTTTTCTTTTTTACCTTGAGAATTAGAAACGTAGATTCTAGTCACAGAAGTAATTCACCTCAATGCTAATGGGATTTTTTTAAATGTGGTTTGATTTTGACTTTGTTCCTTCATCCTTGACACTTTTTCTTATCTGTTCTCAAAAGTTCGGTATCAGCTGGATGAGGATCCAAAAACGCTGAAGGTGTTTCCGATTCCACTTCATGATTCAAAGGGGGCCACTCTGCACTATGATCGTCTTAGCATATCTCCTGATGGAAGGATATTGGCCGCGACCCATGGTTCAAAACTGCAATGGTTATGTGTTGAAACTGGGAAAGTTTTAGACGCGGCTGAGAAGGCCCATGACGGTATACATGCTTCTTAATTTAAAAACCAGTTTAAAATATAATTCAGGCACTTGTGGTCGATGTTCTAAACCTTTTCTTCCCTCATGCAGGCGACATCACTTGCATTTCATGGGCACCTAAGGACGTCCCAGCAGGTAATCACTATAAACACCCTATTTTGTTCAATGATCTTCTCACAATGTGATTTAGAGAGGGGGAGTTGAGCAAGGGGCAAAATTTCGAACTCAAACCTAGACTACCTCTTGAGATTAATTTTAACACTCCATTATGTTTGTTATCTTTTGTCTAGGCCTTTAGCTAAATTCATGATAAGATTCTAATGTAGAAAAACAACCATGGCTGACCCAAAACCCCTACCTGCTGCGAAACGCTACGAGTAATTGGCTAGAGAAGCATGTGTCCACTTTAGTCTGTTTTAGCGCAATTAGGAGACAAAACAAATCTTATCAACAAACTTGCCAAGGGAATTAACCTCTGTAATGCATGCAATTCAATTTGGATGGTTCAGGCAGGCTTGTACTTATAATGTATGATCTTTAGAACGTTAAGAATACTATGTCAAGATTTGCGATCGAAGTTCCCCATGGTTTGGGAACTTGAACCTATTTAAAGGTGGACCGAGATTTGTATCTCTTGTTCGTGTGTAATATGTATTGTTATACATCTTTATCATTTTTCCCTATAGGCGATGGGCAAGTTCTACTTTTAGCCACGGCAAGCGTCGACAAGAAGGTAAAGCTGTGGGCAGCCCCGTCACTGCCTTCATCATAAAGCAGTCTTATTAGTCCGTGCAGACTGAAGCTTTTACCTGAAAGAGGTCCAGAACGGTGCTATTAATTAATGTTGAAGATGCTACAATGCGGGTTCTCACCATCAGAGGTAGAAACTTGAAACACATTACACTCGGATCGATTGAGAAAACTGACTCCCTTTGTTTTGCTTGGGTAGCCCAATTTTTCTGGGATTTTGGTGACCAAACATCTTGTACTAAATCAGAGAGGTTGGTTTCTGTTGAGAGGAAATAGTTAGACGTCAGTTTGTGCGAGTGCACTAGGTTACCATACTGCTAGTACTAAATGTGTATTTATTCACGTTTAGAGAGTGATACTATTGCTGCTTGAAATATCTCCCAAATGAAAAACAAAACTCCAAAGCATGGAAATGAATTATGCGGATAAAAAAAGTGGGTAATTTGATGCAGAAACCGAAATATGTGTTTGCAATTTCTTTTTTTTTTTTGTCAGTTGTAGACAGGTGGCTTAGACATAAAATATTATTTTGGTACTCACACAGGCAAGAACACACATGTCCCACAAAGCAGATCAACCACAAGTGCCTTTGAGATGAGGAATTTAGTGGACCTCATTGAGTTACAACTTCCAGTCAATACTACAAGTGCCTTTGAGATAAGGAATTTAGTGCCTTTGAGATAAGGAATTTAGTGAACCTTATTAAGTTATAATTTTCAATCAATTGTTGACTAGAAGAGAATTTGTAGTATTTATAATCTATTAAAGTCCTCATTCTCTGTCAATATGGAACTCGCCATAGCGGCTATCAATTTTCTTGGTATTCACACGAGCACATATATCTCTCACAAAATAGATCGATCAGAAGTACCTTAAGGAAGAGTTTAGTGAATCCATAAATAGTTCTCACAACAACTTCTAGGCAATTGTTTAAACATAAAAGTTGGTGACTGAAAAATGTCACCCCCCACTAGTATTGATAAATCAAAGATGGTGAATAATCTGGTATAACTCCCATGAATGTTTAAGAGTCCTGGATCACCATCTTCAATAGTCATTATTTAGCTCCAATATAACGTGTTTAGTTGTGTTGAAATATTCAAGTGCATTTAAATATTTTTACTATTTTATAATAATTCAACTCATATCTAAATCAACATTCAAATTTTCATTTTTTTGAAATACTCTTTTTATCTTTATACAATTCAAATATTATTTTTAACAAAATCAATCTAATCACATATTTAATTTAAATACAAATTTCGTGTTTATTTATTTTATAGATTACAACATTAATTTAGAATTTATAAGAGAAAATACCATGAAAAAAAAAAGTTTGAATTATGCGTTAAAAACGAAACATCGGAAGATAAATGCCAAGCCCAGGACAGAGGAGACGAAGCCAAGGCAATCATGTATGGGATCTTCTTTTCGAGGTTGAACAACTAATGTGTCTTTCCGTTTTCTTTCAACTCGCTTGTCGTCTTGTCTTTTATCTGGCAAAATCCAAAAGTAATATATATATATATATATATTTGTGTGTGTATCAACTTTGAATCAAAAGTCAAAAGCTTTGCAATATAAAACATGTAAGACTGATGGTACCTGTCTGAGGATTCGCTTTTTATATCGATAGCCCTGAAAAACAAAACATTTACATACAAACTTGTCAAGTTCAAAACTTTATGAAGGGTAGAATGGAATAAGCTGAATTTATGGATATATACATATATATATATATATATATGTTTATTGGTAACCTTGTAAGTTCCATAGATGTAATCACAATAGGTGAAGACTGAGGCAAAATTGCTTCGGCTTTTCCCCCCAACAAAATGATGGTAGTCGTGATACTCTGATCCTCCATAAAATGGTATGTATTTTGTGGGCCACCAAGGGAAGTCATACCTATTTTATTATCATTGTTATACGTACACATTAATAATATTTTTTCACAAATACTTCTCTCAAAATAAGGATGGCAATAGGACAGATGTAATGGATATGCTTCCCTCATCGTAAATCTTATCTTTTTTTATCTTCCATATCCGTCTAACTTAAAAAATAAGTAATAATCGAAGTCGAATCGAGGAACTGTCCTTGTACTCTACTCATTTATTCATTTACAAATTTAAAAAAAAAACATGTTTTTTAAATAGTAGAGTTAAAAAAAAAAGTTATAACATTGTAAAAACTCAAAATTAAATTTCACAATGTAAAATTCAACAACAAAACCACTAATATATGTCCTTTCAATACAAATCAAAATCGTAAAAACTAAATCCGAGCTCTAAAAATAACAAACCAAAGTCTCAAAATTCAATCTCTAACAATACCAAATTAAATTCCTAAAATTCAATACAACTGAAAAACAAAGCAAAGTCTTCAAAAGCAAAGGATTATACATTATATATATAACTATATATGTGTATCGGAGAATTTTAGCCCTTCATACATATCTCTTTTTTGTAAATCCCTTCATACCCGTCTCTGACCCATATAATACCCGAATATTCGTCTTATTAGGGGCATTAAACCAAATTAATGAGAAAGTAGTGAATTTGTAACCTTTTTTTTTTTTTTTTTGGTAGTGAGAATATTAGCAAAATTACCCGCTATGAGTTTCAATGGCTTCCATTTGCCGTAAAACGAACCACAGCCAATAGGTAACCATATGGCAAGGGACAATCAATGGGCCGATGAATGAGCCCAAACCAAGGATCAAGACTTCGGCCCAATGAGCATATGGGGCTGATAGTCCAATAGGGGCTGTGTACTCATGGTGGACCCTGTGGATTTTGTTATAGGCCCATTTGCAGTGGAGCATTCTATGCAGCCAATAATGCGAGAAGTCCTCTACTATGAAGTAGACCATTATTTGACATAATATCTCGTACACGGAGGGCAAGGGCAAAGTTGTCCTAATTTCTGGCCACTTCAGCTCCACCAAAACATATAGCCAAGTAAAAATGTCAATAACTGTTCTTATTTATCATAAAACGAAACAAGAAAAGAGTAATATGATTGTCAATAGAGGCCAAAAACAAGGGAAAGAGAGAGTAATATATAGGCATCACTTTTAATCGAATTTTGTCACATGGACATCGATAAATAAAAAATAAAAAATAAAAAAATTGAACGATACGTAGAATATTAACATAGTCTATGTGTAGACATGACATGCACAAATCGAAATTGATATGTTTTTCATTGAAGAATAAAAGTGGGCCATTTTTTTGGGTACCCACTATAGCTAGTTTGGTATTCTAGAGCCATAATAAACAAAATCTAAAAATTTGACATTTTCTGCAATGCTTGATAGGGTCGTTTGACAAAGCTTTTATCTTTGTTTTAGCTTTTGGATAGCATAGGAAGAGAAACAAAAGTTACATTTTTTTTTTGGTAAGAGTTTGAAAATCACATTTTTAAAAGTGATTTGAAGTTAAGATGAATTTTAAGTTTTCTAATAAAAAATAAAAATGTTAAAATAAAGTATACCTTGAAAAAATAAACCAAAAAAGGATACCTTGGATGTGGGATATGACAGCACTTGAAGGGGACCAACACTGAGAACAAAGGTCAACATGACATCTTTATAGCATTTAAACATGTCCGAAAGGGACCTCTTGATATTAGGTTGAATCTTATACTTTCGAAAGTTTTTGGACAAACACAGCTCAATGAAAAGGTATGGCAAAGGAAGTGTGGAGTAAAACAAGAAGAGGAAGAGGGTGTTGTGGCAGTGAAGGATATAATCTGGTTTTTGAGCTGTGTATTTTAGCCATATTTTCTCAGCAAGAGTTAAGCCTCTGCCGAGAGCTCCTTCTGCTTCTTCGAGGGTGTGATAAGGCAACATTTTGTATTTGTTTGCGTGCGTTTTGGAAGAGGATCATTGGAAGGAAATTTATACAAATTAATGACAGACGAAATGAAGGATGGCTTTTTACTTTTCTGACTAATTGGGCTAGGACAATCACGTGCTATTAATTTAATGGGTCGGTTGACAAGATATCTGGAAATAGAATTCAATCGAGTTGAGAAAAGTTTTGAAAATGTACTTGATTTATAAATTAAAAAAAATTGGGAGAGAAAATGATATCAATATGGATCTTATTTTATTTCTCATGTAATTATAAACTCTTAAAGATTGAGAACTCATTTGGGGAGCATTTAAAATTGTATTTCCAAAAATAATTTTGGATTTTTCTTTAACCAAGACCTGTTTTTGATTATTCATATCTTTAAATCTTTATGGTAAACTAAAACTTTAAAAGTTTATAATTTTGTTATTTTAAATCAAAATGAGATAATTTTTTTAATTACATAAAATTTCGAGATAAATAAAACAATATTCAAATTGATTTTTTTTTTCAGAATATATTTTAAAATCTTACTCCTTTTTTATTTCATTTGGTTTTTTTAAACCAAATACACATTTTCAAAAACTCAAATAATCTTCAATAAAAAAAATATCTTTAAAACTACATCTTAAGCGTTCCTTCAAACGACCCCTGAATTATTGTAAACATATGTAAAAGTTTAATTAAAAATCAATAGCTTCCCTAAATATTCGTTTAGAAACCTGTCGGTCTGAAAATGTAACTTTTCACGTTATCTTGTTACGATGGATTTTTATTCCCGCATCAAGTGGGACTCGGATGTCGCCCCATTTTTGTGAACTTTGTAGCAATACTATGATTGTAAATTACAGTTGTTAGATTATAATAAAATCATATCAAATTGAGAAGAAAAAATGTACATTTTGCATAAACTAATAAAAGATCTATTTGTACAAATCAATATTGATAGAGTATTTTGCATACCTCGTAAAAGAAATTCTCACAAAAAATAAAAAATAAAAATATCTTAGCAATAATGGATTTTTTTTTCCTTTTTAAACTAACTTATAAATGTTTCTCGCCCAAAAATGTACTTAAAATATGATATAATGTATTTTGGATACTTTTAGTATGCCTTTCGTAAAATGGTTTGAATTGAAAATTTTAAGTTTAAGTTGGTTGACTTTTTAAAAATTAGTTATAAATTTTGTTGATTTTTAAAAAAAAGATAAAAATTAAGATAAAAAAGTATAATTTAATTAGAGTAAAACCAACAAGACAAACGCCCCCTAAATGAAGAGTTTATTCCCAAATTGTGACCATCTATTCGAACTATTTCCGTAAAGGGAAATTGCAAATTGTAAGTTAGTTAGTTGTTAAATTAAGGCCAAATTTTATTTTTTTCCGTCGAACTTTGAACATTGTAAAAAATGCACACTAAACTTCAAGTTTTAAATTCTTTTTCCCCAAAACATTTTAGAAATTTTTCCATCAGTTAAGTTTTTGATGACATTTTACACATGACTAGCGATTTTGAGGGCATTTTAGTAAAAACATCTAATTTCCATCTAGAAAGCTATTTAACAATTAAATTTATGGATATACAATCTTATTTCAATCAAAACAAATCTTAAATTGAAAATATATTTCAATAATAACAAACTGTGCCAACGCTATAAATTGAAAAAACACGAGCGTACATTCATTGATTGTACATTTACGTTCTCCACAGTTAAAAATAACGTGGCATCCTATCAACCAAGAACTTACACGTTTGTTAGAACCACCACGTTGAAATTGTTGAAAGTGACGAAAAAAGTGGTTGGCATTCAAGGTGAACATATTAGAGCAGACAGTGATAGAAATCCGATTCTAAGATAATATTTTGGGGGAAGGTTACGGTAGAGACCCTCTGAGGGACTCTATCGATAAAATCTTTTTTGACTGTTAAGATTTAATCGAACGGTTCAAACATTGATGGTGTACGATATTTATCATTCACCTAACCTCACATAATCATTCTCACCTAAAATCTTCTCCGTTGCCGGCGACTGATGCCGACGGCTCATCCCCGACGTCGGCGACCCAACTCAGGCCACCTCCGGCCCCAGTCCCAGACGCCGACCGTCGCCGCCGGTACCCCATTTTCTCTCTCTTCCCCTTTCTCTCTCTTCTCTCTCTCTTCCCCTTTTTCTCTCTTCCCCTCCCTCCCGCCGGCCCCCACCCTCGGCCTCCCCCCACCCCTGCCGCCACCCTCCCCCGGCCGCCACCCTCCCCGACGACCCCCCCTCTCTTCCTCTTTCTCTCTCTTCTCTTCTCTCTCTCTCTTCCCCTTTCTCTCTCTTTCCCTCCCTCCCGCCGGCCCCCACCCCCGGCCTCCCCCACCCCCGACGACCCCCCTCCCCACGGCCTCCACCCTCCCAGGCCGTCCCACCCCCGGCGCCTCATCCCCTAGCGATTTCGCGAAGATCGCGATTCGCAAAATCACGATTTCTCGATTCTCGTAAAATCGTCGGGGGATGGGGGGCGCCGGGGGTGGGGGCGGCCGGGGAGGGTGGCGACCGGGGGGAGGGGGGTCGTCGGGGGTGAGGGGAGGCCGGGGGTGGGGGCCGGCGGGAAGGAGGGGAAGAGAGAGAAAGGGGAAGAGGAGAGAAGAGAAGAGAGAGAAAGGGGAAGAGAGAGGGGGGTCATCGGGGAGGGTGGCGGCCGGGGGAGGGTGGCGGCCGGGGGAGGGTGACGGCCGGGGGTGGGGGGAGGCCGGGGGTGGGGGCTGGCGGGAGGGAAGGGAAGAGAGAGAAAGGGAAGAGAGAGAGAAGAGAATAGAGAAAGGAAGAGAGAGAAAAGAATAGAGAGAAAGGGGAAGAGAGGGGGGGTCGTCGGAAGGGTGGCGGCCGGGGGAGGGTGACGGTCGGGGGCGGGGGGAGGCCTGGGGTGGGGGCTGGCGGGAGGGAGGGGAAGAGAGAGAAAGGGGAAGAGAAGAGAAGAGAGAGAAAGGGGAAGAGAGAGAAAATGGGGTGCCGGCGGCGAGGGTGGCGGCTGGGGCTGGGGGCCGGAGGTGGCCGGAGTTGTGTCGCTGGTGTCGGGGATGAGCCGCCGGCGTCAGTCGCCGACGGCCGAAAGATCGCCGGCGACGGAGAAGATTTTAGGTGGGAATGATTATGTGAGGTTAGGTGTATGATAAATATCGTACACCATCAATGTTTGAACCGTTCGATTAAATCTTAATGGTCGAAAAAGAGGCTTTACCGGTAGAGCCCCTCAGAGGGTCTCTACCGTAACCTTCCCCAATATTTTGAAAGTTAATTTAAAAATAAATATTTTGTGGAAAATTTTTTGAAAAAATTATATGATCTAGAAGATGGTGCAAAATTTGAGATGTATTCAGAAAAATTTTATTCAAAGTAGATGGTGCAAAATTTGAGATGTATTTAGAAAAATTTTAATCAAAGTAGATGTTATCTTATTTATTGAGATGTATTCAGAAAAATTTTATTCAAAGTAGTTGTTATCTTATTTATCTCATCGTTATGATGATTATGATAGAAAAATCATCTCATTTCGATTTGAAATAAGAAAATTATGATTTTTTAAAATTTGAATTTTTTTAAAAATGAAAGAAAGATAAATTTGATATAAAATTGTGATTTTGAATTCAGATAGTGTTTTATCATCTAAAGACGTCACCTCAAATGGGGCCAAAGTTTTTGGATTTTTGGATTTTTTATTTTTCTAAGTAAACACCTATCATATCTCAATAAACTAACTTAATCTGCACATATATTTACACTTACCAAGAATTGAATTTTAGACTTGTCAGACCTGAACCATTAACCCCTCATTCCCTCACCAACTGGGATAGCCCCAGTGGCTTAAGTTTTTGGAATTTTTTGGTTTGAAAATGATATATTTTTAAGACGATAGAATTCTTATCAAATTGACTCATTTCAGTTATATCATGTATTCTTGTATGCTGTTTTGGTATAACTATTATAGGTTAAAAAATACTATCGCATTTTATTGACATTTTTTGAAAAATGAAATGGACGACAAAATTAAAATTTTTGTAAAAATAAAAAATGAAAAAAAAATCCCCGATTTTTTAGATGTGAAAATATCTAAAAATATCCTAGATCTGGATATTCATGAATATTTGGGATATTTTTGAATATTGTGGACATTTAATGAATATTCTGAGAAGAAATATTTTTCCCCCCATTATCTATATCGATATTTCAAAATATTGATAATGTTGTGAAAATGTCGACGATATCGTGGATATTTTCATCCTTGTCGGGGGAGCTTGTGGTAGTTAAACATCAATATTGTAGTTGTCACTAATTGTCCCAATAACTGAAAATAAACTCGTCGATCCATTACATTCACAAAACAATGTAGTGCTCACCAATAGAACATAAAAATCCATCAGCAAAAACGAAAACCCATAACAAAATTAAAAATTGGGTTATTTCCAACAGTAGCTCCCGAACTATATACTTTATTTTAAGTTGGTTTCGGATTTTTAATTTTTTTACATAACACTACCTCAAATTATTCTGATATTATAAAAGTAATTATTTCAGTCTCTTTTCCGTTAAAAATTAGACGGAATTTAACAGCTAATGAATATGTGAGCTCCAGTGACGGGTAAAGTTGTAAATTAATCGATGAGTAGAAATGCTCACAATTTAAACAATCCAATCACCTTTGCAATCCACACTTACATACTCTTTAATCATATCAGTTGAGTAAATTACAACTGCTCTTGCCTTCAAACTGTCAATATTGATTAGGGGGGGAAAATAGTCAGCATTCACAAAATCCCCAGCCAAAAATTGAAATAAAATAAAATAAAATAAAATAAAATAACCCCCACGCAGCCCAATTTTGTCTTCTTTGTCCTAGGGTTCTAATGATCTTGGGGTAAAAACTCCCTTTCATGGTTCTATAGATTTCAGTCAAGAAAAACAAAAGGTTTTTATCAATCACAGTGAAGGGCAATTACTCTTCCTTTAATAAATCAACTACCTCTCACGCATGATTCCATCCAATTTTTAAGGGAAAAGAGACAAAAGGATTTTTTTTTTTTTTTTTTAACATTAGAATAATTTAAGACAGAGTTATGTTCAAAATTAAAAGTCATGGTCAACTTAAGAAAAGGTATATAATTTGAGGGCTTCTAGTAAAAATAACCCTTGAAAATTAAACAATAGAAAAGTAACCTACGAGGAAAGGAAAAAACCACCTGGTCCATGTTTGAATAAGATTATAAGGTTGAGATTAGATTAGATGAGATTATGGTGAATCCTATTTTGTGTTTGGTAAACTGTCATGTTAATTTCTGAAAAAATAATAGAACTTTGACGTAATATAAATTTAATAACAAAACCAACATTATTCTGTCAGACTGGTTTTGCCCAATTCCGAGAGAAATGGAATGGGTTTTGCCCAATTTCAAAAAAAAAAAAAAAAAAAACGAAAGAAATTCGAAGAAGAAGATAAATCTCAAAACTGATTTTTGTTTTCAATATTCTGTCAAACTCCCCTCCAAAACAAACAACCAAAGACTATATAAGCCACCAAACGACTACCAAATTGTAGTTAAACAAAGGAAACGGCAAACAACTAAAACGATAGCCAAATACAAGAAACGATAACAACCAACATAAAGAAATCAACAAACGACAGTTAATCAGGAAACACAGGCAACCAAAGATCAAGCGGCCCCTGCATCAGAGTCCCCTGCTAAAGAAAGATTCGACCCTGAATCTTCAAGAACAACCGGAGCACCATCCGAAGGAAAGAACTCGAAGAGATCACGCACATTGAAAGTAGAGGGAAGAGCCTAGTCAGGTGGGAGCTCCACTTGGTATGCATTGACATTGATTGTGGTAGATATACGAAAAGGTCCATACTTACGGTCACAAAGTTTGGGGTGGCGACCTGCCGGAAGGCGATAAACAAGGTCCACAGTGAAATTCAACGGTTTCGAATACACAATGTCAAACGGCGCTCGACCGGTGGAGCGGTTGACCATGGCATTGTAGGCAAATTTGGCTTGAGCTAAAACAATATCCCATTGTTTAGGATGATCACCCACGAGACATCGGATCATGTTTCCCAACGTACGATTGACCACCTCCGTTTGGCCATCCGTTTGAGGATGATAGGCACTGCTGTAATTAAGTGTAGTGTCCAAGCGCCACCACAGCTCATGCCAAAAGTGGTTAAGGAATTTCACGTTGCGGTCTGAGGTGATGGAACGAAGGATCCCATGAAGTCGCACAATATTCCGGAAGAATAACCCAGCCACATGTTTAGCAACATTAGTTTTCTGGCAAGGAATAAAGTGTGCCATTTTAGAGAATTGGTCAACGACCACCATGACGGAATCCACATGCCGAGTTGTCTTCGGAAGGCCCAAAACAAAATCCATACTAATGTCTTCCCAAATATGAGTCGGAATAGGAAGTGGCATATATAAATCCATTCAGCATGACTTGCATAAACCGAATGGCATGACTTGCCATTCATAAAGGCCCTCTCGTGTCTTGAAGGTCGTTTTCCATTCATCACCCGGTTGGATCCGAATTTGGTGATAGCCACTCTTGAGGTCCAATTTAGAGAAGATTCGAGCCCTGGCTAGCTTGTCTAACATGTCATCAAGACGGGGAATGAGATAACGATACTTCACGGTGATCTTGTTAATGGCGCAGCTATCGACACACATGTGCCAAGAACCATCCTTCTTCGGAACTAAGAAGGTGGGAACCACGCACGGGCTCATGCTAGGGCGAACCAATTACTTCATGAGGAGGTCATTGATCATTTCTTGAAGAATCTCATGCTCATGAGAACTCATCCGGTAGTGAGGCAAATTGGGGAGACTAGCAACTAGCACAAGGTCGATATGATGTTAGATCGAACGAATTGGAGGTAAAGTATTGGGCAACTCGGTTGGGGCAAGATCAGCAAACTCATCAAGGAGTTAGTTAAAGGCAGCGGGCAATGGGGTGGTGAATGAGTTAGATTCCTTGACCATCAAAGCTAAAGCAAACATATCCTCTTTCATGCTTTGGTTGAAGGCAGCTCCGAAGATGGCCAAAAGGGTGGCTGATGGTGGGGTGGGTTGAGAAACCAAAGGAGTTGTCGGAAGGAGGGCTATCTTGTGACCTTTCCACTCGAAGTAGTAACTATTCTCTTTACTCCATGGGTGGCATTCACATCGAATTGCCACGGATGTCCCAACAGCAAGTGACAAGCATCCATATCCACAACATCACACTTGACTTCGTCCGCATAGTACTTCCCGATGGAGAAAGGCACTCTGCAAATTTCTTGGACTTTGGTGGCGACACCTTTTTTAATCCAACCAATCTTATAAGGGCAGGGGTGTTTCTCGGTTTCCAATCCTAATGCCTTCACCATAGCTTTAGAGACCACATTCTCCAAGCTTCCGCTATCAATGATGACATTGCACACCTTGGAGTTGATGGTGCAACGGGTACGGAATAGGGCATTCCGTTGAGTTAGTTGGGCCTGTTTTGGGACAAAAAGAAGCGTCTGTAAAATGCACACAATCATATCTCCCTCATCTCCGGTGACGAACTTAGCCCCGGCGAATTCATTATCATACTTGTCAAGTTCCTCTTTGCTATAATTGCCCTCATCAAGGAGGCCGAGGGGACGACATTGAGAACATTCGTTAGAGCGGTGACCCGGGATGGCACAACGGAAGCATTTTGTGGCAATGGCTTGGTGTAGGGATTCGGTGGCAGGGAAGGAGCTACCACGGCTTTGCCCCTATCAAAGGGAGGCGGTGGAAGAGGAAGGGAGGTCGGGGGGTGTTGGCAGTTGTATTAAGGGCTGGGGATGACTTGTTCTTCTCCAAAGAGTATTGGGTGGAATGTCGATATGAAAATGGTTGTATAGAAGAGGTCCGCAACAACTGTTCTTCAACACGTTGAGCTAAACTAACTACTTCAGACAATTTCCACACTGGATGAAGAGAAAATTGATCTTGAATGGGATCACGAAGCCCGCCAATGAACCGAGCGACTTGCTAATCTTCAGTCTCATATATATATTGGTTCGAGCATTGAGTCTGTAAAATTCCTCAGCGTAGTCACGCACGGACCTATCCCGCTGACGGTAAAGCTGATATTGGCGGTACAGTTACTATTGGTAATCACTGGGCAGAAATCGAGACTTCAGCAGCTTCCTCATTCGAGCCCACGACCTAATTGGACCTTTTCCTTCCCGACGCCGGTTAACGAGTACTTGGTCCTACTAAGTGGAGGCACCACCCTTGAGCTTGTATGCCACAAGCTTGACTTGTTTCTCAATCAGGACATCCATATAATCCAACAAAGATTCAACAGTTTTCAGCCAATCCAAAAAGTCCTCAATATGCAAATGACCATCAAATGAAGGAATATCAAGTTTCAAATGATAGTCAGATTACTCAGGAAAGTGAGGAGGGCGGAGAAAATTACCCATGTGCCTGGGCAGTTTTAACGCCCTGGTATCCACTTCATCATTAGTAAAGGAGTCCGTGGAATCAGCTCGAGGGGTGCGAGGAAAATCGCTGTGAGGCTCGAATCTCGGAGGAAATTCCACGGGCCGAATAGGCTCCCGAAGTGGGCTGCGAACGGTGCGAAATGGTGGAGGGGGGTGGCACCGAATCTGTATAGAGGTGGAAATTGGTGGTGGGTTGCAGGGAACGGGGGTGAGTCGGTGACATCACTAGTTTGGAGATGAAGTGGGTAGCGGGGTGAGACGAGCGGAGATGGAATGGCAGTGTCTCCAGCTCGGAATTGAGGTGGGGTTAGTGGGGAGCAGCAGCCACGGTCAGATGCTCTAATTGGGTAAGGATTAGCCGAACGTTGGTGGCGATGGTTACGTTTCAAGCTTCGAACTTCTCCTCCAACGCTCGAATCGCGGATCTTTTGCATATATAAGCCATTTTTGAAGCACCATTGCATATATAACCTCCATTCTTATTGCTTTTTTATTTTTATTTCTTTTAATTCAATTTTTAAACAAAAAGACCAAACGGTCCTTCAGCTAACTTCAATTAAAAAAAAAAAACTTAAAAGAATGCCAGCAAACCAAAGCAGTCAAAGTCAAAATCCCTAACCAATTAAATTGATGCCTTCGTTCTCCCTCCCTCCCTCACCGAAACCAAAAGAGAGAAGGGGCCCCCTACTTGCCTTCTTGCTCAAACACCCCTAACGGCTAAATTCCTTCTGATGTTCTCCCTCCCTCCCTCCCTCGCCCACCCACTGAAGCCCACCAAGCCCTCCCTCCCTCGCCGAAACCTCGCTGAAACCTCGCCGAACCACTGAAGCTCCCCTCCTCGCCGAAAAGAAGCCCCCCACTGAAGCGGGTCCTTTGTGAAGCTCCTCGCCGCTCCTCGCCGAAAAAAGAAGCCCCCCCACTGCTCTCTCGCCGGAAAAGAAATCCCCCCTACAGACGCCGAAAAAGAAGCCCCCCATTGCTCTCCCTCGCCCAACCTCTGCTAAACTCACTCTCAATCTCTCATGTATGTGGTTTTTATTTTCACTCTTATAAACCAATAATTTAATTTCTCCTATCACTTGTGCTAATGGGCAATGACTCGATGTTTTATGTCTGTATCGATGTAGTTACTTCACCAACTTATAATATATATATATATATATGTGTGTGTGTGTCTCTCTCTCTCTAAAATCGTTTTTATCTTATAAGCTAGCTAGCTCCACCACTTCTTCAAGAGGCTTCTTGACAAATGGTGTTTTTGGGGGCCTCTTTTAGTGTTTTTCTTGTTGGCTAATGATAAATACATTGTTTTGTTGCGTATTGACGTGAATATATATATATATATATATATATATTATATAACGCAAATGTGAGGTTATGTTTGGACAACGTTACAACACGTATATATGTGTATGTAGTTGTATCCCATTTTGTAATAGTTGTTGTAACTTAGTTAGGACCATAAACTTTTGGTCTCACCAGTTGAATTTTTGTAGATATTCATGCCTTTAAATTCAAAAAAATAAATAAATAATAACACATCTCATCGAGACTTTTAATTCGAGGATTGGACAACCAAATTAATGTAACTTAATTCACCTAGCTAGTTTACAAACAGTAAAATTAGCACTAATCTAGCTGGCTAATTCAACTTGCAAGGAGAAATTAAAATCTACTTACCACTTCCCCTATCTGGCAGTCTAACATGTACTTTAATAAGGATTAAAGGAGGCTCATTGAAGGTATGCATCGGATTAAAAGAGGCCACGACTTCCCATTGCTAGAAAGCAGCAATAAGAAAGCACATAATTGAAAACTTGCTACACCAAATTCTCAACACACACAAGTTAGGAAGTAGAAGAGCGTCTCTAACTATTTAGTTTAATCAGTTTCTAACTAAGTTTTGCACAGATTGATCAGAAACAGGACTAAATCATGTAGATAAGCAAAAAAAAAAAAAAAAAAAAAATGATAAAGCCAATGGATGAACCCTTTTTTCTTTTGCTGGAAATAAGACAGATGAACCTATTATCTTATAACTAATACCTTGGTTGAAATTGTGAGAGAATTTTACCATGATGCATAGTTGTTACTTCAATTGCTCATGATCACCAATATTATCTCAAATTTCTAAAGTTGGAATAACCATTTTGTTTCTAATTTTTTGTTTATGCAAAAGGTTCCTAGGTAAGTGTAGATTCATGAAAGTGTACTTATTTTATGCCTTTGAGGTTGATGTTATTAAACTGAATTGTGTACATGCTATCATTATCATCTCTAGCATTGTTGCAATCTTTTCCAATCCTGATCTTTTTGCAATTTGATGAATTCTTCTCTATGTGATGTTTGGTCTTGAGGGCGTAAAAGAATGGTCTTATGCCTAGTGATGTTGTTATCCCTTATATATTTATGAACTCGAGGTTTCCTTTTCAATTGGACCCTGCAGAATTGCTTCGTTTGAATATTTTGAATGTTTTCCACCGATTTACATTGCTGCATTTGAGTTCAATTTTCATTCGTTGAATGTTTTCTTTCTTTTGATATGCATTGGGCATTGTCCATTATCTGTGTATTTCAATCTTCATAAGGACTCATACAGTTTAATTTCATCCTTAGCTCCAACATAAAAGCAGTGATATTCTGGCCTACCAACCTTTAAGGTAGACAGAGCGAAATTGTAATGAAAGGATTTTTACACCCATAAACCTTCTTAGACAACTAATAAGCGTAAGATTGCTGGTGATTAATTCACCAGTAGACATTTTTTGAATCCAATTTAAGGCATGTCGGGAGTCTTGATTGAAGAATGAGACTTCCTTGCTTTCTTCATAAATCATTCTTGACTTCAGCATCTATAGTACGGTTGAGCTGAGGCATATAAGGCCTTGGATCTTGTCAGCTTTTATGAAACAGATCTAAAACACATCTCAGTAATTTTTACATAGTAATTGGCACACACATACTATAAACACGTCTTCTAGTAATTGGCACACACATACTGTAATGAATCTCTTCTTGTGAGTTTGCAGGCCTTGATAACTATTAAATAATTTTTACAAGTTAAACTGATGCTTTCAGTAGTTATCCACTCCGCACATGAATTTTAAAAGAAATTTGTTTATAAACGAATATGAATACTTAAATTTGTTTTATCATTTTCGTTTCTAGCTATGGCACGAAGCCGGACCTCATCGGCATACTCTCCTCGTCCTACCCAACGGCGTCGATATTTAGAACCACCGGAGATGGACTCAGAAAATGACTCTGAAGGAGTCAGTAGGACCAATTCCCAACCGGATGGCAACACGTCATCTCCATCGACATCAAGCGCAATACCAAAGGTAAGTTATCAATTAAACTATTATGGGAGATACTTTTTGCAATAGTAATGTGACGAATAAACTTTTTAAACTATAACTTACAATTTTTGAATTTGAATGTCAATTGCATGGTTGTGACTCTTTATTAGTCTCCTTCGTGTGGGCGTGTGTGTATGTGTTTATTAGGTTTTATTATAAAATATATTTTATTTATATGTGATTTTATGTAAATGTAGGTTTTGGATCTCCCATCACCCATTTTGAAATTGAATCTGGATCAAGTCAATTTCAAATGTAAAATTACAATCAAGCACACATTAAAGGATTTTGTTAATACGGTGACCAATGCCTTAGAGGACCACCCTAATGGCATAGAGTGGCTTAAGAAGTCCCAATTTGGTCACTTATTTGATATTACAGACCACATCAAAATAACGTTAACCCCATTATGGATGTTACTATCCCGAGCGGTGGTTACACAAAAGGATTATGAGATGTGGTTCGTTTTGAATGGCATCCCCATTAGGTACTCGCTGATGGAGCATGCACTTATAAGTGGACTTAATTGTTCTGCTTATCCGGAAGATCCTTGTTATACAGGAAACGAATTCAGAGAAAGGGTCTTTCACGGAATGAAAAAGATTTCGCAGAATGATGTTAAGAGATACCTTGAAGGTATGGTCATCCCTCCTGAGGAGAATGAGCGCAATAGAAGGAGGCGAACTAACGACATCAGAGAAAGAGGAAAAGAGAGATCGGTCCTTGTAAATGATAAGTTGAAATTGGCTGTCCTCTACTTTTTGTGTGCAGTCCTCTATGGTCCAGAAAAGCCTAATCAAAAAAATAGATTACAACCTATTTAAAATAATTGAAGACCTGGATTGGTGTGCCAATTTCCCATGGGGAAGAAAGACATACCAACATTTGATGACTCAGGTCCAGAAGTTGAACATAATTGCAAAATCTAAAGACGCTTTGACGAAGTTAGCAAGATGGAATTGTCATGCGTTTATACTACCATTGATGGTATGTAAATTTTGTTTTATTGTTGATTCTTACACTTAATTTGTTTTAAAAAGTTTGCAATATAATATTTGTTATTGCTCATTTTTATAGCTTCTACCATTTGAATGCATTCCTGCCCTGACCCAACGTATGCTGAGATAAGAGAAGATGTTCAAGGACCTGTCCCAAGAATTTGTCGATGGAAAACAAAGTTTCATCGACAACAATCTCCACCTTTGGAGAAAATTCTTCATGCAATTGGGGATAGCATGGTTAGTCTTTTGTTTTGTTTTATTTTATATAATCTAGATATGTTTTTATTTCTCGGTTACTAATTTGAAGTTCCTAAATTTCAGAACATAAATAGTATACTTGTCCCAACTTTGGAGGAGCAGAAAGCTAATCACATGATTGGGTTTGTTCCTTATCATGATGATTCCGATGCCGTTGTGGACAACTGGGCAACAATCCTAGAGTCTGGAAGAAGCATTTTTTGGAAGGACTTATTATATGCTGATCTAAAAGGCCGACGCAACTTCCTTACTGGTTATGGTGAGAGAGTTCAAGGAAGAGATATAGAGAGTCCTGAAGATATTATTCATGAGCAGTATACACATCTAGAGGGTGCCACTGCAGCAGAGCAAACCAGGTATCTGCCGTCTAACCCTACTATCAACGAGTCTATACCTCCACAAGCTAGCTCTCATGCTGATAATTCAATGGTGTTGCGTGAGCTTGAAGCTCTAAAGCAAGCTCTAAAGCAATCAGTAGAGAAGATGTCCACCGAAAATGAATCTCGGTTTTTACAATTAGAGAGATTGATAGCCGAGAATGGTAACCGCATTGATATGCTGACAAACACTGTGTCAAGATTTGATCAGCAACAATCAGAGAAAGTTGGAGATCGAGGTGAGAGCAGTAGAGGTATAGGTGAGCATAGTAGAGGTGTTGAGGCTCATGATGATATATATGCACCGACAATGTGGGTTTTGGAACTGAAATGAGTGTAAAAAGGGACATGGAAGATTCTCCCCTCAATGAAATCTTTTATCATACTCCGACTTGTTCGAGTAATAAGGATTGTGAGGAAGATATTTTAGATGTTGGACAACAACAGAAACGACCTCAAAGACATCTAAAGAAGTCAAAATATAAGAGAACTCCATTCACCGATCCTGGTCCAAAGAAGATGATGTTTCGTAAAGGGTCGATAAAAGAATTCGATCCATTCCGCCTACCGGAAAGTATGCGAAAATCATTCGATCACTACAAGAATTCAGTTCCGAAGCCCCCATTTACTTCTGGACTCGGGATAACACGAGCGTGGGATTTCTTTGATCAGATATTAACTGAGCACTTTTGGCTTTTAAGTGATGTAAGTAATTCTCTACTAAATAACGATATATCTAAGTTTTTTTTTTTCCTAATATGGATTTCTTTTTATTTCTAATATTTTTGACTCATACTACAACTTTTTTTTTTTTTTTTGTAGTACATAGACGAAGCAATGTATGGAATAAGGAAAAAACAGTCCAAGTATCGAGATATTATCAATCAAGACGTCGTCATTTTGGATGATATCTTCAGCCAATTATTGGTGATGAATGCCAATGAAGATGGGAGCATATATGACAATTTGATGACATACGTTAAAGGCGACATCCCCAAGATGGGAAAATGTTGGAAAGGTGCGAAGGCACTTTACTTTATGTATAATTTATATGACATATTGGACACTAACGTCACCGAAAACGAAAGAGGAAAACATTGGGTTTCGGTAAAGGTTGATTTAATAACTGCAGAGCTGATGGTTTTTTATTGCAATTTGAAATTCACCGAAAAAGTAAAGCTCAATAGATTTATGGAGCCCGTGCAGAAGATGATTCCGTTAGTGCTTCAAAAATCTGGATATTTCGGCCACCTAGATCCTTCTCCGTGGCCCTATAGGCGTCCAATCATCTATCCGCAAAACGAAATATCGTAAGTGTTTACTTCAAATATTTTAATTTTTTTTTGTCATTTATAACTACAAACACTAACAAATATTTTGTTTAACACAGGGGAGATTGTGCCGTGTATGCCATCAAATATATCGAGTTCGATATGCAAGGGCAGAATTTTGAGTTAATAAATGATGCGAATATCAAATTTTATAGAGAGAAGATGGCAATTAATATTTATCATAACGATTGGGTTCCTTAAACAAGGAAGACTTTTGTGTATAAACAAAATTTTTTTATTTATCAAAATTTTTCTGATACACCATTCGTTCATGATATTTCGGGCATTTAACAAATCATTTTTTAGTCAAGTACACTGTTAGATCCATCCTAACAGGAGAAAAATATATATATATATATAACTTTCTAAAATGGTGAAAAACCTGATCTTCCAATTTCTTCAGTGGAGAAAATTGATAAATACCAAACAAACAATACAAACAAACAAACAATAAAAAAATTTTCAAAAGAACAAACAAACAAACAAACCACAAGGGCTCGCTGGTCCGGACCGAGCCTAGTCAGTCATACACCATATGAAAATTGATAAATACAAAAAAAAAAAAAAAAACAAACAAACAAACAAAAACAAATTTTTTCCAAAGAACAAAATGTAGGTCAGCGATCAAGCATAAACTCGCTGGTTTTCCGTACCGGCTGGACCCGAACTAGTCAAGCCGGTCCAGAAAACCAGCCAGCACAAGGCTCGCTGGTCCGGACAGGACCGACCGGACCGGGACAGGTCCGGCGGTCCGGGAAAAATAGCGAGCACTTGTGCTCGTTGGTTTGCACAGGACCGGCCTGACCGGTCCCGGTCCGGCCGGTCCGGAAAAACAGCGAGTACAAGTGCTCGCTAGTTCGTTCCGGACCGGCCGGACCGGTCCCGGTCCGGCCGGTCCGGAAAACCAGCGAGCCCTTGTGCTCGCTGGTCCGGACCGGACCGCCCTGACCGGTCCCGGTCCGGTCCGGTCCGGTAAGGTCCCGGTCCGGCCCCGGCCCGGTCCCGATCTGGCACGGTCCGGTTCGGTCCGGTCCCGGTCCCGATCCCTATCCCGGTCCGGTCCGGTCCGGCCGGTCCAGAAAAACAGCGAGCACAAGTGCTCGCTGGTCCGTTCCAGACCGGTCCCGGTCCGGCCGGTCCGGAAAACCAGCGAGCCCTTGTACTCGCTGGTCCGGAAAACCAGCGAGCCCTTGTGCTCGCTGGTCCGGACCGGACCGCCCTGACCGGTCCCGGACCGGTCCCTGTCCCGGTCCGGTCCGGTCCGGTCCGGTCCGGTAAGGTCCCGGTCCGGCCCCGGTCCGGCCCCGGTCCCGGTCCGGTAAGGTCCCGGTCCGGCCCCGGTAAGGTCCCGGTCCGGCCCCGGTACGGTCCCGGTCCCGGTCCCGGTCCCGATCCCGTCCCGGTCAGTCTCGGTCCCGGTCCCGTCCCAGTCAGTCCCGGTCCGGCCCCGGTCCGGTCCTGTCCCGGTCAGGTCCGATCCTGTCCCTGTCCTGTCCCGGTCCTGTCCCGATCAGGTCCGATCCTGTCCCGGTCCGGTCCCGATCAGGTCCGATCCTGTCCCGGTCCGGTCCGGTCCGTCCCGGTCCAGCCGGTCCCGATCGCGATCATTCAGGTCGGTCTGAAAACTAATAAATTATTGTGATCAAACCAATAAGTTGTTGTGATTTGAAAAACTAAGTTGAACACTCCGGTCAGGAGAAAATTTCTCCGGATCATCCTGAAAACCAATAAAGTGTTGTGATCAAAAAATAAAGTTGAACACTCCGGTCAGGAGAAAATTTCTCCGAACCGGCGTGGCCGGTCATTTCGGTTCGGAAAACTAATTTTAAATGATTTTAACTATTTTAGAAAACAAATGACATTTTAACTTTTTTTTTTTTAATTTCGTTCATTTCTTAAAAAACTTGTTATATAGTCATAATTTTTTATTTATGAAAAATAATCGTTTGGTTTGTTTTAGTGTTGATTGACCAGTATTTTGTGACATGATACTGAAAACCAGCGAGCAGGACCGACCTGATTGGGACTGGTCTTGTGCTCGCTGAATTTCAGGACCGAGCGGACCGGGACCGGTCAGGCCGGTTCCGAAAACCAGCGAGCAGGACCGGCCTGACCGGGACCGGTCTTGCGCTCGCTGTTTTCAGGACCGGCCGAACCGGGACCGGTCAGGCCGGTCCTGAAAACCAGCGAGCAGGACCGGCCTGACCGGGACCGGTCTTGCATTCCCTGGTTTTCAGGACCGGCCGGACCGGGACCGGTCATGTCGGTCCTGAAAACCAGCGAGCAGGTCCGAACTGGTTAGTGATTGACTTTCAAATTAGTGATTGGCACCATTTAATATTATTATAATTCTATGAAGTGATATCAAAAATAATAAGTAATTTTTCAATTTAGATAAGCTAGAAGATTTGTTTGTTCTTTCACTAAATATAATACATGAGTTACGAACATACAATCGATATTTTGAAAAACCTTAACGAATATTGAAACAGGCCATACCGGCCTGAGAGGTCAGGTGGTGATCGAGAAAACAAAAAGAACACCCCGGTTTGGAGAAAAGTTTTCCAGACCGGCATGTCGGTCCGAAAACCGGAAAAGTATTTCTTTGGTGTGGTGATCAAAAAAACAATAAAGAACACTCCGGTCTAGAGAAAAATTTCAACAACTATAATATCCAAAATACAGTTCATCCCTACAAACATAATTCAACTATTAATATAAGAGATGTAGTCCAAAATCATTAGTATAAATTAAAAATAAAAACACGATCATACAACATGAAAATCTGCTTCGATCAAATATATTCAAAGTGGGGTTGTCAATTCTGGGCTCTCATGCGAAGTTGATTGACATGATCGCTTGTTTTTTGCCTTTCCGATGTTCTCCAATAAAAGGAAATCTGGTTTGTTGAAGCCTCCACGTTTTTTTGTAAATCAGGAGGTAATATTTCTCACTCCTTATGTCATCTGGGATAACCCACTCTGTTGAGCTCGGGACGGGATAAATGGTTCGGACATAAGCCAATGCCCATACTCCTTTAGATAGTATTTTGAGCATAAATCATGCATTTATCCTTACCCCCTGGGAACGCTGCTAGGGCATGGACACAAGGAATTTTGTCGATATCAAATACTTTACATGTGCAGGTTCTCCTTCCTAGATAACCAAGAAACTGCTATCGATCCTGTGACATAATACTCAAGTGTAGTACTGTTTAGTTCTTTCGCAGTCAAGATTGTGGACTCTTTGTATCTTGTATGCAATGTTTTCTCCACCATTAGAGTTAAGCATTGTGAGGAAGATCCAAGACTCGACTCCTTACGGTGATTGTTGAACCATTCAGAGATTTTCTCTACAATTGAATCAATCAAGGGCAACAAAGGATATGTTCTTGCCTTCTTTAACACACTGTTAATACTCTCGGCACCATTAGTAGTCAAGATATTGTAACGTGATCCTGTGAAGTGACACCTAGCCCATTTTCTGACATCTACATGATCATCAAGATATTCTGCGGCGGCAGATATCTATTCTTTAGGTCATCATAGAGTCGGTTAAAGTCGTTCTCAGAGTATGCGCAGCGACTTTCATGAAAATACTTGCGACGGTATCTTTAATCTTGACCTTGCCTGTACCCTTTCCGGCTCTAACACGAGATCCTCGGTGAACATATGATTTGATATTCTGAGAGAGGTGCCATGCACAAAATCCATAGTGAGACTTTTTATATATCTTTTCAACTGCATTGCGGATGCTTTGGTGCCTATCAGAAATTATGACCAGCTCTTCGTCATCGGGTATGACCTCCTCAAGTTTCGTCATAAACCATTTCCATGAGTTGTCATTCTCCGAGTCAACCACTCCCCAAGCAAGAGGATATTGATGGTAGTTGCCATCTTGGGCGGTGGCGATGATCATTGTTCCCTTGTATTTCGTCTTCAAAAACGTTCCATCAACCGCAATTACCTTTCTCATTGCTTTAAATCCCTCAATGCACGCGCCCAATGCAATGAAAAGGTACTTGAACCTTTGATCTTTGTCGACCTCCAAGTGTGTGACCGTGCCGGGGTTCATTAACTTTATCATGTGCAAATAGCTAGGAAGAATCTCGAAACTGACCTCTGGTGCACCCCTAACATCACTTGCTGCTTTTCGTTTGCCCCTCCAAGCTTTGAAGTAGGATATTGACACGCCACGATTTTCATCATGTCTATCACTCTCTTCGGGGTAGGTGTCTCAAGCTGGCCTGGAAACTCCTTTTTTAACATATCTGAAACTAAA